>CAKOAT010124155.1:11728-81322 GCA_932364175.1 Eruca vesicaria subsp. sativa | reverse complement strand
CAAGGGTTTACAAAGGCTTTGGCCGCAGGGCCGTCAGCGAGTTATCAACATAAAAACCTTAAACCTAATCGAGTCGCAGCTCGATAACAAAAGACGGAAAAAGATAAGAAAAAGGATTTGAATGATTTCGGACTGAACCTTATGAAAGGCTGCCTACGTACCCCTTTCGAGGATCAAGTCGAACGTAGTTCAGTTGATTAAGCTGGACAAGAGATCGAACTGCCTGGGGAGTTCGTCTAGTAATTGAGCGCCAGTCATAGAAACCGAACTTGTTGAGAAAAAGCCTAAGTTTCTAAATGCGGAAAATTCTAAGTCTAGAAAAGTTGTAAAAGTCTCAGATGAGAGCTCTGAAATTTGTCCCCTTGCTTCTGCCCTATGCCTCTTGCTTATATACTCCCTTCCTAGGCCGTTTAGTCTTTCCGTTTCGCCCAGATTCGAGTTTAATGAGAACCTTCAATTTATCTCGATCTTTCCTTTTTTCCCGCGGAACTATTCTATTTATCCTCAAACTTGACTTTTATCTTCAAGTTTGACATTTATCTTCTTTCTGCGAGTAAATAGCCACAACGTCGATGTATCTTCGGATTGGACTTCGTTTAAAGTCGCGAGTGGCTTTTATCGCATTTTATGACTTTCCGAGCCGTTTTGTGATAAATCCGTTTTACGACTTTAGACGAGATCGTTTCCTGATACGATGCCGTTTTTAGATAATTTTCTCGAGTTAATCATAAAGCTAAGCAATGTTTGATGTTTCGATTAATCGTTGCCGTTTTCTACGATTTACTCGGGGTTTTATTAAAAACGCGTTTTGTACGATTTTTACGAAAAATCTCGAATAAATCTTATAGTTTAGGCAATATTCGGTGTTTCGTTTAACCGTTGCCGTTTTATACGATTTCCTCGAGTTCTTTTCGAGAAAACAAAGTTTTACGGTTTTTATCATAAAACTCGAACGATCAGACGGATCGAGACGAAACGGGAGACATTTCGGCCGTGGTTCGGAATGCGACCGTGTCGAAGGACATAAGTTTCAAATCGGGGATGCGGGAGATCGAGGCGCGGGATGTCCGGTGGGCGAACTAGTCAAGGGTCTCCTAGTTCGCCCATCGGCGAACTAAGCCAGCTTGGCTTAGTTCGCCGGTGGGCGAACTAGTTGCGACTAGTTCGCGTTTTACGGCTGTTTCGGTTTTTTGCGGTTTCGTAAAACGATTCTCGAGTTTTATAAAACGATCTTCGAGTTTTATAAAACGATCTTCGAGTTTTATAAAACGATTCTCGAGTTTTATAAAATGATCTTTGAGTTTTATAAAACGATCTTCGAGTTTTATAAAACGGCTTCTCAAGTTTTAATAAACGATCTTAGAGTTTTATAAAACGGCTTCTCGAGTTTTATAAAACGATCTTCGAGTTTTATAAAACGGCTTCTCGAGTTTTATAAAACAATCTTCGAGTTTTATAAAACGATCTTCGAGTTTTATAAAATGATCTTCGAGTTTTATAAAACAGCTTCTCGAGTTGTATAAAACGATCCTCGAGTTTTATAAAACGATCTTCGGGTTTTATAAAACGACTTCTCGAGTTTTATAAAATGATCCTCGAGTTTTATAAAACGATTCTCGAGTTTTATAAAACGATTCTCGAGTTTTATAAAACGATTCTTTGAGTTTTATAAAACGATTCTCGAGTTTTATAAAACGATCCTCGAGTTTTATAAAACGATTCTCGAGTTTCATAAAACGATCCTCGAGTTTTATAAAAAGATCCTCGAGTTTTATAAAACGATTCTTTGGGTTTTATAAAACGATTCCTTTTATATTTTTGCGGGGAGTTTCGGCCGTTGATTCCATCGTACCGATTTTGACCCCAACAGTTAGCCCCCCAGCTCATAAGAATCTTGAGCCTTTAGCGCAAGGTTCTTGTGAGTGGTTAACCAGTTTAAGTTAAGTTAGGCGGAATTATTGGTCGGAAAGGTCCGTTGAAAGTGATCTTTCCACTTTCCAGGGAGCGGAAAGCGTTTAAGATTAGGGCTGCGCCTTGTGAAGGCTGCCTACGTACCCTTTTGAGGGGATCAAGCCTTTCGTAGTTCGTTTCGGAATTAAGGTTCGTATGACCTGTTTCCTAGCAAGGCCTTTACGGTCTTGTTATATGTCATGTAGGAATTATCGAGCATATTGATGTCGATGGCATCCGGACCTTTGCCGGCCTTGAGACTAGCCTCGTAGGCCGTTTGGTCTGGCCGAGCGTGGCCGTTATAGTTTTCGGACAGGCCGTGTGCGGCTCTGAGTCCCTGCCACTTTTGCTGCTTTATTAAAAATCAGTTTGCGTTTTTTAAGAGCGTGTTTTTAGTCGTATGAATGTAGCGGGAAGATTATGAGTTGATATTGAGGGAGGTCCGCGAGTTGTCGTCTCGCATTCCTTTTTCCCTTAGTGTATCGCCTTGTTCGTTTGCTCGTTTTAGGATGTTTAGTAAATCGAGTGAGCGTTTAGATATAGACGAAGAGACATGCCTTTAGGATCTCGATTCATGCCTTGAGACGTTAGCGACCAGTGTGCTGGGTTTAGGGCAAGNTTGTCGTCTCGCATTCCTTTTTCCCTTAGTGTATCGCCTTGTTCGTTTGCTCGTTTTAGGATGTTTAGTAAATCGAGTGAGCGTTTAGATATAGACGAAGAGACATGCCTTTAGGATCTCGATTCATGCCTTGAGACGTTAGCGACCAGTGTGCTGGGTTTAGGGCAAGACCTAGGTTTACTTTCGGATTGAGGCTATGTGATGACTAGTCGGCTTTCGCTTTGCCTGTTGTGATTTTAACCTGATTCCATACCGATTTAGAATCCGCGATAGGTTCTCGGCTTATACGAATCGTCTGGTTGGAACCGAGCATCTCACCGGGAACAATTTCTAAGTTGCCCGGAAGTGCTGACCAAAAGTTTGGATTTCTTTTATAGCGCTATTACCCTTGTGTCGGGTGTTCGAGAGCTATCTCTGCGAGATAACTTAAGTTTGTTTAGGACTGTTGCGAGTTTGTTGTGATCAGCAACAAACTTTTTAGGCGATAGATTTTTACGTTGTTTTGGCCTTCGCGAAGGATACGTACGTTAAGAAGTTTTGCGTAATTTTATAGTCGCGGACGGACTGTTAGGTCTTCCAAGAAAATGACTTTATCGAGGAAGGTATTTTTGACGAAAAACTATTCTCCGGGCGTCTGCGACGTCTCGCAGTGCCGAAAGTTGGTTTTTATTTTATATGCCGCGTTTCGTGTTCGGAACGTTTGCGGGCTCGAAGATGTTGCACGGTGTTGCGAGGGTTTTGTCTTAACCTTGCTTTGCAGGAAAAGTTTGGTTCGTTTGCGGATACTTGCAATTAAAACTTACATTCCTGTTTGGATGTTAGGTAGTTTTATGATTTGTGCTAGAGCAATTAGGACCGAGAGGTCGCGTAAGTTGTTTCTCCAAAACGAAGTGTTTTTCGTTACGGTGTTTTGTGAAGTGTTGACCTTCCGAGATTCGTAAGGGTTTAGGAGCTCTGGTACGAGTGTTTTCATACGTCGGATTTTGTAGGCAACTTGCTTCGGGAATAGAGTGAATCGCGAGAATACAGAACTTAGCCGATTTTCGACAAGTTTTCATTATCCGTTGAATGTATTGGCTTGGCGTGAAGGTTGTGTTCAGCCGCACAGCCAAGGTCGTATTTGGTGGATGATTAGACCACGACACTTTCGTGCTATCGAAAAGGTCGAGTCGGTTTTTAAACTTGGCATTAAAGTGAAGCGCGATCGGACAATAGCCAAGTAGCGTTCGTCGAGCTTGATATGCCAAGTATACCCGTGTTTATAGAAAACTTTTTTCCGTTTTATGTTTGATTTCTACGGTGGAAGTTTCCTATAAACTTTCCTTTGTATGGAAGTTGTTTTTTTTTTTTACTCGAGGGAGATAGATCCTAAGAAGCTCGATGCAGAGCCCGTGCGGAGTCGTTTGCGGGGCGGTCTCATTCTCGGATATAAACGGGAGGAATGAGAGCGGATGCTCGTGAACCGATGTGCTAAAGAGTGAGATCTTTCAGATCGTGTCGCGAGGAGGCAAAGTTTAGATTGGCCGCCCAGTGCCGGATCGTATAGCTTGGTTTTAGCTATAAGGAAAGTACTTTTTGCAAAACCTGTTACGTTTACTTTCGAAAGTTACTTCGTTATGACATTATCCTGACTATACGAAGGATTTCTTGCGTAAGCAACGGGCGATAAATTTAGTAAATCGACGCGACGCACTGGGTTAACAATGTTTCCGCAGATTTTTTGAGAAACCTTTCCGCTTAGTTTTTGATTCTTCGGTGGTAGTTTTTTCGGAGTCACTCGTGGAGTTTTACCAAAAGTTATTTCACCGAGATCTAATCGCAAAATGTTTTAGCGGGTTTCTCGGGCGGAATGAATCACATGATTAGCAATAGGATCAGTCAGCGAGAAGGGAGGACGTGTTCTCTATTGCTGCTTTGTGTTCTCGATTTTTCTTTCGCTGCAAATGTTTTTGACATTATTCCGTGATTCACTTGGTTTGACGGAAAATGAGATCAATGCTTTGATGCCTAAAGATTTCGATTCTTATACTTGTTTTATCAAGTTTGAGAAGATCTTTATGACTTCGGCAAATAATCGAGTTTCACTCTGAACTTTCGCAGAGATTTTCTAACCGCATGATTGCGACGAGAGATGCTGTATATTCCTCGAGATTATTTCCCAGACGGTTTGGATCAGTCTTTAGCGCTTAGACGGTTTTTAGATTGTCGTTTGCTTTTGATTTCGACGAGGGGTCGCATCGTCCGAATATTTTCCGCTTATTTTTTGCGAGAGTTTGCTGTATAGAAAGCGTTTTCTTGATGCGAGGGAAAATGTTCGGCGAAAGAAGAAAGACGAGTTTTTTTTGAAGGATTGGGATGATCGACAATCCGGGTCGATTAAAGACCATGGTGGATCGGAGATGACTTGGAGTATGTCTGATTTACGAAAACTTCTAGGAGCGAGTCGGTTTTAAGACAACGTCAGCGTCTCTAGCTCCCTCTTTCTTAGTTTCATCGATTATTTGGGACCGTCTATTCTTCGTTCTTCGTCTTTTGACTTACCGGTCTTCGACGAATTACCAGCAAGAGTATCGGAGCGGGGAGAATACTTAACCATCGGAGCTCATGTTCTTGTTTCTTCGTACTGCTGGTTTTATTTGACCGACTAGGTGCGCTTTGTATATCGGAAAAATCAATCACGTGTTTATGATTGGATGTTTTTGACTTACTGTGGCAGAGTTTCGTAAAACCGGATTGGGTTTAGAGAGTTCTGATTTCTCGTATAGTTTAGGCAACTTTGGTGTTAAGTCAAAAGTTGCCGTTTTAAACGATTGATTCGAACTTATACGAAGGAACAAGTCTTTGCGGTTTTATCGGAAAATCCCGATGGAAATTCCGGTTGAGCCGAAAAGAGAATCAGTGCGATCAAGACTCGAGAGAGAAACTCGAGGATTGGTTCAGCTCGACGTAGGGCAAGTCGGGTGAACCCTTTCAGCTCGCCGTGTGGCGGTCTGGATGGTAAGAACCCTTGGGGCAAAGTCAGCGTCTCTCGGGCGAGCTAGGCGCTTGGTTCTGCTCTACGTTCGGCGAGCTAAGCCAGCTTGGTTTAGCTCTACGTTCGGCGAACCAAGACGCTCGGTTTAGTTCTACGTTCGGCAAGCTAAGACGCTTGGCGTGGGTGATCTCGATTCGTCGAGTTGACTTGTTTTCGTCATAGAATCTCAACGGAAAGTCCGATTGAGACGAAACAAAAAGCGTCTCGATCAAGATTCGAGATGGAAATGTTTCGATCCATTGAGCTTGTCCGACTTGCCTAATGGTGAGTCGGCGAGCACAGTCCAGATTCATCAAGCTCTCTTGTTTTCGTTGTAAAATCTCAACGGAAAATTTGATTGAGATGAAACGAAAAGCAGTGTGATTATTGTTTAGAGTACGATCAGGTTCACCATAGCTATAAGTTGGATTGTGCGGACTCACTGGTTGGATAGCTATAACCAGTGCCTCTAGGACGAGGTGGAAAGCCGGTCAGCTCGCAAAGATGGCGAGCTAGGTTGCTTGGCCGACTCACCGTCTTTTCGGCTGGATAGTATTGCCCGATTCTGCGAGTAGCCTAAGGTTCTTCCGCGAGCAACTAGGGTTTTGTTGCGAATAACCTAGGGTTTTTCCGCGAGTAACCTAGGGCTTTCTCCGCGAGTAAAGCTAGGGATTTCTCCGCGAGTAACCTAGGGCTTTCTCCGCGAACAACCTAGGGTTTTGCCGCGAAATAACCTACGGTTTTTCCGCGAGTAACCTAGGGCTTTCTCCGCGAGTAAAGCTAGGGCTTTCTCCGCGAGTAACCTAGGGCTTTCTCCGCGAACAACCTAGGGTTTTGCCGCAAATAACCTACGGTTTTTCCGCGAGTAACTTACGGTTTGTTCCGCGGTTTCTGGGAGAGCAAGTTTTATTTTTTCCGAAAAGTTCTCGGAAAACGTCTTTTGCTCAACCCGTGAGATTTGTCCAACTCGGAAATAAGAAAAACACTATGGGGTTTGATAGATTTTATCGTTGCCCTTAGCGATCTGAGATAGAAATCGTGAGCTTGTTTCGTTGCTCTTCCCGTGGCGAAGAGTCGCGATTAGGTTTTTGATTTTGTTGAGTACTACAGCGTTTGCGTGGGCGTTGGCTGTACGAGTAGTCGCTGCTGGAGCTGTTTTACCAGCGTCTTTTTGCGAGTTGCGACTTTGTCTTTCATACATCCAGACATTTTTTTGGTCAAGCGTTTTGCGGCTATGAGTAAGAGTAATCCGACCCCCCCCCCTCTTTCTAGCGCCAAACTGTGGGAACTGAAATTCACACTTGTCGATTTTCGTCAAATAAGGAAACTTAGGAAAACCCTAATTTTCCAGAGGAACTGGATCTCTGCGAAAGCCAACGACAAGTAACCAAATAAATGCGGAAAAATATGAAAAACGTAATAAAACGAATTTAATGAAAAAGTAGATCTTATTTCGATTTCGCGTAAAAGCGTTGCGATCGTTACAACTGTTTACAAAGGCTTTGGCCGCAAGGCCGTCAGCGAGTTATCAACATAAAAACCTTAAACCTAATCGAGTCGCAGCTCGATAACAAAAGACGGAAAAAGATAAGAAAAAGGATTTGAATGATTTCGGACTGAACCTTATGAACGGCTGCCTACGTACCCCTTTCGAGGATCAAGTCGAACGTAGTTCAGTTGATTGAGCTGGACAAGAGATCGAACTGCCTGGGCGAGTTCGTCTAGTAATTGAGCGCCAGTCATAGAAACCGAACTTGTTGAGAAAAAGCCCAAGTTTCTAAGTGCGGAAAATTCTAAGTCTAGAAAAGTTGTAAAAGTCTCAGATGAGAGCTCTGAAATTCGTCCCCTTGCTTCTGCCCTATGCCTCTTGCTTAGATACTCCCTTCCTAGGCGGTTTAGTCTTTCCGTTTCGCCCAGATTCGAGTTTAATGAGAATCTTCCATTTATCTCGATCTTTCTTTTTTTCCCACGGAAATCTTCTATTTATCCTCAAACTTGACTTTTATCTTCAAGTTTGACATTTATCTTCTTTCTGCGAGTAAATCGCCAAAACGTCGTCGTATCTTCGGGTTAGACTTCGTTTAAAGTCGCAAGTGGCTTTTATCGCGTTTTATGACTTTCCGAGCCGTTTTGCGATAAATCCGTTTTACGACTTTAGACGAGATCGTTTCCTGATACGATGCCGTTTTTAGATAAGTTTCTCGAGTTAATCGTAAAGCTAAGCAATGTTTGATGTTTCGATTAATCGTTGCCGTTTTCTACGATTTATTCGGGGTTTTATTAAAAACGCGTTTTGTACGATTTTTACGAAAAATCTCGAATAAATCGTATAGTTTAGGCAATATTTGGTGTTTCGTTTAACCGTTGCCGTTTTATACGATTTCCTCGAGTTCTTTTCGAGAAAACAAAGTTTTACGGTTTTTATCGTAAAACTCGAACGATAGGACGGATCGAGACGAAACGGGAGACATTTTGGCCGTGGTTCGGAATGCGACCGTGTCGAAGGACATAAGTTTCGAATCGGGGATGCGGAAGATCGAGGCACGGGATGTCCGGGAAGTCTCTAGTTCGCCCAACGGCGAACTAAGCCAAGCTGGCTTAGTTCGCCGGTGGGCGAACTAGTCAAGTGGGACTAGTTCGCCGGTGGCTTGCTTAGTTCGCCGGTGGGCGAACTAGTCAAGGGTCTCCTAGTTCGCCAATCGGCGAACTAAGCCAGCTTGTCTTAGTTCGCCGGTGGGCGAACTAGTTGCGACTAGTTCGCGTTTTACGTCTGTTTCGGTTTTTTTGCGGCTTCGTAAAACGATTCTCGATTTTTATAAAACGATCTTCGAGTTTTATAAAACGATTCTCGAGTTTTATAAAATGATCTTTGAGTTTTATAAAACGATCTTCGAGTTTTATAAATCGGCTTCTCAATTTTTAATAAACGATCTTCGAGTTTTATAAAACGGCTTCTCGAGTTTTATAAAACGATCTTCGAGTTTTATAAAACGGCTTCTCGAGTTCTATAAAACGATCTCCGAGTTTTATAAAACGATCTTCGAGTTTTATAAAACGGCTTCTCGAGTTTTATAAAACGATCTTCGAGTTTTATAAAACGATCTTCGGGTTTTATACGGCTTCTCGAGTTTTATAAAATGATCCTCGAGTTTTATAAAATGATTCTCGAGTTTTATAAAACGATTCTTCGAGTTTTATAAAACGATTCTCTAGTTTTATAAAACGATTCTTCGAGTTTTATAAAACGATTCTCGAGTTTTATAAAACGATCCTCGAGTTTTATAAAATGATTCTCGAGTTTCATACAACGATCCTTGAGTTTTATAAGATCCTCAAGTTTTATAAAACGATTCTTTGGGTTTTATAAAACGATTCCTTTTATATTTCTGCGGGGAGTTTCGGCCGTTGATTCCATCGTACCGATTTTGACCCCAACAATTACAATAGCTTCATTTATAAACAATCCTATTCACATTGTATCTACAGGATGTTATTATTCCCAATCCGCGTCAAAGAATCCAGCATCTTTCATCTCTGAATAGTAGACATTCTCTAAGTTCAGATCTTCTTCCTGCACCAAAACCAAGTGAACTTCAGCACCAAAACCATGTGAGCATGCAACAATCACACGTCTAGGGGGGTGTCTTGGTGATGGTATTAAGGTGATAAGGAATTGATATTGATGGTGCTACATCAGTGAAGAGGGTGATGGTGATACATATAATCAATGTTCGAAACTACGCTAGGCGCTACGCGTGCGGTTTGGTGGCGCCTAGCGCCGAATCAATTAATCGGAGATTATACGGGGATTAATCGGGATAGTTTGATGAAGTTTTATGTGATTTCATGAGTTACATATTAAATATATTCTAAATAGTTTGTTATTCCAGCGTTGTCTAATGGTATGTGGCTTCATCAAAGACATAAATATCACGGGTTCGACACTTGCAAGCTTGTTTTGGACATTTAATTTCGTTTTAGGTTAAATGAAAGGTTAACTACGAGTCTACCCTTATCTTCAACCTCTTGAACCTGTTAAATCCAGATCTGTTTTTTTTTCTTTTACTAGTTTCCTTGTTTTTCTTTGATAATCTCGTGGTCTTTACTCTAAATATTACAGATCTGTGACTTAACATGCGATTAAGGACTAAAAATCTACAAACAGGATGATTTAAGAAAATGATTAACTGAACGATTAGAGGCAAATTGCCGTGGCCACCACCCGTTTCACGACTTTCCGGCGAGTAATCGGCCGAGTAGGGTGAGTTTTCGAACATGGCATATAATATATATAGAGAGAGATGTTGAGATGAGGGATTTACCTGGAAAAAGTCTGCATTGTATGTTTGGTAATGATAAAAATGTTTAATTATTGTATATTTACATTTAATCATTCAATAAATAAAAGTTTTAAATTTAAATGTTTTACAAATTTTATAATTTTTAATTTTTAAGATTCAATTCAAAAAAAAAAATTTCCAAGAACTCCATAACGTATAATATCATTGGACATGCATTTATGATAAGAATTTTTAACTATTCAAAAAAAAAATATTTTTAGTGTTAAGAACTTCAGTGGTAGGTAACACTATTGGAATTGTTGTAATAAGCTAAGCTGAAGTGTTTGGTAATCATTGCATGCAAGTAATGATGATATAACGTATACATATAGCACCGTAAGTATATGGGTAGGATATGTAGAACTAGAAGTAGCCACCAAAAATGACCAGTTAAAAGGCATTAAACAATGATAAACTTTTTGAGATTACACGCGTACATACACAAATATACTAATTGTAACGACGATATATAACATAATGATCCTGTTCTATACAACAAGTGTCCGTAGTTGAGTGAAACACACACTTAAACACCCAATTTTCTATGCTGCTTCTTTAATGTCTCTTCCATAAACGGTCTGCAAAAAAGCTTCAGCTCTTCCGTTTTCTTGTTAGATTAAGGTTAGTCTATGTTTCTAAATAAGTGTCACTGTACCATTTTATTTTTGTTTCAAAATATGTGTCATTTACATTTTCAATGCAATTTTTTACATATAATCTCTTTATTACCATTTTAACTAACTAATAGATATTTTCTAAAATCATTTTTATTTAAATAATTATACTTTAAATGAGGATAAACTAATATATTTGATAATTTTCTTAATTTACATGAGACACTTATATTGAAACGGAGGGAGTAATAACATATTTTTAATTAAAATACCATTTATAGTGATGATTGTATAGACATTTAATGGTGATTATATGTCGGAAAGAAAACATAATATAAATTGCTCTGACATTCTTCTCATCTCCACTATGAATTAATGTCTTGTTCATTTTTTCTTGAATGCGATAATAAAGTTTATCTCGACACTTTGCTTATTAAATTTCCTTTTTTACAGATGGGGCAGCTTGTGAGAATGTGGCATGAATAATGGAACAAGGAAGATGACGGCGCTTAGAATTTTCACCCTGACCCAACAGATTTTGGTTTCGGAGCGATGAGTAGACACAATGATATGTTTGAGTATGGTACGGATTAGGGTTTAGGATTTAGGGTTTAGGACTCAGATCCAGAGTAATAACAATTCTCTCACTGGCACTGAAAGCGGTGATGAGTTAATGACTGCATTCGAAAGATTCTTGGGTACTGATGGAATTAGAAAAATAGTTAAATCATTTTATTAGGTGATGTTGAACAGAAACATATATAAATCTTATTGTCATGTAGCTGCTAAGGGAAAAGGTTCCAGTAGAGTACCAGAACTCGGGGTTGGAACTCAATGAGGAGATGCAGGTGCATCATCCTCGGCAAATGTAGTAAATATGCTGCCACGCCCTACTATTGGACTCACCATAGGATGCATTGGCAAAGCAGACCAAGATCCAAAAGAGGGAACTGCTAAAACCAAGAACTCTTCTTCGGAAGGAAGTGGGGATGATGGTGGGTTTTAAGCTAGCTATTTTCATATTCGTATTCAAAGTTATGTTGGATATTTAAAGCTACTTAGGTTAATATTTTGAATGTTCGGCTATGTGTGTGTGGTTCTGTTTTTTCGTGGTTGTATTCGGATATGTAGTAGCGGCTAATTTATTTTCTAGACTATGTATGTTGGCATTATGTGAATGTATTAAAATATGGTATTATGGTTTAAAAATCTATTTTTCTGGATTATGTGTTAAGTTGGTTAAAATTTATGTTTAGTATTTAAAGATGTTTAGGTTAACATTTAGAATGTTCGGCTATGTGTGTGGGGTTCTGTTTTTTCGTGGTTGTATCCAGATATGTAGTAGCGTAACCGGATAATTTGTATTAAAATATGGTATTATGTTTTCAAAATCTAATTGCTTAAAACGGAAAGATTGCTAGCTATTGAATCTAGATAAAAGTTGTAGGAGATGTTGGATACAGTGATAAGGATCTTTTCGTGGAAAAGACGTTTGAAAATCGAAATGCATTCAAGCAACACATGGCCTTCCTTATATGCGATCAAAAACAAATTCGTATACTGAAGTGTGAAGTCGGGACCTTCTATTATGGTGCTTGAGGGCTTTGGGGAGACATGTACATGGAGAGTATATGCGGTGCTTGTTAAAGGTTCAAGCATATATGAAGTGCGTAAAATTGGGGGAGAGCACTGCTGTAGTGTTGATGAACGAGCTAGATACCAGAGACATGCGACGTTGGCGGTGATTGGAGAGATGTTGAAACAACAGTTTAGTGGATCTGGGGCTGGGCCACGACCACGAGAGATTACGCATATGATGCATGGAGATTATACTGTAAACATTTTGTATTGGTAAGCTTGGCGTTCGCGTGAGGCAGCAGTGGAATTTGCAAAACAAACATGCAAGGCGTCTTACCAAAGCCTTCCAAATTATCTACTGCAATTAATAGAGGCTAATCCAGGAACCATAGCACATCTCAGTACAGAGTACAAGGAAGGTAGTGACCACAGATTCAAATATATGTTCTTGGCAATGGGAGCCTTCGTAAATGGTTATGAGTATATGAGGAAGATTGTAGTTATTGATGGACACATTTAAGGGGGAAGTACGCAGGTTGTCTCTTAACCACCTCGGCTCAGGATGCGAACTATCAAATCTTCCCAGTGGCCCTTGTTGTAGTCGACGGAGAGAACGACAGGTCGTGGGAGTTTTTTTACAACAAGTTGGCAGCAGTTGAGCCCAACCAGGAGGGTGTGGTATTTGTTTCAGACAAGCATGCGTCGATTTACCAAGGCATAAGCAAGGTATACGTTTCGCATGTTTAGCCTGTCAAAATATTTATTATACAAGTATCTATATAAATATTTGGATTCGGTATTTGATATACATTTGAGCATATATTGATAAGGTTTCCTTTTTCTCTTCAAGGTATATCCGTAAATGATTATGAGTATATGAGGAAGATTGTAGTTATTGATGGGACACATTTAAGGGGAAAGTACGCAGGTTGTCTCTTAACCGCCTCGGCTCAGGATGCGAACTATCATATCTTCCTAGTGGCCCTTGTTGTAGTCGACGGAGAGAACGACAGGTCATGGGAGTTTTTTTCCAACAAGTTGGCAGCCGTTGAGCCCAACCAGGAGGGTGTGGTATTTGTTTCAGACAAGCATGCGTCGATTTACCAAGGCCTAAGCAAGGTATAGGTTTCGCATGTTTAGCCTGTCAAAATATTTATTATACAAGTATCTATATAAATATCTGGATTTGGTATTTGATATACATTTGAGCATATATTGATAAGGTTTCCTTTTTCTCTTCAAGGTATATCCGGAATGCCGGCCATTGTGCATGCATCATTCATATAAAAAGGAACAATCGATCAATTTTCAAGGAGAAGCATCTTGCCTATCTCGTTTCCAAGGCTACAAGGGCATTTCGCATGGGAGAGTTTAAGGAAACCTTCACTAAGATAAGATCTATCAATCAAAAGTGTGCCAATTACCTTGTTGACGTAGGACTCGAACACTGGACAAGGTCCCATTTCCCAGGGGACCGCTACAACATCATGACAAGTAAACTGGCTGAATCTTGGAATGTGGTGTTGCATGACACAAGGGAGTATCCGGTTGTACCATTGGTGGAGTTTATAAGGGCGAAAATTATTAGCTGGTTTTCAAACCTTCTGGATGCTATCAAAGATGTGCACGCGGGGTTGTCCCAAAAGGTAAACGGTTTGCTTGCTGAAAATTTTGAACTGTGTGGTGGATATGATGTAAGAAAGGTTGATAATGATTAGTATGAGGTTCAAGATCTAAAAAGGGTTTCATTCGTTGTCAGCGTGAAAGAATGATTACGCACATGCTTTGAATTCCAGAAACTCAAGATCCCATGCTCTCATACAATATATGCGGTTGTGAAAGCAAACATAAAAGTGGAAATGCTCGTTGATGAAGTGTACACTATAAAATATCTCAAAGGAGCATATAACAAACACATATTGCCACCAGCCGAGTTAGACGGCACTTTTCAACTTGCTGCTGATATAGCTGCTTTTACTTTAAATCCACCAGCTACGAGGAGACTCCAGGAAGGTCAAGGAAGAAAAAAGGTTTTCTCAAGAGGCGAGGTCCAAGTAAGTGTTGTTAGTAAATCTTATCACAATATATGATTGTTTCCAATTAATAACTCTAGGACTGTTCTTTGTAGATGAAGAAAACAGCAAGGAGGTATTGTAGCCGGTGCAAGGGAACGTAGCATAACCGTGCTACTTGCAAACAAGAAATATGAGAAGTAGGTTGAAGAAAGGGGGGTTGCTCTATGACAGGAGGTGCTTTGGGTTATAACACATGTGTTGTGAATGTTAGATTGACTTTTTTATGAGAACTGATATACAAGTGTTTCAACCCAAGGTATAAGATGTGCAGTTGTGTATGAAGTCATAGTGTGATCATAAATAAAGCGTTCCCCTTTGTGTTCAAATGTTTGTTGGTTTACCATTTGGATTTGAATTAATAAACTTGGACGGATAATAATATTGTTGGCAAGATAATTCATATGTTAGATAATTCAAATTTCTCTGGATTACGTGTTAAGATAGTCACTAATAAATATGTCAGGATAATAATAATGTTAGCATGATGAAATACCAAGATAGATACGGCTAATTATGTTGTTGGTTGGATAATTTAGAAAATGTCTCTTAGTCAGTCTGAACAAGCTTTATGGGTAAACTATTATCATGGTTTGATAATTATTGTATGATACAACTAAATATGGAAATTGGTTATTATCCCATCAAGACAAAAGGTCAACAAACTATGTTCAAATTTTGATTGTAAAAAAACTTAGATTAAACACATAGTAATTGGACAAGGAGAGGATGGAGGGATAAAGAAATTGGTAGCATGACATTACACATAAACAGAACTGAAATATCCAAACATTAACCAATTAGACTAGTTGGACCGGAAGCAGCGGAGAATGATGTCCTTCCATTGGAAATTCGGAGTATGAGCAGATACATGGTGAGGGTGTCCTTGAGAAATGAGTTCGTTCTCAAGCTCAGAGTGTAAGGTTGCTATAGTGTTAGTTATCCGTGTAATATATTGTTTTTCATTCTGATCTCGTCGAAGCGACCTCTTCTGCCAGCATGTGGTTTCGCCTTCGTCTTCCCATTCAAAAAAATTGCAACTGTCTTCAGGCTGTTATTTCTTGCCAAAGGTATAACAAAAAAAATTAGTGAATCAACATTAAAAAGGTATTGAAAAAATAAAAATGAATATACAAACCTGGTATCGAGAGCAACCAACAAACAACCTTCTGGGATTTTTGTCAGTCCAAGACTTCTTGATCGTCGCCGGAACTTCACAATTCAGTATTTTTGGCAACTTCCCTTGTTTGAGATGGATGATAACAATGTTTTTTATAGCTTTCAAACCAAACCGGTTAGGTATGACAACCAAAACGGTTTGCTAAAAGGTCAGGAAAAAAATTAACCGACTAAGATTTGTGAGAGTGTTTGGTTTAAGTGTTTTAGGAGAAATCAAACCCAAAGTATAACATTACGTGATAAATATGCATGAAGTAAATAAAATGTGGGTTTTCGAGAATAATTAAGAGAGTTTCACGACCAGAGAATTGTACGAAAAGTATGTCCTTAGATAGATGCAACATTAAAGTAGGATCCATAACATGGAAAAAAGCTGGAAACTTCATTTAAACAAAATAATAATCAATAGCAATAACATATCTGGCTACTCAGAGTGGCCCTGCATTTTCTTCATAGAGTGTTAGAGCAAGCCATTGTGCTTCCGGAGCAACCACCTCTGCAGATAGCCGTTCGCATACATCTATGCCAGCAACGGCGTGTGCTTGCATGAGCAGGATGGATGTGACCCAGAATGAGAGTGATTTAGGTTTTGGGGAACACACCTTGGCCTTTCTAGAGTAAGTACCTTGAGGTCCTTTGAATTCAAAGTCTTGCCAGCTTGCTTCAAGGTTTAAGGGAACATCTGGGCAGTTGGGGTGAATTCTTTGAACATAATCGCATCACTTCTTTAGGAAACATCGCAGTCGAGTAAAATCAACGACCAGGTTGGGCAGTCTACGCAGTCTACGCATAAACCGATCCAATGTGTCCTGTCGAGATTTAAAGGCATGTAGAAACATTGAGCTTCAGTTGTTTTTGGGACAAAATTATGAAGTATTTCAATGAGATTGGGAGTGAATGCAAAATCTTCTTTGTTTGGGAATTTCTTGAATCTGGTGTAGTTCTTGGAGAGAGTGGAGACAAACTTAGTGTCTAGAAACACACTTCTGATTATAAGCTTTGACTGGTGTGATAAAATAACCCTAGTGTGATCCATCAAAACATCAACAGTATGCATATAACGTTAAATGTCAGTTTGTTGAGTTTTAGTGTATAAAACCACATTAAATAATGCAGATACCTTAGCTGAAAGTGGCATGTTCATCTCCGCAATATCAAAAAGATCTTTGTGGTATACTGAGGTGCCTGAAACTATAATAAACCTGGAAAAGAAAAGACATGGGATTGATGGGTATACAAAGATACTAGGATCGGCCCGTCCTACGGGCGGTATATTTGTTAAAGGTGTAACATAATGATTGTATTTAGTTCTTAAATTTAATTGATTATAGTGGTATGTGAGATGTCCACATGTGGATTTTGTTTTTCACAGTTTAGTAGTATTCAACTGTGTGGTTTATTTGTTTGATTGTTCTGTTTAGGTAGATTTATTTTGTGAACACCAGTCCAGTAGAGGGGTTACATTAGTAGAGAGGTTACTTTTGTATTAACTATTTGTCGTATATTATTATCGTTGGTGATTGATATTTGTTGACAAATGTGATGTGTATAATTTGTTTGGAAGCTGAAGGCATGTATTATTTTAAAACGTTATTGTAATAGTTTACTAGATTTTGATCCGCATTTAAAAAGCACGAAAATTTTTATGATTACAAATTTATATAATTGTGTTTTGTCTCAATTTAAAGAATGTTTTGGTATAAAATTAGTTTACCAAAATTTGCGGTGATAGTTGTTTTTCATTAGTTTTTAGTTTCAGTTTTTATTTTTAGAGTTTGTTTTAAATTTTGGTTTTTGGTTTTTGGTTTTTAAGTTTTTATTTTTGATTTTCAGCTTTTGGTTTGGGTTTTTAATTTTTAAACCAGCTGAGTTAGTTTGAACTGATATTACCAACAAACAAATCTCAATTAATCGAACATGTAATTTAAAACTGAAAATATGACAAAATAATTTTCTAAAAATTTTGAAATAGTTTATTTTGTAAATTAAAAAAGCAAAAAATATAACCTGCATTTTCCTTTTGGTTTTGGATTTTAGTTTTTAGATTTGGTTTTTGGTTTTGCTTTAGATTTTTTTTTAAATCAGTAAATTATTTAAGAAAAATAAAACAATAAATTATTTAAAAGTTACCATTAAAATTTAAAAGTTAAAATTTAAAAAGAAACGAAAAATCACAAATAATAATTAAATAATTTATTAATAAATTAAATATAATACTACTGTAAATAGAAAAAATAACCAAAAATAAAAATAAAGCATAAGTAATTAAAAACTCAAAAAAATAACAAACAATAATTTAAATATTTTATTAATAAAATAAAAATAATAATACAAATATAGAAAAAAATCATAAAAAGCCAAAATAAAGCATAAATTCAATAAAAATTACAAAAAAATCAAACAAAAGTAATTAAATTATTTTATTAATAAAATAAATATAAAAATACAGAAAATAGGAAAAATTATTAAAAAAGAAAAAAAAATCATAAAAAAAATATTTTATAAATAAAATAAATATAACTATCCAAAAATAGGAAAAAATTATAAAAATAATTAATTTTTTTTTTAAATAATTAAATAATTTAATTAAGAAATTAAATATAATACTACTGAAAATAGAAAATATCACCAAAAATAAAAATAAAGCATAAGTAACTAAAAATTCAAAAAAAAAAATAGAAAAAGAATAATTAAATTTTTTATTAATAAAATAAAAATAATAATACAAAAATAGAAAAAATACTAAAAAGTCAAAATAAAGCATAAATTCAAAAAAATTAAAAAAAATCAAAAATAATAATTAAATTATTTTATTAATAAAATAAATATAAAAATACAGAAAATAAAAAAATTATAAAAAAGAATCAAAATAAATTATTTTATAAATAAAATAAGTATAATTGTACAAAAAAAAATTCATGAAAAAAATAAAACAAAAACATAAAATTCATTAAACTTTTTGTTAAAAAAAAAAATACAAAGTATTTATATAATTTTATTCGTAAAATAAGTCGAAAATACATAAATATCAAATCATAAAAATTCAAAAGAAATCTTAAAAGTACTTGTTAAATAAGTTTAATGTTTAGAGTAGCTATAAACTGGTTATTTTCGAGCTATCATTACTATTCATTTTTCCCTTTAACAATCATGAACTTTCCAATTCCAGTCAATACACACAAAGAACATAACAGATAAAAAAAAAATCTAAATAGCAGTTAGTCTCTCAATTACGATTTATCTAATTCAAATTAGAAAAATTTATTATCTTAAAATGATTCTCATATATCAAATCAAAGAAAATAAATTAAAGTGAAATGCTTTTAGCAGCTATTTACAAACCATGAATTAATCTAGCTATAAAAATCCAGAAAATCTCAACCAATAAACACTAAACACTGAACTTATTTAACAAGTACTTTTATAATTTTTCTATTTTATGTATTTTATACTTTTTTGTGATTTTGTCAATTTATGATTTTTTAATAATTTAGTAACTGAAAAATAATTTTCAAAAAAATAACTATGATCATACTTTTGTGAAAAAATAATAATTTAAATGTAAATAAACTGGTCGTAAGCGACACTGAAACGAACAACTTAGCGACAACCGCTGCGATCAATCGCTGACACTAACGACCACCAAACGACCAATTATCAGCGACATCAAGTCGTAGTCGCTGGTCGCTGACGCTGGTCGCTGACGCTGGACGCTTACGTTGGCGACCCCAAACGAACATGGCCATTGTGTTCTATTGGTGCTTGTTATTCAAAATGATACTTATTTTTTTGTAACTTCGACTCAGAAATGATAAATATTGTTTTGTTGTTTTCTGGATTGTCAATGGATTGTCGGCGCTTTTTTAAATCATGTACAATGAATATTGATTATATTTGTTCAACGGAAAAACCAAAGAAAAATATTAAATGAATTATGTTACGGAATATGATAATGGTGACGTGTGATTTCATATAATTCACTTATTATTATGTGTTAAATTCTATCTCAAAACCTAGCATGTCGTCTCATTCTCATTAATTAATCCTATAGTTTAATCAATTTTCTGAAATTTTCAGAATATGTGAAATATATTACATTTGCGTGCAAACTAATAGTTACGATTTAACTGAAAGTTACACATCAAATTCGAACACATATAATATATTAATTATTATATTAATGAAGTGAGTCCCACTCTCTTTAACCTCTTGTTTTATAACCTTTTTTAACATTCTGTGGCATTTTTATTAAAAGAAGCAAAAGTTTTTTTTTTCTTTTTTTACACAAACAGACCCTCAGATTCTATAACAGAATCAAATACTGATTTTTTTTTAAAAGTCCACTTCCTTAATTATCTTCTGTTTGGGTCCAAAGAAGTATAATTCTGATATGTTGGTAAGAGAAGGATTGATACCTTAGGTCATGCTTCTTCTTTTTCATTCCTGTCAATTCAGATTAAAAAAAAATATATTTTCATAAGACGGCATAGATGTAGCGGGTCACCGGCGTTGTTTGTAGTCTCCGACTTTACAAATCATATTGGTGGGATCAGATCTGAGACGTGTAACCCAAGCCTTCTGCAGTGTCTCTTCTCTAGATTCACGGCGGTGCAGGTTTCTTCGAGCTTGTGGCGTGCTGGTGGAGGTTAATCGGTGATGAGACGCGACGTAGGTGGTGCTCCTTCAGATATGATCCATCTGGCCTCCCAATACCTCAACAGCTAAACATCAACGGTGGTGGTACAAAGGTCAGTTTTCAACTCAGCAAGGAAAAGAACGGAATTATAATTTTTATCTCTAAAATTTTTAAATGCAAAGTATTAAGAGGAATAAATTGATGAATCTGAGCGAGATGAAACTCACTTATTTATAGTTGGAGATTCACCCAAAGGAAGGAAGGGGTAATCTTAATGAGGACTGTAATTACGATGATTGAATATAGTCCACTTTCGTAACGTCAAAGATCTTGTACGTCAATAGGATGAAGGTGATTTAATTATAGACTGCATTTTCAAGTGCCATGTGGCAACACTTTAGAAACTCAATTAGTGATGTGGCTTCCCATAGAATGAGGGAACTTTACTTTATATATATATATATAGATTGTTAGCCGTTTATACACCGAAATACCTAGCTACTCTAACCAGAATCCTTCTTTTTGCTACGGTGGCAGACATTGAACGTGAAGCATACCTAGTATCCTTCATAATATCAACAAGTTTGGTGATCTTCGATTGGTAGTCTGCAATACCATCCTTATTGAGAAAACCAAATTTTGACTCAATTAAACGATTAAGGATACGTTTGTCGCACTGCTAAACACCAACCAAAGCCTTGGGGGGAGCCTTGAGGCGGCTGCTTTTCCTAATGGGGGCCAGAGCTTCTGTCTCAATTGAATCTGGAGCGGGAGGAACCTTATCCTCTGGTTCAAACATTTCATGGTCTATATGATCATCAGTAACAGCTTCGATTTGATAACCCTCCTGTGACAATCCAAGAGAGAAGGAAGGCTGAGGAAACAATAACCAAGGATCAAGATACTGAGAATGTGTGATAATTGTGGAGGGCTTTTCCTAGTGGAGACCAGAGCTTTCGTCTCAATTGACTCTGAAGCGGCAGGAACCTCATCTTCTGGTTCAGACATTTCATGGTCTATATGATCATCGGTATCAGCTTCGATTTGATAACCCTCCTGTGACAACCCAAGAGAGAAGGAAGGCTGAGGAAACAATAACCAAGGCTCAAGATCCTGAGAATTAGTGATAATTGTGGAGGGGTTCTGTTAATATGCGCCAAACAGATACGATGAAATGTAAGTTAACACTTACGGGATTCTCATCCACATTGATTGTCGGAGTGTCTGATTGTCTGATGGTACTTGCACATTATTTGTGTGTGCTATCGGGGGACTGGCACCTCTGTTGAGATCATCATTCTCATTAGCAAGCTGTTCCAGACTGATCTACTGTGGCGGGTGGATTATCAGCAGAATTAATCGTTCCCTGATTATCACGATATATAATATAGATTAGAGTTTGATTAGTGATTTTAATCAAAATTCAACCGGGAGATATATTTACCTTTGTGTTGTACCCGTGTGTGGTTTGGACGCTGTTGAGGGCAGAGTTCATAATTTCAGAATACGGTATTGTACTGCTGGAAATATTATGCCTGGTGGATGTATGGAGTTTTGGAGAATCACCGAAGAAATTAGAGGGGGGGGGGGTCGGTTGGTTCAGAGCGCTTTTGTAACTAAGGTGATAGTGAGCCAACTAAGTCGAGAATATTCTTCTAATTTCCATGTATGTTAAGCAAGAGTGAGGAGTTGTCGGTAATATGTTTTTTCAGCACTTGCATCTGCGTGTACGTATCGCGTAGCTCATCAACCTTGCCTTTAACCCTGAGGAAATCACCTTTGATCTTCTCATACACAAGTGATGCAACATTCTCCACATCAGCGACGATGTCATCAGGTGTATGGTTAATGCTTTTCCTTTTTCTCTTCTTCCTAGCAAGTGTTGTGGCATTGGCCTCTTCGTGCATGTGCGCCACATATGCCTTTGAGGCTCCACCTGTGAACATTTGCTTCGTAGAATGGGTACCTTCGTTAATTAACCTAACCATGCTGCCTACCCTTCTATCTTCTTCCTCGTCTGAGAAACACAACTCTGCTTCATCGACTTCGAGTTCTATGTCATCAGGAATAGTAGATGTAACACGTACCTATAGGTAACAAAACAGATATCAATTAGTTACCCGGTTAACTGCGTGAATTAATGTTAATGTGTGTGATAGCCGTGTAATAAAAAAAAGTTGAATTGTTCTAAGCAAACTAATAAAAATGAGGAGAGATTAAGACAGCTTAGATTATCAGCTGTGTGGAAGGTCCTTGCGTGTGCGGGTTTTATTCCATTACGAGGGGGGTGTGTCTAATAGTTCGTCATTCTCGCCTCAAACCACGTCACAAGCGGAGTCTTGACTGACAAATTCAGTTAAAGCTGGTACTCTTTTTTTCATGACCATCTGTAATGACTGGACAAAACCTTGCATAGCAATGGTTCTTTGAGATAAGGCTATCTCGTCCCTTTCCTTTATGCTACTGATAAGCATCTCAAATGAAGCCCAACCCCAAGGATATGAAAAAAAATTCATCGAGGTCCTTGATCTTCTCAGCGTGCTCAACAGAAATTTTGGGAGTGTGAGTTGTGGGCAGTATCACATACAAAAGAATCGCGAGACATGCGTACTTGATCCTAGTCCCTTTATCGGTAATAGTCTTTCGCTTGAGCATCCTAATAACCGAAGCAACGCTGACTTCTTTTAGCATCCTGAAAAGAGCAGTGTAGTATGATTGTTCGATAACAAGATTCTTCACATCTTTATTTGTTGTCTTGGGTTATTTCCCACAAGGGAGACCAGTAACAATCGCGAATTCTCTAAGAGAGAAACATATAGGGTTTTCAGCGAAAAGGAACCAAGCTTCGTGTTTCTTGTTGACTTTAAGCTGCCGCGATAACATAAATCAACCTAACCGACCAGAGTATGGTGGTTAGTCTGCCAACTCCATGAATATTTGGAAAGACGAGGCCTTTATAACATCGATTTCGTATTCATCAAGTGCGTCTAAGATATGCCTAATAGCTCCAGGTTTGTGGTATGGAGTGACTCTTAGCCCAACGGGTTCTTTGCTGATAGCAAAGAAATTAGAGGGTACCACAGTGTTTTCCATTAGTTCTCTATATGCTGTAAAATTAAGAGCTTTATAAATAAACAGAAAAGTTAAGAAAGGTGGAATTAGCGGTGAAATCGTGAAAAATCAATGACTTACGATGGGAGAAGTGACTAGAAATCAAATGGTTTAGGAATCGCCGGAACAGTTCTTCTTGACGGAGATGACGATGGATTGATTAAGAGAAAGGGTGAAGTTAACGATGAAGAGAAGGGGTGAAGTTAACGATGAAGAGAATGAGAGTTGTATCTCCGGTGAGCTTCTTGTGCACAAGGTTTGTCTTTTCCAGTGGGTTTTTGTCTTCTCTGGGGGTATGGCGCGGTTGTAGCAATGGTGGCTCTCGAGTGGTCGGCTTTCAGGGTTGGGAGTAGATCGAGTTTTCTCTCTTCGATTACTCCGTTTGTCTCTCTCGTAGTCGAATTGTGTCGGTGTGGTTTCTGTCCATGTCGCGGGGTCTTCTCTTTGCTAGGGAAACTGCTCTACATCTGGAGGTTTGGCTTGTTGGTGTTCAGTTTGGCGTCAAATCGAACCACTCCTTTTCTCCGTTGTTAGATGAGCTTCGTGGCTTTGGTTTCGAAGGCAAGATTTGAGCTTGGAGTGCAGGAGGAGATGGCTCCTAGCTCTGTCCAGTTTTTCGTCGTGATTTCAGGGAGCCGTATCCGCTACCTACTGGTGGATTCTGTTGGTCGTCTATGCCCACCGGAAGTTCCTTTTCTTTCCGGCATCATCTTGGTGCTCCTGGGCTCGGCCCCTCTTCTGGTTCCCTTGGTGTGTTTAGCGGCCACTAGCAACATCAGGGCTTGGTCTTTGGTTTTTCATTGTTCAATCCATTCCGTCTGAAACCGGTGGTGGGTTCAAACAGCGTAGTTTTGGCCCCTGGTTCTCAGTGGTCACAAGTGGTGGAGGCGGTTCTCGGGGAGTCATTAGCCGCTTCCGTGTCATCCCTTGAGCTTAGCTTCACATCCCGGCGTTTTATCAGCTACTTGGTTCTCTTGCGACGGTGTAGCTTGATTTTCTATGCAGGTTCTTAAAGACTTTCAGTTTAGGTGGTGGCAGCGACATCAACCCGCTCTTGCTCGTATGTGACGACTTGGAGGTGGGTACAGCTTGGTCTCTCAAGCGCCTTCTCGGTATGGTTCTTGATCCCTTCACTTCTTTAGTCTGTCAAGCGCATCATTTGGCAGTAACGGTTACAAGTTTCGAGATGTTCATCGGATGCTAGCTATTCCGGAGACAACTTGGGAAGTCCCAGCATCCGAGGCAATGATGAAAACCTCATATTCCCATGATTATCGTTGATGGTTGAGAACAGCAACCGATTCCTAAGAATTTCGAAAATCGGACTAGTGGAATGTGCCGCCTTTAATGGATGGACGAAACTAGAATGTAATAGATTGACTTAGGAGCTTTTGTTCAAACTGTGTCTGTAAACCGAAACTAAATCCCTAATTTTCAGTTTGAATAATATAACTATTAAAAAGTTAAAAAAAAAGTTACGGATTTCAAAATCAACTAGGTCCTAGGTGGAGCTGAAGCAGCTATAAATGTAGAAAAGTCATAGAAAGTAGGACATGTCAGTCAAAAAACTACTTTTTCATATCTGCAAATTATGCAGTCATGTTTATATATGCGATGCAATTTCTGTTAAAGAAATGAAGGAACAAGATAAATTTTTAAGTTATCAACATTGAGAAAAGTATTACTTTTGGGAGCAATCTAACATATTCCAACTGAAAAACTTCCATCACACATATTAACGCCCAAGGATCGCAGATTGTGTTATATCAGTAACAGTGCTCAAACCCTTACACAAGGATCCATCATTTCTATTGTGCAGTGAAAATGTGGGTTGTTCTGGTGATTTAAGGTCCGAAGTTGTGGTGAGCATAGACAGCAACTCAATTGTATTGGGTCTGTCTGCAGGGTTGTGTTGAACACAGAGCAAACCAATCTGAACACATCTCCCAACTTCCAATGGGTAACTTGAATCAAGAACATCTTTATCCAAAAGATCAATTCCTCCATTTTTACACCAGGATTCCCATGCCTGTTGTTAAATTTCATATCTTAGAATATTACAGCATGAAACATCTTCAAAACCTCTACAAGTGTATGAAACAAGATTTGCTTACATATGCAAGAAGAGTTTTCCCTTCTTCGCCATAGCTGAATCTTGAGATTTTCTCTGCGCTGATGATTTCCAAAAATAAAACTCCAAAGCTGTAGATGTCTGACTTCTCAGAGAACATCCCAGTCCATGCATACTCAGGAGCCATATATCCACTGTGCAATTTTTTTGAATTATATATTATTTTGACTATTAATTTTGCTAAGCAAGGTTTGAAAATATATTCTTACAGAGTTCCCACAACTCTGCGAGTGTTGTCCTGATACTCGGTTCCCTGATACATCCGAGCCAATCCAAAATCTGCTATTTTTGGGTTCATTTTCTCATCTAGAAGAATGTTGCTCACCTTAAGGTCTCGGTGAATGACCTTGAGGTGTGAGTCACGGTGGAGATAGTGAAGCCCACGGGCAATACCTTGGATGATACTTAATCTCTTAGGCCAGTCAATCTCAAGCTTTCTTCTTGAATCTAAGCAATAATACAGTGTAAAAACTATCAGCGAAAATGTTGTAAAAGCTGCTAATAGGAAAGAAATGAGGCAAGAAAGAGACCTACCAAAGAGAAAAGTATCAGCCAAGATTTTGTAAAAGATGCTACTAGGAAAGAAATGAGACAAGAAAGAGACCTACCAAAGAGAAAAGTATCAAGGCTTTTGTTCAACATGAACTCATAAATCAATAGCCTCTCGTCTCCTTCAATGCAGCATCCCAAAATCCGAACTAAGTTTTTGTGTTGTAGTTTTGAGATAAGTACTATTTCATTCATGAATTCCTCTTTGCCCTGCCCTGAGCTGCTAGAAAGCCGTTTTACAGCGATTTCTTTCCCATCTTGCATCTTTCCCTGAAACAGCTCGGACATGGTTGTCATCTGGAGAACATAAACACAGAAATAGGGAGGAACAAAGAGGACAAACGTTCTCTTACCTTGTAAACTGAACCAAATCCACCTTGTCCTAGTTTATTTGACAGGCTGAAATTATTGGTAGCAGTTTCAATGGTATCCATCTCAAAGAAATTTAAACCTGGGACGTCTTGTGGTTTCAGACCAGTCCTCCATGCATCTTGTGAGACATTCTTTGACATAATAGCTGGATTAGAGTTACAAGAAAAGAAAGATATATAGTAAAGTCATCAGTGTGTTACTGTAAGCAAGCAAGAAGAGATCGATATAGAGAAAGAGAGACATACTGTTACGTGTCACTTTGTATCTACAGAAACCAAACACAGCAGAACCCAATATCACAAAGAAGGAAAGGCTAACAGCAATGGCAGCAATGGTTTTCTTGCGATTATTTCCATCTGGGATGTATTGAAATAAAAGCAAATAAATATAATACAATGCAAGAAGTAGCTGTGCTCCTCTTGAAACAAATAAATATTCACTTTTCATGTAATAACTTTTTAATCCATACCAAGTTCAGAGTGTGCAAGACGAATGGAAATAGTCTCTCCTCCCGCAGAAAACTTCATTACGTCTAATAGCTCTTGATTCCATATTAGGCACCCAATTCCACGAATAAAAGCAAAGGCCAAGCAAGAACAGTTGTGGAGGCAACTTTGGTAGCAGTCATCAGCATTCACAGGACTTACAAATTTGTAAAAGTCTGGAGGCTTGATGTTAGCAACACGATGGAAGACGTTTGCAATTTTCCCAGTAGATTTTACTTGACAATCTAGTTCAGTACGTCTTACACAACCAGAAGTCCAATTCCCTCTTTTCCACTCCTCTGCAGATTTTGGTACAAACCCTTTGAAGCATTCACAGTTTGGCGATCCTGACATTTTGCACAACCCAAAAGGTCCACATACACCATAGTAATCACATGGATTGGCTGGAGCCTGATAGCTTACTTCCCATTTGGTACCACTGTGCCGAAATCTCTTCAGTGAACCCTCTGATGTTAAAATTAGATATGAAAGTTTTGAGCTTCTGTCCACAAAAGAGAAAGACCACGACCCATTTGCACCCTGCTGAAAGCTAAATGGACATGCTAATGTTTCATCCATTAGTGGTATCCCGGAGAATCTTGTTTTAGCCCATGGACCAGTTCTGTAATAAGGCGTCGAGCCTCTCATAGTAAACAACTGTGTTGGAACTTGCGGTGTAATCTGAGCCACAAAGTCACCAGGAGATGGATCAGTGTGACTTTTCCAAGATGTCAACACCCGCTTGTCCCCGGTGGCCAGATTATACGTCATGGGTGAGAAAGGTAGCAGAGTATCACCAAGATTCTCAAAGCTTTGCCATTGAGTTCTTCCCGAAACATTGTCTATGACAATAAGATTTCCTTCGTCTGTAAGCTCTGCGCGAGACCCGTTAATTGCAGAAGTTTCTCTTGTTGACCACACAACACCATGCTTTCCATCTAATAAGACAAGAGTTCCGTTGCTTGTGATAGCAAGATTTGCCGTTGAGTCTGTAACAGGCTTTTCTCTATTGGCCACCCAAACAACCACCCGTGGAGTGATACCCTTGAACCATATCCCAACATACTGATTTTGGGAGTTATTAGGACTGAAGAACCCCAGTTCATAAATCTCATTAGAGGAGCTGAGTGTTTGTCCTATTGACAAGGGATTCTCTGTCGTTATCCGTGCAAAGCTAAAACTTGAAAACATGGTAAACAAGAGCAAAGAAGCAAAGAACACGCTCCTCTTCTTCTCCATATTCTTCCAAAAACTATAACTTCTTTCTTCGGATTTTGAAGAAGCAAACTTGTGAGAACTTTTGTAAATAATGTTGACCACAAGTTATGCATTACTTTAACCTTATTTAATAATACTATCTAAATCACGTAATTTCTAAGAAGTTCAGCCTTTTACACTCAACCAATGAAAGATAGGCACCTATTCTGTTCATCAATCGAAAGATGAAAAACTTCACAGTTTGACATAAACATTTGACTTGTCAACCACTCATTGATTGAACTCAGGTTGAAATATCGTATTGTTCACATTGAAAGATAAGTATCTACACTCTGCACTGATTATATGAACAAATGAGGTGATGGGAATAATAATCAATCAGGCATGTCTTAGTGGTTTATGAAATACTTGTTTCAGATTTTGCACGGTAATTATAGCGCAGCTTTTAAAACGTTTTATCTTGTTCAGGCATTTCCCCGACTTCAATACTGGTGTGTCTATGTCACTGGTGAGAGAGCTTATAAATTGTGAGACGCACAAAGACGATACACCATTCTGTTAGACTTCAGTCAAGGACTCAAGGCTAAAGCTGTGAGAGAAATTAATGACATTGATATCTATTAAATCTCATATCAAAAAGATAACATCCAAAGCTGATTTTTTTCCTTGTTACTTAATGAAATCATCTTACAAAAAAAAATAGGAACGAAATTAAGGTTATTAACATTAACGAGTTGATTCCATTAAGGAATCCTTTGGTCTACTCACTAACGATCAACGAACAATCTAACACACAACAACTCCACAAAATGTCGTTTCTTAACGCCCTTGGATCACAGATTGTGTCATTTGATTGATAGTGATCAAATCCTTAGACGTGGATTCGCCATATCTCGCGTGCACTACAAATATGGGTTGTTTTGGTGATGGAAGATCTGATTTCGTGGTCAGCATAGACAACAGCTCAAGAGTGTTTGGTCTGTCTACAGGTTGGTGTTGAACACATAGCAGACCAATCTGAACACATCGTCCAACTTCAGATGGCTGACATGAATCAGCAACATCTCGGTCCAAAAAATTAACTCCTTTGGTTTCACACCATGATTCCCATGCCTGTTTTTTTTACTTTCAGATCAGCCAAATATGCATATAAATAAGAGCAAGAAAAGCTTTGAGACCTGAAGAAGTGTTGCTTACATATGCAAGAAGGCCTTTGCTCTCTTTGTCGTAACTGAACCTTGAGATCTTCTCTCCGCTGATGGTTTCTAACATCAGAACTCCAAAGCTATAAATGTCTGACTTCTCAGAGAACACTCCGGTCCATGCATACTCAGGAGACATATATCCTCTGCGCAAGCATGTAAATTGTTATGATACGGTGACGACTAATGAATCTTGTTAGGCATTAATATATATTCTTACAGTGTTCCGACAACCCTGTGAGTGTTGTCCTGATGTTGGGTTCCCTGAAACATTCGAGCCAATCCAAAATCTGATATTTTCGGGTTCATCTCCTCATCCAGAAGAATATTGCTAACCTTCAGGTCCCGGTGAATGACCCTGAGGCGTGAGTCACGGTGGAGATAGAGAAGTCCACGTGCAACACCTTGAATGATATTGAATCTCTGAGGCCAATTAATCTCGAGCCTTCTTCTTGAATCTAACCAATAATAACGTCTACAAATGATAAGATAAACAGCTCTACATAATGAAAAATTAAGCAGCTAACAGTAAAGTAAGGAGGTTAAGAAGGGACTCACCAAAGAGAAAAGTATCAAGGCTTTTGTTCACCAAGAACTCATAAATCAATAACCGCTCGTCTCCTTCAATGCAACATCCCAAAATCCGGACTAAGTTTCTGTGTTGTAGTTTTGAGATGAGTACTATCTCATTCTTGAACTCATCTTTTCCTTGTCCGGAGCTTTTAGAAAGACGTTTGACAGCAATTTCTTTCCCATCTTGCAGCGTTCCCTGAAACAGATTGTACAAGGTCGTCATCACGAGAATATAAACAGAGAATACAAAAAAAAGCAGAGGATTAAAAAAATTCTACCTTATAAACTGAACCAAATCCACCTTGTCCGAGTTTATTTGAGAGACAGAAATTATTGGTGGCAGTTTCAATGGCATTCATCTCAAAGAATGTTAAACCGGAAACATCTTCTGGTTCCAGATCATTCCTCAATGAATCTTGTGGAAGATCCTTTGATATTATTTCCGAAACTGAAATAGATTGATAGTAAAGTTATCAATGTGTTAATGTTAGCAAGAAAATGAACAGATAAACAACAAAATATGATAAAGAGATACTAGGTCTCAAGTGTCTTACCGTTTTGGTTCACTCTGTATCTCCATAAACAAAATGCAGCAGAACCCAATATCACAAAAAGAGAAATGCTCAGAGTACTTGCAACAATGGTCTTCCTACGCTTATCTCCACCTGAGATATATAATTAAAAAAAAAAACAATATTAAACATTAAGTCCCATGCTGCTATCGGAAAACGTATAGTATAAATGGACTTTTATATACAGATGTAAAATGACCACGTAGATCTTTCCATACTTAGTTCAGAGCGCGCAAGACGAATGGAAACAAGTTCTCCTCCAGTAGAAAATTGCACAGTGTCCATTAGCTCCTGATTCCACATTAAGCAGCCTATTCCATGAATATTAGCGTAGGCCACGCAAGAACAATTGTGGAGGCAACTTTGGTGACATTCTTCAGCATCTCCAGAACTTGCATATTCATAAAAGTCTGGAGGCTTTATGTTTGCAACAGGAAGGAAGACATTTGCATCTTTTCCAGTAGAGTTTCCTTGACAATCTAGTTCAATGCGTCTCACACAACCACCTGTCCAGTTTCCTCTTTTCCACTCCTCACTATATTTTGGTACAAACCCTTTGAAGCATTTACACTTTGGAGGTACTGACATAAGACACAACCCGAAAGGTCCACATACACCATAATAATCACATGTGTTCACTGGAGCCTTAAAATTCAGTACCCAGCCGGTACCATTATGCTGAGATATTGTCAGCAATCCCTCTGGCTCTATCTTTATACGTGGAAGTTTGAAGTTTCTATTTAAATAAGTAAAGGATCCTGACCCGTTTGCATCTTGCTGAATGCTGAATGGACTTGTATATGTTTCATCCATTAGTGGTACCCCAGTGAACCTTGTTTTAGCCCATGGACCGCTTCTCCAATAAGGCGTTGAACCATTCATAATAAAAGCTTGTGTTGGCATCTGAGGTGAAATCTTAACCACAAAGTCGCCAGGGGATGGATCAGAGTTACTTTTCCAAGAAGTCAAGACCTGATTCTCACCAGTAGCAAGATTATACATCAGGGTTGAGAAAGGAAGCATGGTATCGCCAAGATGGTCAAAGCTTTGCCATTGAGTTTTTCCAGACACTTTGTCTATGACAATAAGATTCCCAGTGTCTGAAAGCTCTGCACGAGACCCGTTAGATGCAAAAGTGTCTCCACTAGACCAGATAACTCCATCTTTGCCATTAGATAAGAGTAGACTTCCATTGCTGGTGATAGCTAGATTCGCCTTGGAGTCTGTAACAGGCTTTTGTCTATTGGCCACCCACACAACCTCCCGTGGAATGATACCCTTGAACCAGATTCCAACATACTGATTTTCGGAGTTGTTAGGACTGAAGAATCCCAATTCGTAAATCTCGTTATAGGAGCTTAGAGTCTGATCTACTAACAAAGGACTTGTTGGCCTTATAGCAGCATAGCTAGATCTTAAGATCATGGTAAGCAAGAACAAACAAGCAAACCTCGTCATCCTCATGTGCTTTCTTGTCTCTCCAAGAATGATCTCCTATCTTTCATATTAGTTTAAGAAGCGAACATTTCAATAAGAGCAAGTAAGCAAAGAAAAGAAAATCAGGGACTTGGGAGACTATTCTCAAGCACCTAATAACAATGTTTGACCACATTGCACTTATGTTCCAAAATTCTCTATTACTTTATTTAGGATCAACTTAAAACTTATTAAATAATACAGAAAGTCATTGCCACGAAGAAGCCTAACCTTTTACCCAATCAACCACGCAACGTTGGACCTATAGCAGCAATATTGTCATTTTCATTTCAGTAAAAGATAGATAGATACCTCTGCATCAACTAAAGATGACTGACTATATGAATAAATATATGATTAAATTATTAATTAATTAGATCTCTCTTTATGGACATGATTCATAATCCATATATCCTTTGTGCACATCAAACAGTTTCCCTAAGTTTTCGCTATATGATTATGAATCATGCTTCTGAAAATGGATTCTTACAAAGTTCCTGCTACCCTGTGAGTTTTTTCCTCATGCTCGGTTCCATGATACATCCGAGCCAATCCTAAATCTGATATTTTTGGGTTCATCTTCTCATCCATAAGAATATTGCTAACCTTCAGGTCTCAGTGAATGACCTTCAGGCGTGACTCACGGTGGAGATAGAGAAGTCCACGTGCAATACCTTGGATGATATTAAACCTCTTTGACCAGTCTATCTCAATCCGTTTTCTTGAATCTAAGCAAATAATACAGTGTAAACACTATCAGAAAAAAAAAAAAAAAGACAAAACTTCTGCTATGAAAAGAATGAGGCAAGAAGAGACCTACCGAAGATAAAAGTATCAAGGCTTTTGTTCAGCATAAATTCATAGATCAATAGTCTCTCTTCTCCTTCAGTGCAACATCCCAATATCTGAACTAAGTTTCTGTGTTGTAGTTTTGAGATGAGTACAATTTCATTCATGAACTCCTCTTTGCCCTGCCCTGAGTTGGTAGAAAGCCGTTTTACAGCTATTTCTTTCCCATCTTGTAGCTTTCCCTCAAACAGTTCGGACATGGTTGTCATCTGGAGAAAATAAAGAGATACTAATACAAAAGAGCAAAGAGGACAAATATACTCTTTACCTTGTAAACTGAATACCAAATCTACCTTGCCAAGTTTACTTGACGGACTGAAATTATTTGTGGCTGTTTCAATGGTACTCATCTCAAGGAAAGATAAACTTGAAACATTTTGTGGTTCCAGATAATTCCTCCATGCATCTTGTGGAACATCCTTTGATATTTTACCTGAAATTGGAGTTGCAAGAATACATTAGAAGCGTATCAGTGTAGCAAGAAAATGAATAAATAATCTTCAATCATCAGTGTGTACCGTTATGCTTAACTCTGAATCTCCACAATCCAAAAGGCAGCAGAACCCAACATCACTAAAAGAGAAATGCTGACAACACTAGCAACAGTGGTCTTCTTTCGACTATTTCCATCTGAGATATATATATATATATATATATATATATATATATATATATATATATATATAAGCCAAACAATAAGCAATGCTACTACCAAAAGAACAATATCAGTGGAGTTGAGGATAAACGTTTAAATGATATAATTCAACCCACACCTAATGCAGAACTTGCAAGACGAATGGACAGAATCTCTCCACCTTCAGAAAACTGCACTACGTCCATTAGCTCGTGGTTCCACACTAAGCACCCTATTCCATTAATAAATGCGAAGGCCAAACAAGTACAATTGTCGAGGCAAATTCGGTAGCAATCTATAGCATTGTAACCACGAGCAAATTTGTAATTGTCTGGAGGCTTTATGCTGGCAACAGGAAGAAAGATGTTTTCCTTGGTAACATCATCAATGTCTTTTCCTTGACAAAGTAGTTCGGTACGCCTCACACAACCATTGGTCCAGTTTCTTTTTTCCACTTCTCAATGGATTTTGGTACAAACCCTTTGTAGCATTTACACGTTGGAGATATATGCCGACATAATACACAACCCAAAAGGGCCACATACACCATAATAATCACATGTATTCGCTGGAGCCTGAAATTTTAATTCCCAGTCGGTCCCATTATGCTGAAAATTCTTCACTGAACCCTCCGGTGTTATCATTATACGTGGAAGTTTGTTGTTTGTGTCTACATAAGTGAAAGAAACTGACCCGTTTGCATCCTGCTGAAGGCTAAGTGGACTTGTTAATGATGCATCCATTTGTGGTAACCCGGTGAACCATGTTTTAGCCCATGGACCGCTTCTCCATTAAGGTGTCGAGTCTCTCATAATAAACACCTGAGATGGCACCTGAGGTGTAATCTGGACCACACAGTCACCAGGCGATGGATCGGTGTTCGTCTTCCAAGAAGTCAAAACCTGCTTCTTCCCGGTGGGGAGATTATACTTGAGGCTTGAGAAAAGGAGCATAGTATTACCCAGATGCTCAAACTTTGCCATAGTTTTTCTTAATAAAATGCCCATGACAAAAAGATTTCCATTGTTCAGAAGCTCAGCTCTAGACCTGTTAGATGTGAAAGTCACTCCACTGGACCAGACAAGGCCATGTTTACCATTAAATAATAGAAGGGATCCATTGCTGCTGATAGTAAGATTAGCCGAGGAGTCTGTAACAGGATCTTCTCTATTTGCCACCCACACAACCACCTGGGGAATAATACCCTTCATCCAGATGGGAAAATGAGCTTTTAACTCCTCAACTATTTGTAATTGGCAAGTTAAATACTGAAGTATAACTAGCACGGTTTTAATCCTCAATTAAATGTTGACTTGGAAAATTAATGATCAAAATAGTCAGACTTTAAGTTAGTAACTGTTCCGTTAGAATTATATGCATTTGTTCTTCTAAATATTGAAATCCCTAAACAAAAATGATTTACGGCAAGCGAAATCCATTTCTGACGAGAGGAGGAAACATGCCAGCAAGGTGTTAAGAAGAACAAGAATCGCTAAGAAGAACATCAACTACCTAGAAGGCTCATTCGGGGAGTTCAATGAGTCGTTCCTCAACCTAGTTGAATCGCTGAGTGACTCAGAGATGAAACAAGGTGTATTCTCTTAACTGCTCGTAAGTCTTAACTATCAAGGTTACTCACACTTTTCTGTTACTTATAGAATGATGTATCCTTGTGAGATAAACTTATTACAAAAAGCTGTCTTCTTGTCTGAAAATGAGAAACACTATCTTTGGAAATCTGCTCTGTTAGGATAGACAAGTCTTATAATTGGTTAGGTTCATACGATTAGATTAGGACTTGGTTTAGTCTTGGTTAAGTATGTAATTGATTTAAACCGGATCTCTCTCTCTAGGTTTTACACGCGTGTGGTTTGTGCACGTGTGACGGTTTATGATTGTCTCGTATATAAGAGATGATTAACCGTTTAGTTTGTTATAGAGCTNCCAGTTGTAAAGGCGGTGACTCGGCTTGTGAGTTCACTCGTCGAAGGTATAGTCATTGCCGGTTCAATCCCGGCTCCGGTGAGATATAGCGGCCACACCTCTTTAACGGTGTGGTGCGGTGAACACCGGGTAAACACTTGCTCGTGTGCTCTGTAGTTTCTTCAGTAATCGATCAGATAGAAGAGGTGTTATCTTCACAAATTGGTATCAGAGCCGAAGGTTAGAGGAATCGGAGTTAGTCTCATTGAAGATCAAGATCGGCGGTTAGGGTTCTTCCGTTCGTCTTTCAGATCGATTCTGAAATTGAAGATTTGATTGGCGAGGAAGACAATCTTGCGATGACAACTCACAAGATGAAGATGGAGATCAAGATCTCAACGTTCGACGGTACTGGAGATTTCGCGATCTGGAAGAAACGAATGCTCGCTAACCTAAGCGTTCAAGGTTTAAAAGACGTTCTTTCGCCCCCGTCACAAGCTCTAGTGACGATCAAGTCTGGTGAAGACGAAGAAGACGATGACGACACCAAGAAGAAGAAGGATCGTGAGGAAGCAGCAAGATCTGAACGAGATGAGAAGGCGTTGAATATAATCTTCATGAGCGTCGGTGACCACGTCCTTAGGAAGCTTGACAAATGCAACACTGCACTTGAAGCTTGGGAACTCCTGGACAAGCTGTACATGGCAAAGACTCTCCCTAACAGAGTTCACGCACAGCTCAAAGTCTACGCCTTCAGGATGCAAGAATCAAAGACAATAGATCAGAACGTTGATGACTTCCTCAAGCTCGTTGCGAACTTAAACAACCTCAACATAGAGATCCCCGAGGAGGTTCAAGCTATACTGCTACTCAACGCATTGCCTAGCAGGTATGACTCTCTCAAAGAAACACTGAAATATAGTAGAGAGGCTATTAGTGTGGATGATATTACTAGTGCTGCTAGATCTAAGGAAATGGAATATAAGGAATCATCCACTGCTAAGTTGAATGGGGAAGGAAACTATGTTAGAGGTAGGTCGGAAAGTAGGAATAGACATGTGTTTGCAGGTAAAAACAATCACAGGTCAAGGTCTAAGAGTAAAGAAGGAAAACGTCTGTGCTGGTCTTGTGGCAAGGAAGGACATTTTAAACGACAATGTCACAAATGGCTGGAGAGGAACAAAGATCAGAAACACGGTAAAGATGATGGTGAAGCATCTCTAGCAAAGGATGATGCTAGAGACCTGGTAGGGTTACTAGTAGCTGAGGCGAATGCTTTGGAAGCTGACTCTGATGAATGGGTCCTAGACACGGGTTGTTCTTTTCACATGACCCCTCGAAGAGATGTGTTCGTAAACCTTCAAGAGACATCACAAGGAAGGGTTAGAATGGCCAACAACAGTGTCTCTGATATTAAGGGTATAGGATCAGTGAGGTTTCAGAACAGTGATGGTACGACGTTTCTTCTCAATGATGTGAGATATATGCCAGACATATCCAGGAATCTGATTTCAATGGGCACTCTTGAAAGCAAAGGATGCGAGTTTAAGGCTGCTAACGGAGTTCTGAAGGTGATCAAGGGTTGTACAGTGCTATTGAAAGGAACGAGAAGACAAGCGTTATACATTCTCCAAGCCAAAGCCAAAACAAGCACATCATACTCAGGGGAATCAAGCTCTGCGACAACAGCTGACACCGAGATTGATGACACCAGCCTATGGCACAGCAGGCTTGGACACCTTGGTCAAAAGGGTATGGATATTCTGAATAAGAAGGGACAATTCGGGAAAAGCAAAGTCAAGGAGCTGAAGTTTTGTGAAGCATGTGTGATTGGCAAGACGCACAAAGTAAGCTTCAGCAATGCTAAACATGTGACAAAAGATAAGCTGGACTACGTGCATTCTGACCTCTGGGGATCACCAAATGTCCCCTTAAGTCTCAGCAAGAGTCAATACTTTATCTCGTTTACGGATGATTATACGAGAAAGGTTTGGCTCTACTTCCTGAAGTACAAAGATGAAGCCTTCAGAAGCTTTGTGACTTGGAAGAAAATGGTTGAAACTCAGAGTGAAAGGAAGGTAAAGCGGTTGAGAACTGACAACGGCTTGGAGTTTTGCAATCAACAGTTTGACGGTTTCTGCAAGGAGAATGGGATTGTAAGACATCGAACCTGCACGTACACGCCACAGCAAAATGGCATCGCAGAGAGACTCAACAGGACAATCATGAATAAAGTAAGAAGCATGTTGAGTGAAAGTGGACTGGAGTTAAAGTTTTGGGCAGAAGCTGCTGCCACAGCTGTCTACTTGATCAACAGATCACCGTCCTCAGCTTTAGAGTTTAAAATACCAGAAGAAATGTGGACTGCTCATGCTCAAGACCTCAGCAACCTCAAGCGCTTCGGATGTCTTGCGTATGTGCATTCAACAGAAGGGAAGCTACTGCCTCGTGCTAAGAAGGGCATTTTTACAGGATACCCTGAAGGCGTCAAAGGCTTCAAGGTCTGGCTACTTGAAGACAAGAAGGTGGTTATAAGTAGAAATGTGGTCTTTAGGGAAGAACAAGTATATAAAGAGTTGAATCATGAAGACCGAGCAGGGGAAAACTCAATAACTACATCTACAGTGGTTGATCTAAGACCTCTGGTGGCTGATAAGGAAATAGCTAGTCCAGTTCAAGAAGAGGAGACTACTACTGAAGAGCCTGAGGAACAGGAGAATTTGGAAGACTATCAACTTGCAAGGGACAGGGTCAGAAGAACTATAAAACAGCCGGCAAGACTGTTGGATTACGAATGTGATGAGACAGATGGAGAGGATCAGTTTGCGGGTTATGTGTGTCTGATGTCCGAAGATACTCTAACGGAACCAGGCTCCTATCAAGAAGCTATGGCAGATCCGGATAGCGATAAGTGGATTGCGGCAGCTCAGGATGAAATGACTTCACTCGAAGCAAATGAAACTTGGGAGCTCATTGATAGACCTAAGAATCAGAAGACTATTGGGTGCAGATGGTTATTCAAGAGGAAAGCAGGTATTTCTGGTGTTGAGCCTCCGAGATTTAAGGCGAGATTAGTTGCCAAGGGATACTCACAGAAAGAAGGAATAGACTACCAGGAGATTTTTGCTCCTGTAGTCAAACATGTGTCTATAAGATTCCTGCTATCAGCTGTGACGCATTTCAATATGGAACTGCAACAGATGGACGTGAAAACTGCGTTCCTTCACGGGAACTTGGAGGAATTTATAGTGATGGAACAACCAGAAGGATTCAAGGATAAGAGGTATCCAAACAAGGTCTGTAAGCTGAAGAGATCACTGTATGGTTTGAAGCAAAGTCCTAGACAGTGGAACAAGCGTTTTGACGAGTTTGTTAGATCAAAAGGGTACATCAGAAGCGAGTACGACTCTTGTGTGTACTTCAAGAAAGCAATGCAGGGTGAGTATGTGTATATGCTCCTCTACGTTGATGATATTTTGATCGCATCTACTAATACCGGTGAGGTTCAGAAGTTAAAAACAGTGCTTAATACAGAGTTTGATATGAAGGACTTGGGTAATGCCAAAAAGATTCTAGGTATGGAAATTGCTCGAGATAGAGACAGTGGTGAGTTAAGTATTTCTCAAGAAGACTACTTGTGGAAAGTACTTGGAAAGTTCAACATGGATCAGTGTAAGGCTGTGGCTACACCTTTGGGAGTTCATTTTGTGCTTAGGTCAGCTACAGAAAAGGAGCTGCAGGAGCAGGAGGAGCAAATGAAGAAGATTCCGTATCAAAATGCAGTTGGGAGTGTCATGTACTCAATGGTTGGTACGCGTCCTGATCTTGCTCATGTGGTTGGTGTAATAAGTCGGTTCATGTCAAAACCAATCAAGGAACATTGGCAAGCTGTGAAGTGGGTTCTGAGATATATCAAAGGGTCTGTGGATACGTGTCTTCGGTTTAAGAGGAAGGGTGAATTTGTTGTGAGAGGCTACTGTGACTCAGACTATGGAGGAGACTTAGATCATGCAAAGTCTACTACAGGGATGGTGTTTACGGCAGGAGGTAATCCTGTAAGTTGGCGATCATCGTTACAGAAAGTGGTAGCTCTTTCAACCACCGAGGCTGAATATATAGCATTATCAGAAGCGGTTAAGGAAGGAGTTTGGCTGAAAAGATTTGCAGAGGAGCTTGGCTTTCCGCAAGATACAGTAGAGATATTTTGTGATAGTCAAAGTGCTATTGCCCTGTCCAAGAATGCGATATATCATGAGAGGACTAAGCACATGGCTACTAAGTATCACTTTATCAGAGATTTGATTAAAGTTGGTGAAGTGCAAGTTCTGAAGATAGCAACTGCAAATAATCCCGCGGACATTTTTACTAAGGTTTTACCAGTGTACAAAATGAAGGAAGCATTGAAGATGCTTCGTGTTACTAAAGATTGAGAGTGGAAGTTGGTAACCCGGTAAAGGGTTACAGGAGGAGCTCGGCGAGGAGCTTCAGGTTAACGTTGGTTCAGACGTGGAGAAGGTCAGGTAATTGATACTTCTGGTTATGTTGAAAGCTGCATCAAGTTTATGATGGATGTAGGAAGACTTGCCTAAGGAGGAGATTTGTTAGGATAGACAAGTCTTATAATTGGTTAGGTTCATACGATTAGATTAGGACTTGGTTTAGTCTTGGTTAAGTATGTAATTGATTTAAACCGGATCTCTCTCTCTAGGTTTTACACGCGTGTGGTTTGTGCACGTGTGACGGTTTATGATTGTCTCGTATATAAGAGATGATTAACCGTTTAGTTTGTTATAGAGCTNCCAGTTGTAAAGGCGGTGACTCGGCTTGTGAGTTCACTCGTCGAAGGTATAGTCATTGCCGGTTCAATCCCGGCTCCGGTGAGATATAGCGGCCACACCTCTTTAACGGTGTGGTGCGGTGAACACCGGGTAAACACTTGCTCGTGTGCTCTGTAGTTTCTTCAGTAATCGATCAGATAGAAGAGGTGTTATCTTCACATGCTCAAAGATTAGTGTTTTTCTTCATCGTAGTGATGTCTTTGATGTTTGTGTAATATCATTCCGAAAATCTGACCAGAGTTGTAAAATGTATCTCACCTTGCCATTAGTAATGGTAGAATTTGCTTGGTTCAGTGTTGGATGGTACATGGTTCCAGAACGTTCATAGTTTTCTCTGTAAACAAGTTAGTACTGTACCAGTTACTGTGAAATTCCATGTGGCCTACTAATTGGATTGATTCATTTTTGTTGTTGTTGTGTGTATACGTGATCTTATAAAGCTGGGAGAAACCTTGAAACTATGCAGTTCGAGGATAGACACGTTCAAGGTACAATGAGGCTTGAAATTGATAAAGGGGGAAGCATCAAAGCCACTGAACATGTATATTTCACTGCCGAAGGCAAAACAATTTGTCTCTTGTTGAATACGAAATGATTAACGTTAATGATCAGTGATCTTCTTTAGTATTCTTTTGGAAAGTTCAAGAGTGTTTGGTTTTGATTTTTTTTCTACCCCTGAAGGTCTTTGATTTAGCAGGGTTTGTATGATTGGTCTAGAGATGCTTTGTTGTAGAAATGCTTTCTTTTTTCACCCTAAAACTTTAAAGTCAGGATGAGAAATTATTTGAGTCTATGGTAATGTGACTGGTCTTTTCAATTTGTGTTGATGTCTGTTAAAGACAATTGTAAGCTTTTCACGATATCAATGGTGTAAATAAGCAGTCACATTGTAAAAAAAATGGTGTAAATAACCCAGAACGGCATCCCTTATATAGTAGAGAGAGGCTTACAACATAAAACTTGTTGGTCTTCCTGCTATTATCGTACCAACACAATTTCATGTTTGGCGACATGTGTCCCATCAATGAAAGAAATAGAAACAACCCGAGAAAAAGTAAACTCATTCCAGTTCTTTTATAATCCTTCTTTTGTGCGGAGGTTCGGTGATTTCACTATGAACTTCCTCCCAGATATTTTTACTCCTTTCCCTGTAAATAATTGTTTAGAGATTTCAAGTTTTAGAAGAACAGATGCAAATAATACTAACGGAACAATTACTAACTTAAAGTCTGACTATTTTGATCATTAATTTGCCAAGTCAACATGTAATTGAGGATTAAAACCGTGCTAGTTATATTTCAGTATTTAACTTGCCAATTACATATAGTTGAGGAACTACCATTTTCCCTCATCCAGATTCCAAGATATTGATGTTGGGTGTTATTTGGACTGAAGAACCCCAATTCACAGACCCCGTTAGAGGAGCTAATAGTTTGTCCTATTGGCAAAGGCTTTGTTGCCCTTAAAGCTGCATAGCTATAACTTAATGGTACTATAGAAGATATACTATATCACTAGGTGCTTTGCCCGCACTTGCGGGCATAATTCTCTTATAAATATTTATTAGTTGATGTTTCATTAATTTAAAAATCAGCATAATAAGTTAATATTTATGTTTTCAAAAAGTAAAAAATCAAACATCAAATAATTATTAATGACAAAACTCAAACTTCAGAAATATTTAAAAGAATATATTTCTATAATTATTTTGCTTGATTTATATTTAATTATAATATTTATACAAATTTTTTACTTAATTTATATTTAATTTTAATTTTTTATCTTAATTTTAATTTTATAATAGAACACATATTTTAAAGATAACAATATAATGCATAAGTTATTTATTTTCTAAAAATATAATAAGATAAATTTTTTAATTATATACGATTATAAAAATTATGACATATAATTAAAATTACCTAAAATCATGGATAACTTAATGAATCAGCAACATACTACATAAGAATAGATAATTTTCTATTTTACTTTTAAATTATATAATATAAAAGTATATTTTCAAGATAACAACATACTACATAAGAATAACTACAATTTGTAATATCTTAATTTTGAATTTCTAATACAAAAATATATTTTCAAGACAACAACTTAATACATAAGAAATATCTTATTTTCTAAGAAGCTGATACTATTAATATAAATTTGTTTTAAATAGATAATAAATTATATATAAAATTATAGAAATTATGATAAATTATCAAAATTACTTAAAATCATGGAAAATATGACAAATCAACAAACATCAAATTCACTTCTTAAATAATAATAAAGATTTTTTACATGTTAATTTTAAATTTTATAATAGAAAATATATTTTCCAAGATAATAATACATAAGAATTAACTTATTTTCTAAAATATAAATTTAATTATTAATAATATAATTTTTATATCTTAATTTTATGTTTTATAATAGAAAAATATATTTTCAACATAACAACATAATACATAAGAATTATCTTTTTAAGTTTTATATATAAAAATATATTTCTAGACAATAAGATAATTCTTAAAATATATTTCTAGATAACAACATAATTCACAAGAATTATCTGATTTTCTAAAATATGATATATTCATATAAATTCGTTTTAGTTATAAATAAATTATATATAATATTATAAATATGATAAATAGACAAAATTACCTAAACTTATGGAGAACATGACAACTAAGCAAATTTACTTCTTAAATAATAGTATAGATAGATATTATTAGAAAATATTGTATATTTATTATATAGGATATTACATATATTTGTATCTACATAGATTAGGAAATATCAATAGTATAGATATGTATGCAGTCATAACTATTATTCTTCTGAGATTCAATATACAATTCTTCTAATCTTCTACTCTCATAATTTTCAATATGGTATCAGAGCCACAATGATCTAAAGATTGACTCGTTCCTCGTTTTTTGATTTTCTTAAGACTTTTAAGCCATTGAGCTTCTTTTTATTTTATTTTTTGTTAAGTGTCCATCATTCAAGTTGATCATGAACCTCTGAATCTAAGCCATTGAGATTCATATTGTTCAAGTCTATTTCAGACTCCTGAATCCAAGCCTCGTGCTTCTATTATTCATGTCAAAATATCTCTGAATCTAAGCTATAAGCTTCTACAACTATTTTTGAAAGCCCTCAGATCTACAGTAAGCTTAGCCATCATCCACAGGCGGAGAGGACACGCCATGACACAGAAGCCAACCTCACTGAGAACGAACCATCAACAAGCCACCGCTCGATAACTAGAACACCACCGTCATCTAAGTAACACTTTATCACTAACCATCCCCACCAAAGTTCAAAATACTGCAGAAACACTAATATTAGATAGGAGAGCTCGAGGAGGTCCTCACACAGCACGGCGAGGAGCGCCTCAGATATGAAGGAAACGAAGGATGTGGCACTTGAGTCGAGTAGAGAGCTTTTAGGGTATTTGTTTACTTTGTTTATATGTAGTGGGAGCATATGATCTATATATTTTTTTTTCTACTTTGTTAGTAATGTTTGTGATCAATTTGTTCTTTTTTCATGACTGCGAGAATAGTTCGTTTGAGAATTAATGAGATTAGAATCTTAGTTTTATTAACGTTGGATATTTATGCTATTAACCTATGAGAAATATTACAAACGATTGTACAGTCGACAATTATATTTGCTATATGAGGATTCACACCTGACAGCATCACAGTCGCACTATGGGATCCACGCTTGGCGGTACTTCTTGCGCCATGTTGAAGATCTCTAGTAAGTATTTTCTCCCTTAATTCGCATAATTTCACTTTCTCCCAAAATTGAAACTCAAACTTTCTAGTGTAAAAGCATTAATGAATCATTAGTTAAACCACTGGATCAAAGAGACTTCTATAGATTGGAATCTTAGTTATTGTAGATGTCTGGTTGGTTCTACCATTTTAAGACGGTAGATCTTTTATTAACTAATGATAATAAAGTCAGGTGATTCTTGTAGGTATTCCTTAGAATTCTTAATTGGTACTTCTTAGACCACCCGCAACGGTACACTTTGGGGAGTCCTTGGCCCAGTTTTCCATGAGTGTCCGATTTTTTAATAATAAACTCGGCCCAAATCCGTAAGGATCAGTCCGTCCAGAAGGCCTGCAAGGACTCGGTCCTTCTGCACGTGGCACACGGATATTGGCCGAAGGAAAATATTAATCCGTGTTTTGAAAAAAAAAAAACCATTCGATACGAAAGCAGAAAAAAAAAAATCCTTTGGCGACCGAAGAGGCGATCTCGAATCTCTGTGTATCGAAGGTAAATCGATCCCTAATCTCGTCGATTTTGTGATATCTAGTAGGTTGCATGTTGATATCTACGCTTGTTGTCTTCGGATTTGTGTTTCACCTTCGATTTGGAAATGTTTTTTTCTTGTTAGGGTTTGAAACGAAATCGGTTTGACTCGATTTGTGTTTCACCTTCGGTTTTTCTTGTTAAGGTTAGATCTGCGTAAGTTTTCTCTTTGAATCGAGTTTTGAGAGATATCTCAGTACTTTGTTTGTATTATTCATAAAAAGTAGTTCCAGTTTGAAACCTAATCGGTTTGTTAGATGTTAGATTATCATTTTCGGTGAAGATGAACCTGGGATGTATGGTATGTTGTCTGATAATGAACTAGGGTTTGTTAGATTATCGTTGTCGGTATAAACGAACTTTGTCAAGGTTAGAATATCGTTTTAGATGAACGTTTTGCTGTTGAACTTGGATTGTTTGTCTTCTCAATTTAGACATCTCAATTTAGACATCTCTAATGAACTTGGATTGTTTGTCTTCGGTTTAAGATAGTTTTGCTGTTGAACTTGGATTGTTTGTCTTCTCAATTTAGACATCTCAATCTAGACATCTCTAATGAACTTGGATTGTTTGTCTTCGGTTTAAGATAGTTTGCAAATGAACTTGGATTGTTTGTCTTCTCAATTTAGACATCTCTAATTGATCGTTTATTTACTTTCAGGTAACATGGGACAGTACAGCTACAGCCAGCCATCGTCTTCGGATGCCTGTGAATCAGACTTAGCTTTGCTACTTCAAGCTGAAGCTGACGCGTATGCGGATGAAGCTGATAGTCAATTAAATGTAGAAGGGGCGTTTCAGTACAATCCTCAACCTGAGGCTGATGATGGCATCCCAACCATCTGCTATTGTGGTGCTGAGCCAGTCATGGCGACATCGTACACGAGCAAGGATCCAGGGAGAAGGTACTTCTCCTGCGAGAATGTCAATGATGGTGACATTCATGTTTGGAAATGGTGTGACATAGCCGTAATGGAGGAGATGAGAGACATTCAGAGAGAAGTAAGGGAGATTAAAGTTCAATCCAATGAGAGTGAGAAGAAGATAGTTAAGATGGAGGTCAGAGTTGGTGAGTTAGCTCAAAAGAGATCCTGCCTTCTTACGAAGGGCGTTCCACTGGTTGTCCTTGGGATGGTTGCACTGTGTCTGGTGATGATGTTCAAGCGGCTTGAAGACTGCCTGGTAAGCGTTTATACATTTGTGATCATGTATTGGTTTGCTGCGGGTCTTTTATTACTTCTGATTGTTTCTCTCGTCTGTACACAGGAGGAGCTTCAGAGGCTTCAAAGGCGCGTTTCTCACCAGTATTAGAAGGTAATTTGTCTTATGTTACTTGAACATATATGTCTTTTATTACTTGAACATATATGTCTTCTGTTTATAAAAAACCAAATCCAAATAATTTTTTAATAACTTGTATTTATAGAAAACAAAATCAAATCCAAAACCAGAAAACTAAATCTTTTTATCAATAACTACACCTTTTTATTAATATCGAAATCAAACATTAATAACCTACCTAAATCTTTTTTATCTCCTCAACTCCTTTGAGTTGATAGGTCTTAAATGTAAAGGTTAAGAATTTTAACTCCTCAACTCCCCTGAGTTGATAGAAGTTAATGAACTATGTACTTGAATTCGCCTACTTAAGGCTCTGTGATGCTCTTGAGTAACACAGAGCAAACCATAACTATGGATACCAACCAGGGATATGTTAACCTTCTCAATTCCCAAATTCCCTATGACCTTGACCCTGCTGAGAGTAGTGGGAAGGAGAGGAGGAGGTGGTCTCCCAAAGAGGACATCATCCTTATTGGTGCGTGGTTAAACACCAGTAAGGACGCTGTTGTGGGCAACGAGCAGAAAGGTGGTCGATTCTGGAAAAGAATCCAGGACTACTACAACTCAAGCCCACTCCTCGTCGGGACAACACCTCGAGAGCTGACTCAGTGCAAGCAAATGTGGTCTAGGATTAATGATCAGGTATGCAAGTTTGTTGGTAGCTTTGAAGCGGCTATGAGGGAGCAGAGAAGTGGTCGAAACGATGATGATTTGATGTCGCGTGCCCATACCATCTTCAGCAATGACTACGACGCCAGTTTCATTCTTGAGCACTGTTGGAGGGAGCTGAGGCATGACAGTAAATGGTGCTCTACCATTGCCGCTAAGGACACTGTGAAAGATAAGAGGAAGAAGGCTGATAAAGAACCTGTGGTGGTGGAGAGTGATCAAGAGGATGCCAGACCTGCTGGAGTGAAGGCTGCCAAAGCTGCTGGTAAGCGCAAGAAGACTGGTAAGGAGGAGGAGTTGGAAAAGATCCAGATCCTGTTGGAAATGAAAGAAAAAATTTCCAAACAGAAAATCCTTGACCGTTTGCTAGCTAAGAAGGAGCCACTCTCTGAGATTGAATTGGCTCTTACAATCAAGCTCATGGCTGAGATGCTGTGATGTGTTCTAAGGTTAAGGTTATGGTGTAGTTAAGAATAATTATCCGTAAGTAAATGGTCTTGTTTCCCTTGTCATTTGTGTTGTTGGAGAGTGACTTGTTGCTTGTTGTCTTGTCTTGTTGTGACTTATCTTTTTAGACTTGTATTGTCTTGTTGTGACTTGTGTCTATCTTTATACTCACGGGCTTCTTGTCTTGTTGTTGCAGGTCACAGTAGTCACGGAATTACTCGGAGAAGCTCAAGTTTTTCCCCTTGTAGGCCATGTGAAGCATGTCACGGGCAACTACTGTTTACTTGACTTCATGTAAGCTGTATTTAGCCATTTGTTTCGCTTGTTTCCTCCATCCCATCTCTTTCATGTTGCTCTAAAAAACTTGTATTGATATTTTCTGAAGCTTCTTTTGGTATTGCTGTTGCTGAAGCTTCTTTTGTAAACAGGTTATGCTAAATCTATAATGTTTATGTTTGTCTAATGTTCCCAGCTTTGTCCAATTTTATCTATAATGTTTATGTTTGTCTATAATGTTCTCAGCTTTGTCTAATTTTATCCACTCGTTGTAAACTTAAGTTGTGTCAATTTACTAATTAGTTGTAAATTTAAGTTGGCATGGCATCATATTAATACAACCAAACTTGTATACGTAAGTTTCAAAACTTAAGTTTAATACAATACGTAAATGTTTAATACTATTCGTAAATGTTTCAAACAATCTCCAAGAGTAATAAAATTGGAATTCATGATAATTAGTCTTAAGCAAAAGTTCTATATAAACTGATCGGTTTTGTAATAAAAATGGAATTCTAATTAGTCTTAAGCAAAAGTTCTATATAAACGGGTGACATATTTAATGATCGGTTTTGTAAAACTTCATAAATTTTAAAGAAACTGAAAGAATTCCACATCCATAATTTTGATATTTCAGGTGTTTCAAGGGGGATTAGCAAAATGTCATCATCTTCATCTGATGAAATTGGACAAAGATTGGACGACGTTCTGGACGATGTCATCGAAGAAACCTTCAATACCATAGTGGAGGCCCAACCCAATAAACAAACGAGACGTGCACACATAGAACGACATCGCGAAGAAGGACACGAGCGTTTATGGAATGATTACTTCACCGAAGAACCGACGTATCCAGCAAATTTATTCAGACGCCGTTTCCGCATGAACAAGGAATTATTCTTGCGTATTGTCTATCGCCTCTCAGAGAACGTTCCCTTCTTTCAACACCGCAGAGATGCAACGGGAAGGTTTGGTCTTTCTCCACTACAAAAATGCACGGCTGCAATTCGTCTTCTGGCTTACGGTTCTGCGGCAGACGCGGTTGACGAATATCTACGCCTTGGTGAATCCACGGCTCTTGCGTGTTTACACAATTTCACTAAAGCAATAATACAGTTATTTGGAGATGAATATCTACGAAGCCCCACCGGTGAAGATCTGCAACGACTATTAGATATTGGAGAGATACGCGGGTTTCCTGGAATGATAGGAAGCATTGATTTTATGCATTGGGAGTGGAAGAATTGTCCAACGGCTTGGAAAGGACAGTACACCCGTGGATCAGGAAAACCGACAATTGTCTTGGAGGCTGTAGCTTCACACGATCTTTGGATATGGCATGCATTTTTTGGCCCCCCAGGTACATTAAATGATATTAATGTCCTCGATCGGTCTCCAGTTTTTGATGACATTATACACGGTCGATCACCCCAAGTACAGTACGTGGTCAACGGGCACATGTACAACTTGGCGTACTACCTCACTGACGGCATATATCCGAAATGGTCAACATTTATCCAATCGATCACACTTCCTCAAAGTTCTAAAGCACAGTTATTTGCTCAAGTTCAAGAATCAACCCGCAAAGATGTAGAACGGGCTTTTGGAGTATTGCAAGCCCGATTTGCGATCGTGAAAAACCCGGCTCTTTCATGGGACAAGGCAAAGATTGGGAACATTATGAGAGCATGTATCATACTACACAATATGATTGTTGAAAATGAACGAGATCGTCACACTCAGTACGATACATCTGGATTTGCAGAAGGGGAGTCATCGAGAGGTTCACGGGTGGATATGTCTTATACTACCGACCGGTCTAATCTCGGTAATGTGCTTGTCGTACGGAAAAATATTCGCAATCGGCGTATTCATGAGCAACTGAAAATGGATTTGATCGAAAATATTTGGATCAAATTTGGTGATCAAGCTTAATAATTATTGTATCTTTGAGTTTAATTATGCAATAAATAAAACTTTCATTTCTTTAAATAAAAACTTGTTATTTCTCATATTTAAAAAAAAAAATATTTTTTTCTTAAGGACTCCAAAATAGAATCCACCATTGCACTAGCATTTTTGGATTAGAGTCATTAACTAATTAAAAAATTAAAAAAAAAAACACAATTAAAGGGCTAAGGACCCCAATTAGAGGTCCACCCTTGTAGATGCTCTTAGCTCGTACAAATGGGCAACTTTGATTTTTGTTTTTTTATGTGTATTGGTGATAATTCCAAAGTTTATCAATGCACATCCTTGCTTTACTTTTTTTTTCATTTACAGTTGTACTCTGTTATGTAGATGATGTAACAACTTGAATTTTTCACTATTCTAGCTTTGAATTTCAGTGTTCTTTAGATAGTGGCTCATGGGGAAGAAAGGAAGGGGTTCAGTATAAGTCATGGAGACACAATAGATCTTGATGAAGAATGCCATGTAATCGATCCTCTAATCATATATTGTTATGTAACATCCAAATAACACTTGAAATAACATACATTTAAATAGTTGGAAGTGATCATTTTATTTAACAGACATTGTCATCGCATTAAAACTAAAAAAACATATAATATTCGTAGATCTGACTGTTAGAGTATTTAATAACAATATAGATGGCTAATCTTCTTGTTAATTAGCTGATAGACAATTTCTCTGATGTGTTATGTTAGTTATTAGTTGATAAATGTTTGGTTAGCGGTTATATATATAGGTTCATGTTAGCTGCTATAAAATAGTTTATCATTAACAATGATGTTATCTCACAACTCATGTATGTTTATGTGAAATTTTTCATCAATGGTTCAGAAGACTGAAACAATGAAACTGGCTTTGGTTGGCATGATATAAAGATAAAGATAATCTTGTCAATAATATCGTCCGCCAATATGTGTTCTAAAAATATGTTGTACTTGTAGTTAGTTAATACATGTTTTGTAATGATGTTTGGGGTACATTTGTATCACCGTTCGGATATATGTGTTTTCACACAACAATTAGTAGTTTTTTCCAATACGGATTCCCAAAATCTTGCCATCACTCTAATCATAAAAACACATTTGATAGTTTAAGGGATATTTGATACCATAACTCCTGGATTCAAACCACTTTTTGATTATTTTTTTTTGATCAAGTATCACTCTTGTTTAGATGAAGAAGAAACATTATTCACAATCATCTTCTTTTAGTTTCGTCTCTAAAAGTAAAGAACAAAAAAATAAAAAATAAAAAATAAAAAATAAAAGACATCACTTTATTCTGTTTAATATTAGTACTTCGTCATCTCATTCCCAACGGTTGATTTACTTGCTTTTTCTATTATCGGCTAAAAACATCATGACAAAAAGGTGTCAAAAACAAAACACATAAATCAAAAAAATTACTTTTTCCAAATTATAGCTTATTATTAAGAGTATTTGCATCCCATATACAAACTAAACCCCTAAATTAACTATCTACCCTTTTTCTCTCTTATCTCTCCTCCCCCCCTCTCACTATTTTTCCCCCAAAACCATGGCATATTACTAATATCCAAGTTCTTTATGGATTTTAGGCCAATTCACCCTATTATTAAACAAAATTGTAATTTTTTAGTTACTATATTTTTTTAATTTCAGTTAGAAATCATGTATATGTTTGTATTAAGGAGGCCTTTGACCAAAATTTTACACACAAATGCATAAAATACTCATACATTCAAAGTGATTTAGGCTATGACTGGTGGATTTCTAACGCAAATTGGTAAAAAAAAAAGTAAAAGAAAATGTGGATGAGTTCACTATGTTAGCATTATATTTTTCACATGTTTTATATAGAGTAAACTTTTTCGTTGAACAACATACCCGATTTTGGGCATGTGCTCAAGGTGCTTATGCACAGGATTCAAACAAAATTGCAACTTTTTACTTAAGATTTAAAACCCTTTTAAAACAAATCAGGGGCCCTAGAGCATCATTAACCCAAAAACTCATTTTTGTCTCTTAATCATTTTTAAGTATTATATGTCACTTAAAAGATTTAGTTAAGAGACACCCATATTTTTATGTTCCAATGGGAGTCTCTTAATTAGTGGTTCTTAAAGAAAAAAATTAAACACTATCACTTAGACATACAAAAGGTAACAAATGGTGTGAGTTTGTTATCTGTTTTGTGTGCAGTCAAGGGCCTTGGTTGAATCTTCCTGGATTCCACGTTCCCCTTAAAGCCGTAAAAAAAACTTAGAGCATATATGAGTCATTAGATAGGAAAAGAGAAGAACAAGAAAGAGAGGTACATTGGCCTATTCGAGAGAGAGCTTGCATTTCTCATAGCCAAAAGGGATATTGCATCTTCAACATCACGCTCATCTTCAAAATACACAAAAGCATAACCTGTAAGAGAAAAAGCACACAAAAGATAAGAAAATGCAGAAGCATATATTGAGAATCTGTTTCAGCCCACAGAGTTTGCAATGCACACGAGTTAGTCAGCTATAAAACGCCTGATAAATTTTTAGCATAGAGAAAATAATAATACACAAGACCTGCATCAATGGGAAGGCCGGTGTGCATAAGATGCAGAGGCGATCCAACTTTTTCTTATGACTGCATTGAGAATGATTGCAAAGGCACTGCTTTTCACCATTCTGAAAGGTAGAAGCTTAGATACGGAAGGCATGAAGAGAGACAAGGCAATGAACTATCCTTAGGGTCTAGACAGAGTGAAGATTGTAGGTAGAAGATGATAAAGGTAGGCTTGAATATAATTTGCAGGCAGAGGAAGGAAACTCCTGCGACAAAACAAACACTTAGATTCGAGACCAAAGTGCTCCCTAGTTTAACACTCAAACGGTTCCAATGGAAAAGCTGGTTTCTTTTTCTGTACTCATAGAATAAGTTGAAGAGTAGATACACAAACACACACCCACAGACATTAATCAAGATTCCTTTTGAATTAATCAAAGGCAACGCAATCAATCCGAATAAGAAAAAGTGATCATCTTTACTTACATGGGCAAATGTTTGTCATCCGCTAGGATCGCATTGTTAAACTTGTTGACGATTAAGTGGTTTGATCTTTTAACTGTCAACTTTTGCAAAATTTCCACCTTCTCAATGCAGTCACCAAAATCGCCACACCTAAACGGCTTCACCCGTTTCCAAATCGTACCAATCTCTAAAACCAATGAACAAAAAATGCTTTCAGTAATCAAATCCAAAACCTAAGCAGACGTTTTTTTTAAGTATACAATTAAAAGAAGAGACTTACTTGCATCTTCTCTCCCTAAAAGCTTAATTAGTACCAGATCGTGGAGAAGTGATAGTAGTAGAATCAAGATCATCTTGTCTCAGTATCCTCCCTGGCCACCATGAGCTTTCTTGTGAGGAGAAGCCGACGATGCAGAGAATCGCCACTACGCGACACGGCCACACACGCGAAGAAAAACAACAGACTTTCTCTCTTGACGGTGATTTTGACGAAATTCCAAAAACAAAGGGAGAGAGAGACGAAGAACCAACAGAAGAGGCGCCTCTTCCACAAGAGAACAAGACACTCGCCTCTTACCTTTTTTCTTTTTTTTTTCATTTGTTTAATTATTTTTTGGGCTTAAGAGCCCATCTTTTTTTAGCGTTAAAGATGCTCTAAAATTTTATATTTCTCTTATAATATTTTAGTTTGCACTGGGCCCAATAAAAAAATGAGACAGGCCTGCTGAACAAACAACATAATACTTGATTACAAAAAGAAATATTTATTCCAACTACTATGAGCCCATAAGAATAATATTTAGGGGTTGATTGATAGAGCATTAGCATAAGCATTATGTTCTCTATTATGATATTATCTAATCAACATTTGGCAAAGAATCATTTAGAAAAGCATTTACCAAATGCAAATGCTCTCCAAATGTTTTTTGCTCAATGCTCTCATATAGAGCATTTGCATATAGAAAATATAAAACTTAATAATATTTATATATAATTAATTTACTTTTTAATAATATAAAAATATTTTTATAACTAAATATAAAATTATATTTTTAAAAAATAAAATAAAATTATATTTTTTTTTTTTAAAAGAACAATATTTCACATTTAAAATATAATATAATTTATATAATTACATATATCATTCATTATTTTTAATAACAAACATAACATAATATAATTTATATATTATCGATATAAACATATTATTTAGATACTAATAAATAAATTATATATTAACTTTTAGGATAATTTTATATATGAGTAATTTAGTGCTCTACCAATAAATAAATAATAATAATTTATATATAAATTAAAAATTAATTTATATATATAATATAATTAATTTATTTATTTATTTAATAATAATTATAATTTAATAATAATTAATTAAATTATAACTATGATTTTATATATGAGTAACATGTTTATATCCAAAAATAATTTAATATTAAATAAATTTTACATTTTTAAATATAATTTATATAATGAAAGTTCATTATTTTTAATAAAATTATATAATATTACTATATTATTTATATATATATATTATTTTAAAAGAAATATATTGTTTTATTAACTATTATGACAATTTTAAAATCGTATACTACTAATTTTCTGTCAATCACTTTATTAAAAATTTTAATGAAAACATACAACTTCTGTAGCATAATGCTTCTGCAGCATACTGTTATTGCTTTATCATCTGCTTTATCATCTTCTGTACCAATCGAGGCCTTACTCTAATTTATTCCAAAATATTTACAATCATACTCTTAATAAGTAAGAGAGAATTTCAAATATGCTCTTTAGAACATGTACAATGGAGGTTCTTAAGGGGAAGAGGAAGTCTTTAAGAAAAAAATAATTAAATAATCAGTAGATCCAATAAAAAGTTAATAATTCAGTTATTAAAATCTTCTTTTAAAAACTCTTCCTTAATAAATTTTTGCACTATTTGCGGGTCCATACAACACGTGGCGATCCGCGATTGGTTGATTGGAGATGCTGTTACTGTAATGCACTCTTGGCTTCATTGTAAAGATTTCTTTTCCTTGTGTGGCAGATAAGGAATAACACACGAAATTTGATCCCAGGAAAACACTCGAACAAAATCTCTTATCCAGCTCATGTTGCCACGTGGGCATTTATAGTTGGTGAAGCAGATACTAATCTAATCTGAGCAAAACCAGTCAGCTATTCAAAGCCACAAGTAGTTCTAATGGACCGTGTTCCTTGTACTCTCTTAACACCACCCTTCAGACCATTACTGAACAATCATCGACTCTTGGTGACAGAGAGAAGAGTTTAAGGAACAGAGCAAACAATGGCAGCACAAGCACTTGTGTCTTCTTCACTCACCTCCTCTGTTCAGACCTCTAGACAGATATTCGGCTCAAAACCAGCTGTGTCGCTGAGGAAGACTTCCTTTGTTGTTAAGGCTGCCTCAACTCCACCTGCCAAGGTACAATGGTCCTCTCTTGTTTTCTTTTTTTTTTCCAGAAAACTCTCTCTCTCATGTATTTGAACTGAATAATCTGATACTGGATTTGTGTGTGTTTTGGTTTCAGCAAGGAGCAAACAGGCAATTGTGGTTTGCATCATCCCAGAGTCTCTCTTACTTGGATGGCAGGTAATTGATTTCTTTAAGCTTCATGATCTATAAAACATGTTGACTTCATAGAAAATGATTCGTAACTGGGAAGATGTTGTGACTCTGCAGCTTACCTGGCGACTTTGGATTCGACCCGCTTGGTCTTTCAGACCCAGAGGGTACTGGAGGTTTCATCGAGCCAAGATGGTTAGCCTACGGAGAGATCATCAACGGGAGGTTCGCTATGTTGGGTGCAGCTGGAGCTATTGCACCTGAGATTCTAGGAAAGGCCGGTCTGATTCCAGCGGACACTGCCCTTCCCTGGTTCCAAACCGGTGTGATTCCACCTGCAGGGACATACAGCTACTGGGCAGACCCTTACACACTCTTTGTCCTCGAGATGGCTTTGATGGGTTTTGCTGAGCACAGGAGGTTGCAGGACTGGTACAACCCAGGATCTATGGGTAAACAATACTTCTTGGGTCTAGAGAAAGGGTTTGCCGGTTCAGGCGACCCGGCTTACCCCGGCGGACCTTTCTTTAACCCTCTAGGGTTTGGGAAAGATGAGAAGTCGATGAAGGAGTTGAAACTCAAGGAGGTCAAGAACGGTAGACTTGCAATGTTGGCCATCCTAGGCTATTTCATTCAGGGACTAGTGACTGGTGTGGGGCCTTACCAGAACCTTCTTGATCACTTGGCGGATCCTGTCAACAACAATGTCTTGACCAGCCTCAAGTTCCACTGAGATGATCATCATATCATGTCATGGTGTTTATGTTGGTCTCCCATTTACTTGTATCCGACAATCTTGTTTCTTTCTCTTGGTACTATCAGCTTCCTCTTATTGTAACACCCCGTGTAAACATATTCGTCTTTTGTAAGAAATGACAATATCAGTGGCCATAAGAGAACAACTTCTAGGATTAATGGTTGGTATTTTGCAATAACCAAGGAACTCCGCTAACATATTTAAAAGTTTTTTATGGAACCAGTAGCTTGAAAAGAACTCATCTCAAGGAATATCAAACCTCCTATACTTGTTTCAGATAATTCCATGCATTCTTTTGATATATGAGCTAATATCACAATTACAGTTTGTGTGCCAACTTCAAAGTGAACATATCTTAGCTAGCTCAAAGCATTCTTCCCATAGATTTCTTCCTGAAACATTTTCTATGACAATTAAGATAGCACTTTCGTAGCTGCTGATTGCTAGATCTACATTGAGAATTCTGGATATAGGAGGCTGATGAATTTCAGAGAAAACTGAAAACTGATAGATATAAACAAGGTGAAAATGTACACAAGAACACTGTTTCCTCAAAAACTTATAAACATATTAATAAATCAGTTTAAGAAACTAAATCATCGCTTAAAAGAAAAATCCCTCAAGCTTATACTACTAATCTCATGCTGGTGAGTTCTTATTTGTCCAGGTCCAGGAGTAAGGTCCACAGCTGAAGATGATGGCTTCTCCTTCTCTGAGTCTTCTTCCCTAAATCTAGAATGATACTTTGCCGAAGAAGAAGAAGAAGGATCGTGTTGAGACTCAACATCCCACGTGTCGAAGTCAGAGTTTCTCGGAGACAGCGAGTTAGCGAAGCTTTCATCAGCGCTTCTGCTTCGTTTGTGGACGTTTCGTAGGAGATGGATCGGAGAAGAACCATGTGTAGGTGTAGCTGGACGGCTAGAGAAAGGTGTCGTTGACTCTGAGGTTCTTCCATGTTTGATTTGCTTCTTAGCTGTGCGATGCCAACTCTTTAAAGCTACTGCTACTCTCTCGTTGAACACTGTAGGTTTCATCTTTGAACCCATCTAAACAAATAATATTCAAAACTTTCAGAATATGAAACTTAAAAATTTCACATATTTGCGTAATTATGTGTATGTGTGAGTGACTTACCTGAGTAACAAGAGCGTAAAGAGGAAGAGTAACGTAGCTGCAAAGAAACTGTACTATAACTCTGCAAGATTTACGTAGAAATATTAAATAAATGTTTGTGACTTTTTTAGTTAGTTTGATGATTTCTCTCTGTTTCTATGATTGGCTAAAGGATGAAAATTTTGACTTACCCAATTGAAATTCTGATGACCACATCTACAGTACTTTTGTGGAAACAGTTCTCAAGCCCGAACTCATACTGCAGAAATAGCAAAATGTGATGTCAATGAAGGATGCTAAAGATACTGGTAGTGGAGAATTGGTTTTTGCTTGCTTACCGTACTCCAGGCAAAGAAAGCTAGTTGAAACGCATTCTGCAAATTGGCAAAAAGATTTATGTGTGTTTTTTATTTAAGACAGTTATGGCAGATTTTGTAAGAAGGAAAGAAATGAGTTCGTGAAAGTATGTATAGTACCGTGAAAAGGACCAAGTGAACGAGGAAGAGAATGAAACGTGGACGACCGAACCAGAAGAGATGGTCACCGGGCTGAACTAGAGGCATACCTTTCACTATCTCTCCTTTCTCTTGAATTAAAAGTCCTAGTTTTGTTATTATCACTTGAAGTTTTGTTCCAACTATAAGTATCACCTGCAGTTTGTTATATACATTGATTCTTGTTAGAGACGAAGGCACCCAAACCCAAAGAAAATATTTCCTTTTTGTAACGTTTTGTTGCTTACGACTAAGGGAATGAATGGTTGCCAGAGGTAAGAATTCAATCCTGTTTATATGAAAATTAGACCAAATATATTAATTAGTTTTTGATTGTTGTATAAGAGATATCAATGTAGCAATGTTTTGAAAGTGAGTGTACCGTGTGTGGTGGTCAGGAGAAATAGCACGGCTACAAACCAGATCACAGGACTGTAAGATATAAGCAATTGAATATCAGACTAAGAGGAAATTAGTGAACTGGTTTGAGTTGTTTAAGAACTACCAGTCAGTAGTCACTATACCTGATTTCAACGATGGTTTTGAAGTCTTCCTCTAAAGATCTTTGAATGTACTTCCGGAAATCGAACCTCGAGTCACTCCCAGGAGCCAAATGGGCCTGAAGAAGAAGAAGAAGAAGAAGAAGAAGAAGAAGAAGCATATTCGCAATGCCGTTAGAACTTTGTTTTGAGAGACCAGCTGTTTTCAAACAATGGAAAAAATACAAAAAAATCGAGAAAAAGATTTTACCATGATGAAACCATGTCTCAGTGTTAAGTAATCAACTTTGGTGACAGATCCAAAGAACTGCCTGAAGAAACATACAATCCACAGAGTAATTGTCGATTTGCTCCAGTAGTTCAGATGTCTACGCCCAAAAGAGGTATCCCTTGCAAACCTAAACCTCTCAGGATCTGCATTAATCGAAAAGATCCCTTGTTAAAGCTTCACATTCATCTTCGTTCATTCCAAGCTTGTAAGCTATACATATATAAATATACCATGTGAATACTGATATTCTATTGTCTTTGTCTCCTCTTCCCACCTCTTCCACCTTCTCATCTGAGATCACATAAAGAAACAAAATAAAACAATCTTTAGCGAAAGAAGCAAATATCTCAACCGATTTTTACAAGAATGTCGATGAAATATAAAATAATGTACCTTGATCTTTCCCAAAGCATATGTAACAATGCAGAAGATAACATGGCAAACAGCAAGAACAAAGATGAATATATGCAGTTGATGCATCCCATATGATGATACGAACGCCACTTTCCCCTAGATACAAACATTAGAATTATCATCCGTCAAATACTGGAGAAGGGTATGCATTAACGAATTGTACAGATTGATTTATTTAATAAAAATGAATCTGTACCTTCTCCGCACATTTGTCATAGCCTTTGGTAGCCAAACTCCTTCGAGGAATGAAAGTTTCGACTAATTCGAGAAGCTTTCGACCAGAGTTTTCTTCATCTCCTTCGTCAGTAGTTCCTGTATCTTTTTTCTTAGGTGGATACTCTCTCAACTCTTCGGATTTACTGCAAGGGCGCATTGATGCTGCGATGCTCTCGGAGATGCAAATTTCTGATATATAGTTTTGTCCAATTGTTAGCAGTAGTGATATGAATCCCATCAGCATAAGCTCTGCAAATTTACATTTAATTAATACAAGACTAAGCTTTATATTTAAAAAGAAATCTTTGGGAGGGAAATAATATGTTTTAAACTAATACTATGTTTTTTTTTTACCTGCCTTCACCTTTTCAAGAGCTTCATACAGAGCTTTCTTATTCTTCCTTCTAAACCACTGTCAGAAGTTGATGAAGAAAAACAGAGCATGGATTTGTTAGTTATGTTTTGCATCAGAAACAGAGCAACACTATGAAACAATGCAACACACACAAAAACTTGTAAACCCCTTTTGGATTTTGGCAGTTGCGAACATAGATTACATTTAATTTATGAGATCAGGTCTGACTTTTGTAATGACGAAACAGAACTTAACAGAGTCAGAAATACATAGAATCAAGAACTAAACAGACACAGAACCAGAGCAAATAAAAGAAAAAGAGAATCAAGAAACAGCAAACGGACACAAAAAGAGTGAATAAAAAAGAAGAAACATAATTAGACAAGAATCAAGAACTAAATGAACACACAAACATAGCAAAGGGAAGAAATCGAGTCAATAAACAAGAAGAACAAAACAGAATAAGAATTAGAGCAAAAAGAAGAAACATATAATCAAGAACACCAAAACAGAGAACTAAGAACGGAGACAATCAAGATTCAAAAAGAAGGAGAAAGAAGTAAACACAAAGGGGACTTACGGTTCCTAATTTGTGAATCAGTTTCTCAATGACAATGGAAATTAGAAGCAAGAAGAAGCAAACCACGGCGACTGCCCACGTGGAAGTCTGCTGTAGCGTTCTTTCCTCCACCTTATCTGCCATTAGAGCTCACAGAACAACTTCAAGCGAAAAAAGCTTTTCCTTTGAAAGATTTTTTCTCCCGTAAATATAGTTGAACTTCCACAGAATTAAAACTCAAGAAGCCCTTCTTCTTCTTTTCTTTTTTGATTATTCGCAATCATTAAATACACATTTATGACATAATCTGAACCGAGAGACGAAGGTGAAAGAAGACGACCGGCTAGTATGCATATATTGAGAAGTTCAAAGTTTTTGACTTTGAAAGCATTAATATGACTTTTTCAATAACATCCCGTGTGCGCCGTTATGTATTGTTGAGATGTTAATTAATTTAATGTTTCTGTATAACTTCTCCTCCGGCATGTGTAATGTGTTTTCAGTGTGAAAAGAAAATTGTGTTTTCAGTGCGAATTAATTATTCACTTTTTGATGTATGCGAAAAAAAGAGATTAGTTAGAGTTGCCGACAAAAAAAGTTTTTACTCAAAAAGTTTGTAAATCCGAGGAATATCTCCGAAATTCATAGCCTTTCCAAGTCTTTGAGGTATCTGGAGTTTCAAATGACATGAATCTTACTTTTTGGCCATGACATGAATCTTACTTTTTGGACATTCAAATGTAAAGAAACTCTGATAAAATATCCCAGTCAACGAATCGTAAATCAAAGCCAACACCTATGATTAGTTCACGGCTTTTAAATTTTCATCAACAAACTCTTTCCTAAAGTAGTAACGGTCGTTGCTATCTACATATACTGTTTCAAAATGTGAGTAGCTTTAATTAAAACTAGACCTTGACAACAGCTATTTATTTTAATGTTTTTTGTTTATATTAAATGATGTTTTATAATATTTAAACATAAATTTAGATTCTCTACTGTTATAATAAGTCAAATTAAAACTTTAATAAAATATTCTGATTTAAATTTTAAATTTCCTAATTAAAATAATATAGAGGTGGGTCATAATTTTTTCCAATTTTAAAATCTTAGCATCCCTTAAAAAATTATAAAAAATATAAACATATTTAGAACTATAACTTCTATAAAATAAATTTCTTCAAAAAAAGAACATATTATTTATTACTAATAAATATTAAAATATTTAATATATTAATACCAAATATATTAGAAAATTTATTTTGGTTAAGATTTTACTAAGGAAATTTATTATTTAAATTATGAAAATATATTAAATATTTAAATCTATTGTTTAAACTAGAAAAAGACAAGCATACTTAAATTTAGGTTCAATAAATATCTCAATGGCATTCTAATGTAAATAGCTGGTAAAATTAAGGATTTATATTTTGTATTTCTCTTTTAATACTATAGATAGTGTTATTAAAAATTACTCACTCTGTTTCAAAAAGTTGTATGTTTTAGTTTTTTCATACTTCCTATGTTTCAATTTGTTGCATATTTTATTTTTTCACACATATTAATAAAACACTTAATAAATACATAGTTTTTTTTGTGATTATCATTTTTCTATAAATCTAAATCAATGAAAATCCAATAAATGCAATTATTTTTTTTGAAATTTTTAATTAATCATTATTATTTTACAAAATATACCTTGAAAAGGTAAAAAAATGTATTTTTTGAATTTTTTTTTTTTTTAAACATGTAACATTATGAAACAGAGGAGTACATGTTAACAAAATATATAAAATTTTGATTTACCAATGTATTATTTTTGTAGCTAACAATTCCCCATAATTTTTAACCAATAGAATTTTAATAAAAACAATTAAGTTTTTTTTTATTTATCATTAATTAATACATTAAAAATGTAAAAAGTATAATTTTTGAAAGAAATATATTTTTTCTAGAACATGGATCTTATTGAAACAGAGTGAGTATTATTTTTGCAAAAGAAGCATTTAGTATATAAATTTAACCAATAATAAAAAGATGTATTATTGAATTAACCACAAAATATCCAATAAATATAAAAGTTGCAATAAAATATAAGAATTACTTGTACTACCTCCGTTTTAGTTTAATATAGTGGAGTAAGATTTTTGTTACAAATAAATATAGTTTCAGAATTTCAATGCAAATTTTCTTAATTTTATATGATATATGATTCTTTATATTGTCAATTTATTTTTCTGTTGGTTGAAATACTATTAGGTATATCGTTTAATAATATTTTTGCTTGTAAAATATATAACATTAACTGTTTTCTTAATCTGTATACATAAATCTATAAACGTTAATTAAAATGAAATGGAATGAGTATTTAAAAGAATTTTTTTTTGTTTCTAAAACTAGTTGTATTATGAAACAAAGGGAATAGTATATATGTAAACTCAGAGGTTCTAATTACACATTATGCTAGAAGATATTTTCTAACCATTTTTATTAAATTGTCCTTTTCAAAATTCAAAATCCAAATCTTTTAATGTATAGATATTATGAAATCTTAGTTAAACCACTCGATTAAAAGGTTGTCTCAAAATCACAGTTCGAGGTGATCATTGTCAAAGAAAATCAGGTCAAGGCATTAAATAACCTTTTACGGAAAATGTTGAAATTTTGGTTAGTTATAGAGATTGATAACGACCCCAGAAATTGTTTTCTTGAGTTGCATATTGTTAAGTATTTCAGTTTGACTAATTAGTTCGCATGCGGATACGGTGAAGGTTAATCTAACAAATTTCTCGTTCCTATAAATTGAACCTTCCCAAAGCTATCCATCTAAACTCATCCACTTCTACTGAACTATGATGTGGATGTCTATGAGCCATCTATCATACAGATATTATCCAAGTTTATGATTTGGGATTCCTCAATACTATGATTTTGTAGCATTAGTAACACCATCTCGTTTGCATTAAACCAGACTTGATATTCCCACTCAGCATAACGAAATAGCTCCAATAGATCTATATCTATCCCCCTAAAAGTTTGTTATACCGGACCTTCCAAATATACCTGATTATCCAGAGATATGAGTCTTTGTCTAGTTCTGGTTCAACAATGATGTTTATTCTCTAGAAAAGATAATCCATATTCTGGTTCGACAATGTCGATGTTCTTCCTCTAGAAGAGATAATCCATATTAGCATAAATGCTGTGGACCAAAAATATATTTTGACTTGTCGGAGTCGCTGAAAGGGTCCAAACTTGAGGAGATGGCGGATACTCAAAAATGGCATGAATTATAAATTCTTCTGGTTCTTCACATCTTGAGCAATATTTATTGCACCTCATGTTATGATGTTACTGCCACATGACATGCATCGCATATAAGATGTCATATCTTTTTGGCGCTTTTATCTTCAAAGAAAATGCTTGAAGCTTAGTGATAGTTGACTCAAGCATTTCTTTTTCTTCTTCTGTCTTTAATAAGTTTTGTAGGACTCTATGAACAGAAAAGGAAGTTTGGAATAATAATTTTTAGAATTAGGAATCACAATCTTATATCCTACAATCCCTTTCTATACTGGGCTCATTAAAATGTCAAATTACCTAATAAAAGGAGTTTCATTGCTCATTACCTTCAGCCTAATATAACCAAAAATGTTATCAACACTACTGCTGACTAAGACTTATTCTTTAGTTCATTCTCTAAGATGAATTTTTAGGTTTACCAACTAATATGATTCTGTTATTTTATATTTATATATTTTTTAAAAAGAAAAAAATATTATCAAGTTATATTATGTTTTTAAAATTAAAAGATAAAATAAATAAAAAATAGTAATAGCTGTAAAAAAGAAAATATATATTTTTAACGCTAAACCCTAAATCCTGGACCCTTTGATATATCTTAAACACTAAATCAAAAAGGCTAAATTATAAAAACTCTTAACCCTTTATCCTAATACCTTAACCCTTAAATAAATTGTAAACGGTTTATGGTTTATCCAAGGGTTGTGTTTAAGAATTAGTGTTTTTGGGTTTATTCTCTAGGATGAATCTCTAGGTTCACCAACTAATAGACTTGTATTATTTAATATCTTTTAAAAAGAAATAAAATATTATCAAGTTATATTATATTTTAAAATAAAAATATAAAGCAATAGTTGCAATTTTTTTATTTTATTAAATGCTATTAACGCCGTCAAAAAATACTAAACCATAAACCCTAAATATTAAACCCTAAACCCTTGCGTAAACCATAAGCCTTCAGATAAATCCTAAATCAAAAACACTAAACACTAAATCTTAAAAACACTAAATCCTTGATCATAACCCTAAACCCTTGGATAAAAATAAATAAATAATAGTAATAGTTTCTTAAAAGGAACATTTTTAAAAATATTTTTAAAGCCATCATCAAAACACTAAACCTAAATACTAAGCACTAGATTTTAAACACTAAATTCTTCACCCTTGGATACACCAAAAACCCTAGAGTTTACAATTTATCCAAGGGTTTAGGGATTATGATAAAGGTTTAGTATTTTTAAAATTAGTGTTTAGTGTTTTTGATTTAGTGTTTAATATTTATCCAAGAGTTTATGATTTATCTAAAGGTATAGAATTTAGGATTTAGAGTTTATGGTTAAATGTTTTGATTACGACGTTATAAATATGAATTTTTTACATCTAGAGGCACTTTTTCACATTACAATTATATTATAAGACACTTTGTGCTTATGACACACTTTTCATTTTCTAAAAGACTCTTATGACCTTACATCTAATTCATTATCATTATCTTTATTAATCCATTTTATTCACAAGCATCTCTCTCATCCTCTTCTTCTTCACTTTATTATTTTCTTTTTATTCATTTTATTATTTCTTATTTCACCTTCTATTTTCATTTACATTTATCTTAAATTCTAAAACATATTAAACAAAGTTAATTATCATAATAAATTACATATAAATTTCTCTATCTTTTAAGATCCATATTCCTATACTTTATATATGTATATATATATGTATATATATATATGTATATATATATATATGTATATATATATATATTATATTAATGTGTAAACAAACTGAAGTGTGGACGTGGAAAACAAAATGTGGATAGTAAGATTATAGATTAGTTGTGGACATGAACATCTTAATAAGAAGATAGTTGACTGATACTCTTAAACTTATTATTTGCCATCTCCTAGAAAGAGAAACCCGCATAACCATGTTTCCATTGTTACTCCAATTGTCACTAGTACCGCCAACGCCACCATCACTCGAGTTCCGATTTCAACTCGCTAAAGGTCTTATCTTTCGAACTGTTGTTCACCGATCTGGAGACTTCTCCCATGACCACATCAAATCCAGCGCAAATAGCTCTCGATTTCCAATAACACATCTTTGATCAAGCTCCAATGAATAAGACAACTCTGATCGATCTGTTCTCTACTCCTCCTCTATGACTGTCGGTGAGCCTCGTCGTCTGATCCAAGTCTTGGCGTCGCAGATCGTAGAGAAAGCAGCAATGGTCAATTATTTTTTATTTAACATCGGGTCCTCCAACTATTTGCTTCTTCTCAATTGTGTTTCAAATTTCGAATCTGTTCAATTTTCTTCAATAATGTGCTCCATGATTTTTAGTTGTGCAATTTAACCCTTTCATACAATTGCAAGAATGGTTACTCTGATTATTATTTATTTCAGTTTTGTCCCAAAGTATTAAATGTGTAGATTCATTTTCAATTTCGCCGCCAAACTTCAATCATACAATTCAACCCCTAATGAACACAAATGTACTTATAGAGTCCCCATACTTATATATGCAATATAGACACCTAAATACAAATTAATACACAAATATGATTAAGAAAAAGATGCTTAAAACCATTTAAAAGAAACTATATATCAACAGATGAACAATCGTCCAAGAAATATTGTTACAAAACATTATAGGAACTAATGTCCCATAAATTTGTGTCTACATTTATCCCATCCACATCTTCTATATCCACGCTTCTCTGATCTATTGTTTTAATTTTCTAGAGAAAACTCATATGAGTAATTTAATTTTATTTACATACTTACGTATTGCAACAAAAAAATGTGTGGTTGATGTTGGGCCCGAATGTAGCCTGTTAGCTGAAATAATGGGCTCGAATGATAAAAATCGTTAATAGGACATTACAAGCCCGTTAATAATCTACCCCTCGAAGAAGAACTGAATAAAAGTCGGAACCTGTTTGTTAATGGGAAAATCATTAACAAAACAGGTCACGGAAAAAAGCTCCGGACCTCGTTTACAAACAGCTAACAAGAAACAGCTCAGGATGGACACATAAGACCTGGTCAAGAGGAGGCTGTTACGAATTCCACAACTCACGGAGGCAATCTCGGAGGTTCATCGGGAGAAGTTAAACGTGACCTAGGGCTATTTAAAGGGAGGAGAGATGAAGAAGAGGGACTTCATTCGTTTTTCAACCAATTCTCACATATATTATTACTCACAAATCATTTAGCTATTTCTTTGTAATCATCGGAATCATCTTTGTAACCATCATTCATCAATACAATCATATTCATTCTTTGAGTTCTAACAGGATTCAGCCCACGATTGTCTTTTCCCCAATCTAAACCTAACCTAAATTAGAGAGTGAGTTTTACCCCTCACATTTTGGCGCCGTCTGTGGGGACGAGATAATTGAATCCTTTACTCCGTAACTTGAGAATGGATCCATCCAACCAGGCAACGAGCCCATCTATCCCTGTTCCCGTGATCCAGATCGACGGCTCACCGAACAGGAGAGACCCGGACCCGCAAGATCCGGAACCTCGATCCGCCGATCACCGATCCGAGCAACAGCCTCCGGCTAATGCTCAATCAAACCAAACTGGAATAACTAACCCAAGGTCATCCAGTGGAAACAGCTCCGGGGTAACAGCCCCCGAAAACCCTCAGCGTCAACCCGCTCCGAACCAATCGGAAGCTCAGCTATCCGAAATGCGTTGAATGATGGTGCAATTGGTAGAAAGAGCTCAGGATAATGAGCGTACGTTGCAACAGCTAACTGCTCGACAGCAACGGTTCGAAGAGATGACTAGATCTCTAACCGAGACGACTCAGCCGTTGCAACGTCAGAACTCGGGAGTCACTTTCCGAGACCGACTGACCGAACCCACGTTCCCTCGCGGACGTCTGGATTTTTCCCCCAACAGCACTGCTCAAGATGGGCAAGAATCTGTTCTCCGGACACCTCATGCTGGAACAACCCCAGCATTCAGTCCACCCGTAACCAGCGCTATGGGAAGTAACATAGCAACAACAAGCTCTGCACCCAACAGGGTTCCCGAACAGAGCACACGTTTACCGCATCCGCCACCTGTTTTTAGGTCCGGAGAAGGAATATCTTTCCCTCCTAGGGGAAGAGCATCAGCTTCTGCTTATCAGACTGGGAGCGCGATCCCAAATCGAGACAGCCACCAGAGGACGGAAGCTGATCCTACAGCTCACCCCCCTGGTCGCGTCCCTCAAAATGGCCCTAGAGCTAGTGAGCGATTTAGCCCACCTAATGCTTGGGAGAACAACCACACTCGACTCCGTCAAGAATCTCCCCATCAGATTCATCATGACGACCCAACCGTCCTTCCTCTAGAGGGACCTGAGGCTATTCGCCGATACATGGAGCAAACTCACGCAGCTCTCCAAAAGTTGAATGCTCAAGTCCACAAAGCAACAAGCTCAGCTCCCGAAATCGAAAGCTTGATTGAGGAAACCCGTGGAACCCCATTCACAAACAAAATCGCTAGCTCTTACATAAGAGATACCCGAAAGATTAGGATCCCCGAATATGATGAGACCTCAGACCCCAAGGCTCATTTGAGAGCCTTCCGATTAGCTATAGTGAAATCTCACTTCACAAGAGAAGAATTTGAAGCAGGTTATTGCAGAACATTTGCCGAGAACCTGGTCGGAACAGCTCTCGAATGGTTTTCGAGCCTTGAGCCGAATTCAATAGATAACTTCGACCAGCTCACCAACGCCTTCATGAAGCAGTACTCGACCCATATCCTAAAACAAGCATCCGAGGCCGACCTCTGGAAAATCAGACAAGGAATGGGAGATTCGTTACGAGTCTATATCGAGAAATTCAGAGCAGTCAGAACTAAGCTCTCGAATCCCAACGATCAAGTTGCCATCGAAGCCCTTAGAAGAGGCCTCTGGTACAAATCAGAGTTCTGGTCCGAGCTAACGCTTAATCCTCCCCCAACTATCGACGATGCCCAGCATCAAGATATATTACCTTGGAAGAGGAAACAGCTGCGCTAGATAAAATCCACAAGAAATCCCAGAATCACCCAAAAGTTGAAATCTCGGAAGCAAAAGGATCTTCTAGAAAAGGGAGCTCCCGGAATAATCAGACCCAAGGAGAACATTCTTATGCAGCCGAGGAAGCCCAACAGGAAAAACCTGTTGCCGCGACAAGCAAAACCCCCTGGTCAAAAGGCTACGATGAGAACAAACACTGCTCTTATCACGATCGAAAACGGCACTCAACTGAGGAATGTTGGGACCTCCAACGACAGCTGGCAGCTAAATTCGTAGCCGGGGAACTAAAGGACGTGGAACTCAAAAAACCACCTCCTTACCATAAAAGAGGTCCCAGAGATACCTCTCCGAAGCGCGAAAGATCGCCTGAGGAGGAAACAGACTCGCCACCGCCAGCTCCCAAGAAAAGAGTTGACATGATTCTTGGGAAATTTCCCCAAGGGAAAAGTCTACAAATCGAGACCCTCCTAAGCAAACCACCACCTCAATCGATCCCCAGTTCGAGGGTGGATTATATCCTCGGAAGCTCCGATGTATGTCAAGACTCCGTTAATTCAATCAAGAGTCACGTACGGAAGGCCATTTCCAATGCTCAATCTAAGCCTCCCAACCCTGAATCCAACACTAAGATTTCTTTCTGGGGGAGCGAGAGATCAGATCTCGACATACCTCATGATGATGCCTTAATCGTCACCCTGAACATAGCAGGTTACGAGGTGCCTAAGCTGATGGTTGACACTGGAAGCTCGGTCGACCTTATCTTCTATAACGCCCTGAAAGGGATGGAAATAGATGACTACGAAATTATTGGTCAGAAAGCTAACCTTGTAGGCTTCTCCGGGGAAACAGTTACCTCCTTGGGAACCATCAGGCTCCCGGTCATAGCTGGAAGAATAATGAATATGACCAATTTTGTAGTCATCGACAGACCTTCTCCATTTCACGCGATCCTTGGAAGACCCTGGATTCATAAGATGAAGGCGGTAGCCTCCACTTATCACCAATGCGGGAAATTTCTGAAACCTGACGGAATAACCACCGTACGAGGTAGCCAGAAGATCTCCAGGATCTGTTACTTGGGAGGATTCGGAATCCTCAAGGAATCACCCCAATAGCAATTAAAGATCCAGGAAGGTCGAGAGATGCAACAGAATATTCGAGGTCCCCCTAGGAACCTAACCGAACGAGTTAGCATCGACGACTCTGACCCCGAGAAACAAGTGAACATCGGATCAGAGCTATCTCTCGAAACTAAAAAGGAGTTAATCGACTTCCTGAAAAACAACGTCAAAACGTTTGCATGGACCACCAGCGACTTGAAGGGTATAGACCCAAACGTCACAACTCACAAGCTCAATGTAGACCCTACTTTCAAACCGATAAAAAAAAACTCCGTAAGCTAGGCCTCGAAAAAGCTCAAGCCGTCAACGACGAAGTAGATCGACTCACGAAAGCAGGGTCCATCCGAGAAGTACATTACCCTGATTGGCTGGCTAACCCCGTAGTAGTGAAAAAGAAAAACGGGAAGTGGAGAATCTGTGTAGACTTCACGACCTAAACAAGGCTTGCCCTAAAGATAGCTTCCCGTTACCTCACATCGATTGCCTCGTTGAGGCGACAGCTGGCCATCAGCTCTTGTCCTTTGTGGATGCCTTCTCGGGATATAATCAAATCATGATGAATCCTGAAGATCAATAAAAAACTGCGTTCATAACCGAACGCGGAACCTACTGTTACAAGGTAATGCCATTCGGATTAAAAAACGCGGGAGCTACCTACCAATGGCTTGTGAACAAAATGTTCGCCAGACAGCTCGGAAAAACCATGGAGGTATACATCGACGATATGCTGGTTAAATCCTCAGCTGGGGAAAATCACATCTCCCACCTAAAAGAATGCTTTGATATCCTCAACAAATACGATATGAAACTAAACCCCGCAAAATGCACCTTCGGAGTGCCCTCGGGCGAATTTCTCGGTTACCTCGTAACCGAGAGAGGTATCGA
>CAKOAT010124155.1:0-11628 GCA_932364175.1 Eruca vesicaria subsp. sativa | reverse complement strand
GACTGGACGAATCGCCACTTTGAACCGATTTATATCTAAATCCAACAATAAATGCCTCCCGTTCTACAAACTTCTAAAAAACAATAAGAAGTTTCTATGGGATCAGAAATGAGAGGAAGCCTTCAAAAAATTGAAAGCTTACCTCTCCGAGCCTCCGATCCTATCCAAACCAGCAACAGGAGAACCCCTGTACCTATACCTCGCCGTATCAACTGCTGCAGTTAGCGGCGTGCTGGTACGAGAGGAGCAAAACGAGCAAAGACCTGTCTAGTACACAAGCAAAAGTCTAATAGACGCCGAGACCAGATACCCTACCATGGAAAAGTTAGCTCTGGCAGTCGTAACAGTTGCCAGAAAACTACGACCTTACTTCCAATCACACTCGATCGTGGTAATGACCTCACAGCCAATACGCACGATTCTGCACAGTCCTAGCCAATCATAACGATTAGCTAAGTGGGCCATAGAACTCAGAGAATACGACATCGAGTATAGACCCCGAGCAGCCATAAAAGCTCAGGTCCTCGCTGATTTTATCATCGAGCTATCGTCTGAACAACTAGACCCTAGAGCTGAAGCTCCATAATGGAGTCTGTATGTCGACGGAGCCTCATCAAAACAAGGTTCCGGAATCAGTCTAAGGCTGACCTCTTCAGCCGGAGAAACCATCGAGCAATCCTACAAGCTCGGATTCAACGCTTCAAATAATGAGGCCGAATATGAAGCGCTAATCACAGGATTGAGATTCGCCCTAAGCCTCGGAATCCGAGAGCTAAATGCCTACAGTGACTCACAGCTGGTAGCTAGCCAGTTCCATGGGGAATACGAAACAAGGGACAAAAGAATGGGGGCATACCTCGAAGTCGTACAAAGCCTCACTAAACAGTTCGACAAGTTCGAGCTAACAAGAATCCCACGAGGAGAGAACTCCTCAGCAGATGCATTGGCTGCATTAGCATCCACATCGGACTTTCTAGTAAAACGAATTATACCTGTAGAGGGAATCGAAAAACCAAGCATCGACATAGCTACCAAGGCCGAAATCGATAGAAAACCGAAAGAGCAAACAGAAGATAACTACTCCGTGTCAGCAGCAACCCAAGTTCTAACAACATTCTGGTTCCCAAAAACCAGAACTCGCAAATTCAAAAAGCACACCTCCGGGGGCACAACCCAGCCTCCAAGCTCACTTGTCTTCAGAGTAAACACTCGCAGAACGAAATATTCCCCTGAACCCGAAACTCTAACCGGGGGCACGATCCCGACCCCCGAAATTAACGACACACCCGAAGATATTCCTCTAGATCTAGGCTCTGACGAACCTAACCGAAGGAATATCCCCCGGGGCACGACCTCCGGCCGCAACATCACCTGGGAACCTGATCCAGCACAGGGACCTCCTTCATCCCTTCACGAAAAAATCATAGGAAGAGAGGACTGGAGAATCCCAATCATGCAGTATATTTCGGAGGGCAAGGTCCCCCCCCCATAAATGGGAAGCTCGAAAACTCAAAGCAATAAGCACAAGATACTGCATAATGGAATCTATCCTTTATAAACAAAGCGTATCGGGACCTTACCTGAGATGCGTCCACGGCCTCGACGCTATCAGACTCATGAAAGAAATGCATGATGGTTCCTGTGGAAACCACTCCGGTGGTAGAGCCTTAGCTATCCGAATCAAAAGGCAAGGCTATTTCTGGTCCACCATTATCGCTGACTGTGAGGTCTACTCATCCTCATGCGACAGATGCCAGAGGCACGCACCATTTATACACCAACCCTCAGAGAAATTATCTTCGATATCCGCCCCATACCCATTCATGAGATGGTCCATGGATATCGTAGGATCGCTAGTCGTGTCAGGAACAGGAAGGCAGAAGCTACGCTTCCTACTGGTCCTAACAGACTACTTCACAAAATGGATAGAAGCTAAAGCCTTCCAACAGGTAACTAAAGTCGAAACCGAACGACTCGTATGGAGAGACATCATTTGCCGCCACGGCGTCCCATACGAAATCGTAACCGATAATGGATCGCAATTCATATCTAACGACTTCAAAGACTTCTGCGACAAGTGGAAAATTCGCCTCACCATGTCAACACCTCGATACCCTCAGGGAAACGGCCAGGCGGAGGCTGCTAATAAGTCGGTATTAGCAAACCTCAAGAAACGCCTCGGAATCGACAAAAGTTCGTGGTCCGAAAGATTACCCGAAGTGCTTTGGGCATGCCGAACCACCCCACGAAGAGCTACGGAAGAAACCCATTTCTCCCTAGCCTACAGGATGGAAGCTGTCGTCCCAGCCGAAACAATCACAGGGAGCCTCCGCCGAGAGCTCTGTACGACAACTCCCAAAGCTAACAATCAGCTCTTATCAGATAACCTCGACCTGATCGAGGAACGACGGGATCAAACCTTGCTCCGCATTTAAAACTACCAACAAGCAATGGCTCGACATTACAATTCCAAGGTCAGGTCTCGGCAATTCGTTGTATGTGACCTGGTACTCCGGAAAGTTTTTAACCATACCAAAGAGCCGAACGCCGGAAATCTAGGGACCAATAGGGAAGGCCCCTATCAGATCATCCACGTGATACGACCAGGCGTTTACAGACTCATGAAGGTACGAACCGGGGTACCCGAAATCCGATCGTGGAATGCCATGAACTTAAAGAAATACTACCATTAGGTACCTAAAATCCATTGAATTACGTTCGGCTTGATCCCTTGACTGGGTACGTAGGCAACTCTGTCATGAGTGCAGCCCCAATCTCACCTCAACATATTTGTCTTTACATTCAAAGGGGACACGTGTTCAAAAACACACAGCCCAGGCTATTAGCTCCATGATTATTATGTATTCCATAAGAATTATTAATAAAACATCTACATTCAAGCATCTCAAGTTTCTATCATACAAAATCAGGTCCCGGCAAACCCGAACCTAAGGTCTTAAAACCCTACGAACAAAATCCGGTCTCAGCAGATCCAGACCTAAGGTCTTAAAACCCTACGAACAAAATCAGGTCTCGGCAGATCCAGACCTAAGGTCTTAAAATTCTTCATACAAAATCAGGTCCCGGCAAACCTAGACCTAAGGTCTTAAAACCCTACGAACAAAATCAGGTCTCGGCAGATCCAGACCTAAGGTCTTAAAATCCTTCATACAAAATCAGGTCCCGGCAAACCCGGACCTAAGGTCTTAAAACCCTACAAATAAAATCAGGTCTCGGCAGATCCAGACCTAAGGTCTTAAAATCCTTCATACAAAATCAGGTCCCGGCACACCCGGACCTAAGGTCTTAAAACCCTACTATCTAAGTCAGGTTTCGACAAACATAAACCTCAATCCCAGGTCTTAAAATCCTTAACAAGAATCAAGGTCTTAAAATCCTTAGCAAAATCCAAGGTCTCAAAATCCTCCAGGAGCGAATTCAGGTTCCTAAGGAACCCGACCGAAAGTCTAAGAATCCTTAGCTATGATCGACATCTAAAAAGAGATCCCGAGTAAAATCAGGTCCCGAAAACCTGACCTCGAGATCTCGCGCTGAAAGATAACGGAACCTGCTGCTAGTGAGCCCCAGAATCCTTTATTCAAAGAAACGAAGACTTCAACTTAGACAATCGAATTCATGCTAAAGATTTCATCAGGTCATCAACAAGACCCTCAGCAAGAAAACTCGATTCCAGTTAAAGAGAAACGAAAATATTCACAAGTCAAATGACTTAGAGCAAAACCAAAACGAAATAAAGGTTTAAAAGCCTCCCCATGCTACTTAAGTTCAAAGATCTTAAACAAAGCAAAGGTTTAAAGACCTCCTCAGGTCACGAGTCTTAACAAAAGATGGAAGAAAGCCCAGTAGGCAAAAAGTCTGGAAAACATAAAGACATAATTCTAAAAAAGAAAAGACGACATCTAGACTTCCATTTCGTCAGCACCCTTCTCCTCATCCTTATCTTCCTCACTTGGTACCAACTCCTTAGCTAAGGATCCATCGCCTATCTCCTTCTCTCGGTCATCTGTGGTTGCCTCAACTGGAGCTGAAGCCAGATTCACCAGACCTAAGTTAGAACCATATCCTCCAGAAAAGGACGGATTAAATACGTTGATCAAAGGTACCTGAGCTCTCCGAGATCTGAGGCAGAGACAACTTGCTTACTGAAAAATCTGATACCTGAGCCTTCTCATACGCTTTGGCAGCCTCCGGAATCAACGACATCAGTCGCTGATACTCCTCATCAACACTCTTGATCTCATTGGCCAACATTTCCTCAAGAAGGACGGTATTAGCCTGAAGTTCCTGAGCATAAATCTGAAGGCTAACCTCTTCCTTCTTCTTGGAAAATTTCTCCTTGACAGAAACCAAGATCTTGTTGTAAGCATCAGCTACCTCCTTCTTCCCTTGACGGATAACTAGTTTGACTTCAGCCTCCTTGTTCTTCTGGATAATCTGCGACGAAGCGATCAGCTCTCGAACATGTTGCTCAGCGACCTTCCGAGCAGCCTCCAGCTCGGCTATCTTCCTTCCCTTCACTTGGATATCAATAACTTGACTCTCAATCTTCCCGGCCTGAATATCAGCCTTCGAGCCAAGCCTCTCCACGATACCTTCAAGCTCGGCGATTATAGCTCGGGATTGATCGAGCTCCTCCTTGGTAGCCTTCACCATTTCGGTCACCTGGGCTAATTCCTCAGCTCTGGGAGCGTTGTTAATTGTATCCTCTAAGCTCAGTTGAGCTCGGTTAAAAGCCCCAGCCAACTGCAAAAAGGACCGAACAAACCATCAATCAATGACCTCACTAGCGGAAACGAATTAGAAAAATCGAGGTCCCTCACCTGACCCATGCAATGAGCTACCTCCACATATTCCTTTCGGTTAGTCATGTTGTTGATCGCATGAAGAGAGCAAACGGTCCTCTTCATATGCCTCATCAAAGTGGCCAAACTCCAAGGATCTTCCAAGACAGAACCAGGTTTCGAGTGGGTAAAAGTCCTGTTGACATGAAGGAGTTACTAAGATAAAAATAAGATGACCATTGGTGCAAGCGTGACCATGAAAAGCTTGACCATATGGTCAACTACAAATAGGATGACCATGGGTGCAAAGGTTGACCATGATGGAAGGAGACCTTGACCATATGGATAAATTCAAATGCTCTCCTTCTGCCCTTCTCCACGTGCATTTGACCGTTGTGTACCAACTTGTATTATTTTAACTATTTTTTATTTATTTTATTTTAGGCGTCTTGCCTATATATTTTTGCTGTAAGGCACATTGATTTAATTAAGGAAATATATTTTCTCTTCACTACTCTCTCTCTCTTGTTTGTTCTTCATTCTCCAGCAACAATACTTTCTTAAATCTCTAATTCTTTCATGGTATCAGAGCAACTTGCTCTTGAGACCTTCTCTCTACTTTGATTCTTATTATCTTCCGCAAATCTACTCTGATTATTTCTCAAACAATTCTTGTCATGTTTATCTCTGTTATTGAGTGTTCTTGAGTGTTCTTGAGCTGTTCTTGCTGTTCTTGAACTTTCTCTATTTTTCTTGATAGAAAACTCAAAAATGGTGGTGATTCCGGTTAGGTTCAATGGAACTAACTATTTACTCTGGTCAAGACTCGCCAAAACTGCTCTTGGAGGCAGAGGACTCTGGGATTATGTTGTTAACGGCAAGATCTTGAAGAAGAAGACCATTTCAGAAGGGAATGGCACAAAAGATAAGGCTGCGGCTGTTGAAGATAGATAGAAAGGTCAGGAGGATCTCATTGCCCTATCTTTCATCCAAAACAGTCTTGAAACCTCAATCTTGGAAGCTTACTCCTACTGTGAAACTTCCAAAGAATTGTGGGATACACTTCAGAAGATGTATGTAACCTATCTAATCTAAGCCGGGTGTATGAAGTTAAACTAGCTATCAATAACCTGAGACAAGATGAAGAAGAGTTCAACCAGCATCTAGGAAAGTTTAGAAGCCTCTGGTCTGAGCTAAATATGTTAAGACCAAGCTCTTGTGACCCGGAGGTCTTGAGAGAAAGACAAGAGCAGGATGCTGTCTTTAGTCTCTTACTGACCCTAAATCCCGCTTATAATCAGCTTATAAAGCATGTTCTGAGGGAAGAGAAGCTGCCAGACCTAGATGATATGTGTGCTCTAATCCAAAGAGAAAAAGCATCACATGATCTGTTTACAAAGAAAAGGCAGCTACCAGTCAAGGCTATGCCAAATGAGAAGAAAAGAATGGTGTCGGCTCCTGTACTCAAGAAGACCAGGAAGAAACATGTCAAAAGACACATTCAATCCAAGATGTGTACTCCCAAGTCTGATGCAAAACAACCAAGGGAGGATCCAGTCCTTGAAATGGCGCATGAAGGTTCAACTCTGTACTCTGCCTTCATAAGTGAGTCTGATGGAAGAGACATTTGGAGCAAGGCAGAGATAAAGAAGGGTCAGATCAATGTGAGAGACATTCAGCCACTGATCAAAGCAGCCAAGGCGATCATCTCTGCAAAACAGTCTGGTATATATCTCCATAACTCTAAGCCCATCATTATTGATTCCAGAGCTAGCCATCATATGATTAAGGATGGGAACCTTATTAGTGATGTTAGACCGGCCTTAGGGAATGTAAGAATTGCCAATGGAGATATGGTAAAGATAGAAGGAGTAGGGAATCTCAAGCTGTTTGATAGACAGTCCAAAGCCTTCTATATGCCTAGTTTTACATCTAACCTTTTGTCTGTGAAGAAAGCTACGGTTGACTTGGATTGTCAGGTGGTTTTTAGACCAAATGATGTGGAGTTTCAAGATCTTAAGACTGGGGAGGTGATTGGTAAGGGAACTAGCAAGGGTGATCTATACCATCTCCAAAATAACAATGTATCAAGACTGTCCGAACCTCATGTGTGCATGACCAGTGAATCACCAACCAGTGAGAACACTAGGTGGCATGCTCGGTTGGGACATCCTCATGCTAGAGCTCTGCAGCTCATGATGCCTGGAGTTTCTCTCAATCACTTGGAGTGTGAAGCTTGTATCTTGGGAAAACATTGCAAATCTGTCTTTCCAACATCTGAGACCATTTATGGGAAGTGCTTTGATCTTGTGCACTCTGATGTCTGGACCTCTCCATGTGTGTCAAGGGATAATCACAAGTACTTTGTCACATTTATAGATGAGAAGTCAAAGTACACATGGATTACATTGCTGCCTTCCAAGGATCGTGTACTAGAAGCCTTTATGAACTTTNTTGCAAATCTGTCTTTCCAACATCTGAGACCATTTATGGGAAGTGCTTTGATCTTGTGCACTCTGATGTCTGGACCTCTCCATGTGTGTCAAGGGATAATCACAAGTACTTTGTCACATTTATAGATGAGAAGTCAAAGTACACATGGATTACATTGCTGCCTTCCAAGGATCGTGTACTAGAAGCCTTTATGAACTTTTAAGCGTATGTGGTTAATCATTTCAAGACAAATGTGAAGATTCTGAGGTCAGGCAATGGTGGAGAGTACACAAGCGATGCTTTCAAGAGTTTCTTGGCAAAACATGGCATAGTGCACCAAACAAGCTGTTCGTATACTCCTCAGCAAAATGGAGTTGCAGAAAGGAAGAATAGACATCTCATGGAGGTGGCTAGATCCATGATGTTTCTTGCCAATGTCCCAAAGAGGTTCTGGAGTGATGCGGTGGTGACAGCATGCTATCTGATCAACCGGATCCCAACCAGAGTATTGAAAGATGTCTCTCCTTATGAAGTGATGAACAAAACCAGGCCATTCATTAATCATCTTCGAGTCTTTGGATGAGTCAGCTCTGTGCTAATACCGGGAGAGCAAAGAAGCAAGCTAGAAGCAGAGAGCATGAAATGCATGTTCATTGGGTATTCTTCCACGCAGAAGGGATCTAAGTGCTACCATCCAGAAACTAGAAGAGTGATGGTGTCTAGAGATGTGAAGTTTCTGGAAGAAAAAGGGTTTTATGATGAAAAGAATTGGGATGAGCTCAAAGATCTGTCTCAATCATCTAACCAAGCCAATAACCTGAGAAATATTATGGAAAGCCTTGGGATTGGACTCTCCAGAGATAAAGATACCACACAAGTAGCTCCCACTCATCCGGAGACTGTGCAAGAACCAGAGGGAAATACTCATCCTGATCCTGAGGGGGGGGGGGGGCAGTGAGAATGTAGAGCAAGAACAACCAGTCCAACAAGCTCAACCTGGAGATAACTCAGAATCGGTTCATGATCAAGATGAGACTCCACCAGGCTCAGCTGAGATGGATGAGCCAAATGAACCAGAGAAGCAACAACTGAGCAAGTACAACCATTGAGAAGGAGTACAAGAATCAGAAAGCAAAGGGTCTACTTCAATGCTGAGGCAGTAGCTCATCCAATGAGTGGCGTATGCTCTCTTGCTCAATATCCAGAAGAGAACCAAGTTTTCATTGGAGAATTGGACCAAGAATGGGTTCCAAAGACTTATGAAGAAGCCATGGAGAATGATGGGTGGAGAGAATCTGTTGGTGATGAGATTGGAGCCATGATAAAGAATGAAACATGGTTTGAATCTGAACTTCCTAAAGGCAAGAAAGCAGTAACAAGTCGTCTCTTGTACACCATCAAATATGGAGCTGATGGAAAACCGAAAAGAAAGAAAACAAGACTTGTAGCAAGAGGCTACACTCAAATCTATGGAGAGGACTATCTAGACACCTTTTCACCAGTAGCCAAGCTTCACACCATCAGGATTCTCTTGTCATTGGCGGTTAACCTTGAGTGGGATCTATGGCAAATGGATGTGAAAAATGCTTTCTTGCAAGGAGAGCTAGAAGATGAAGTATACATGAGGCCACCTCCTGGTATGGAAGAGATGGTCAAACCAGGAAATGTGCTTGGACTCAAGAAGGCAATCTATGGCTTGAAACAATCACCAAGAGCCTGGTACCACAAGCTAAGCACCACACTTAATGGAAGAGGATTTGTGAAGTCTCAAGCTGACCACACACTCTTTACCCTTACCAGCAAGCAAGGGATTGTTGTGATTCTTTTCTATGTGGATGATATAATCATCACTGGTAGTAATAAGGAGGGAATCATCTCAACCAAGACCTTCCTCAAGACTGCATTTGACATCAAAGACCTAGGAGAGCTGAAGTACTTCCTTGGCATTGAGATATGTAGATCAAAGGAGGGATTGTTTTTGTCCCAAAGAAAATATACCTTGGACATCCTAAAGGAGGCAGGAGATCTTGGAGGAAGACAAGCCAAGACACCACTTGAGGAAGGTTACAAAGTATTGCGAGGGGGGGAGTATGAGGATACTCCATTTGAAGACTTCAAGAAGTATAGAAGAATGGTGAGAAAGCTTATCTATCTTACCATCACTCGGCCTGATGTATGCTTTGCTGTGAATCAAGTAAGCCAACACATGGGATCACCTAAAGTTCATCACTGGAACATGGTGGAAAGGATCTTGAGATATTTAAGAGAAGCTCCCGGCCAAGGTGTATGGATGGCTTGCAACAAAACCACTGAAGTGGTTGGGTATTGTGATGCTGATTGGGCAGGAGATATAGTTGATAGGAGATCAACTACTGGTTATTGCACTTTCATAGGAGGAAACTTGGTTACATGGAAGAGTAAGAAGCAAAAAGTGATCTCTTGTTCAAGTGCTGAAGCTGAATATAGAGCAATGAGAAAGCTGACCAGAGAGCTCATTTGGATTGAAGGATTGCTAAAAGACTTGGGGATTGAGATCAAGACACCAATGACTATGCATTGTGACAACCAGGCAGCCATACACATTGCATCCAACTCGGTCTTCCATGAGAGAACCAAGCACATAGAAGTAGACTGCCACAAAGTGAGACAAGCCGTGGAGCAACAAGTGATTCTCCCTTGCTACACAAGAAGTGAGGATTAACTAGCTGACATCTTCACCAAGGCAGCTACACACAAGGTCTGTGAGTTCATTCATCCAAAGATTGGACTCATAGATCTCTCATGTCACTGATCTCTCCTCCCATGAAGTGTTCTACTCTTTTTCCTCGGCTCGGGTTTTGTCCGATGAGGTTTTACCTAGCTAAGGTTTTAATGAGGGAATGCTTCATGGCTTCCAAGCTTGACTTGTTCCACATGGTCAAGCTTGAGGGGGAGTGTTGACATGAAGGAGTTACTAAGATAAAAATAAGATGACCATTGGTGCAAGCGTGACCATGAAAAGCTTGACCATACGGTCAACTACAAATAAGATGACCATGGGTGCAAAGGTTTACCATGATGGAAGGAGACCTTGACCATATGGATAAATTCAAATGCTCTCCTTCTGCCCTTCCCCACGTGCATTTGACCGTTGTGTACCAACTTGTATTATTTTAACTATTTTTTTTTATTTTAGGCATCTTGCCTATATATTTTGCTGTAAGGCACATTGATTTAATTAAGGAAATATATTTTTTCTTCACTACTCTCTCTCTCTTCTTTGTTCTTCATTCTCCAGCAACAATACTTTCTTAAATCTCTAATTCTTTCAACTCCATCTCACGGTTCCTCCCCTGGAAGACGAGGAAGAAGACCTAGACGGCCTATCCACTTGGTCAACTCGAGACCTCTTAGGTCTTGGAGGCTCGATCTCAGAAGACTCCTTGATCACTTGAGGGTCAGCTTCCTTGGCCTGAACATTGGATTTGGGAGCAGACTCCTGGACCTTTGGCACATCGACAGAAGCAACATCTCTGATCGGGATAGAAACCCCATCGTCAAGAACATCTCTCACCTGATTAAGAAAAGAGCCCCCTAGTTCTTCTCACTACCTCGAGAAGAACTGGCTGCTTTAGCTGCTTTACCCCGAGAACGGTAAGACGGTTGGAGAGGCATCTTAGTTTGCTGATTTCTTTCTGTCTCGGAGGTACTAGCTTCCGTCGAGATAGACACGATCGAGTTACCTTCAGAAATTGAATCAACAAAAACTCATTCAAAAATTAAACAATTCCAAACGTATAGCTAATACGCTCAAAAGAGAGACAAAACCGGCTTACTTTCTAAACCTGCAGCTGGAGTAGGTTCCAGAAATGAGGCTCCGTATCGATCCGGAAACCTAGCCGATCCTATACGCGAGGTATGTTGGGGTCAAAATCGCTACGACGGAATCAATAGCCAAAATTCTCCGTAAACACATAAACGCAACAGTTTTATGAATCTCGAGAATCGTTTTATAAAACTCGAGAGATCAAAGCTCGAAGGTCGCTTTATAAAACTCGAGAGATCGTTTTATAAAATTCGAGATATCGATTTATAAAACTCGAAAGGTCGTTTTATAAAACTCGAGAGATCGTTTTATAAAACTCGAAGATCGTTTTATAAAAGCTCGAAGATCGTTTTATAAAACTCGAAGATCGTTTTATAAAACTCGAAGATCGTTTTATAAAACTCGAAGATAGTTTTATAAAACTCGAGGATCGTTTTATGAAACTCGAGAAGCCGTTTTATAAAACTCGAATATCGTTTTATAAACTCGAGGATCGTTTTATAAAACTCGAGAATCATTTTATAAAACTCGAGAAATCGTTTTACAAAACCGCGAAAAACCGAAACCGCCGCAGAACGCGAACTAGTC
>CAKOAT010124044.1:17460-79318 GCA_932364175.1 Eruca vesicaria subsp. sativa | reverse complement strand
TTTTATAAAACGATCTCTCGAGTTTTATAAAACGATCTCTCGAGTTTTATAAAACGATCTCTCGAGTTTTATAAAACGATCTCTCGAGTTTTATAAAACGATCTTCGAGTTCTTATAAAACGATCTCTCGAGTTTTATAAAACGATCTTCGAGTTCTTATAAAACGATGATCTCTCGAGTTTTATAAAACGATCTCTCGAGTTTTATAAAACGATCTCTCGAGTTTTATAAAACGATCTCTCGAGTTTTATAAAACGATCACTCGAGTTTTATAAAATGATCTCTCGAGTTTTATAAAACTGCTGCGTTTACGCGTTTGCGGGGAATTTTGGCTATTGATTCCGTCGTACCGATTTTGACCCCAACAGTCTTGCTTGTTTATTTTTATTTTTGATTGTTAAAATGGAACTAGGATAATAGAGGATTCAACGATTGTGTGAAATGATTGACGCTGAGCATTGCTATATATATGTATATATATATAGTTACATAGTAGGGACTATGTGATGAGGGCGGGGGTTCAGAGATGTCTGGACTAGCGACACCGCGGGTTTTGTGCGGGGGGCCAGAGACGTCTGAGCTAGCGCCGCAGCGGGTATTGGGCGGGGGTACAGTGAGGTACCAGCGACGCCGCGGGTTTGTGCGGGGGTACAAAGACGTTTGTACTAGCGACGCATCGGGTGGGAGTGCGGGGGTACAGAGACAGATGCGCGGTGCAGAGGATAGCTATGTACTATGAGCGCATGGGTGGTAGTTGATAGTTGACTGGTGTAGTAGTATTAGTTCTAGATTTGCATTGTGTGTTCTGTGTGGTGTTCTATCACCGTGTTTGCTTCATGCTAGAGCTAGGCCTACATAGTCGTAGTGCTATGTACTGAGTCAGTGATTTGAGGTTTAGCATCCCATACATCACTGAGCGACTCCCCTGTTGCTCACCCCCTCCTTTCTTTCCCCCCTTTCAGGTGAGACCGATGAGCAGGGATGATTCTATCGGACCGGTGCTATTGGGTTATTGGGCTTTCACGTCTTGTATCTTTCGGATTTCACAAGTTTATACTTTTGGGCTTTTATCGCTAATGGGTCTTCCCGCTATTGAAACTTTATCATTTATGTTATTATCGATATTTCAGAAATTATTTTAATTACTTGATTTTTCGACGTGAACTTTGACTTTTCAATATTTTTAATAAAGATATTATTTATTATTGTATTATTATTTATTATTATTGGTTTCAAAGTGATGGGTGTCACAGCTTTTCTATTGAAGATATCCTCCATGGAGCTATTGATTAGAATGTTACAGAGTAAACTACGTCGTGATATTGTTTTCTATGAGGTTGTTCTTTATTATCAAATATGTTGAAGGTAAATGAACATCATTTGTAATACAAATAAAAATTATTTTATGATATAACTGAGGATTCGACCGTTAGGAATAAGATGTAACAAGTTTGAAAAGAAAACAACCTTACAACAAAACAAAAGGAACAAGTCTTTTTGTCGTCCACACCACGTGACACTTTCTTAAAAGCATGAATGTTCTGACTGTCTGTTCTCTCGTAGCTAGGACCCTGCACGAAAAACTAAATTTCAAACTTTTGAACTTATTTAGACACAGCCTCTGGCCATACAGGGTGCTACTAGTTATTACCATTCATACTCAAAAATCTCTCATATCACTCGTTTTTAAGACAATCTCTGTCACCAACAAACACTATGGATTGGGATTCAGAGTCGAAGCTCATATTACTCCTTTCTCAACTAATCTCTCTCGACAACTCTATGGTCCCATCACATCTTTTTCAAGTTATCTCTCTCGTTAGATCAATGGATTTGGATTCTCATCCCAAGCCGGAGTCGAAGCTCATGTCACTCATTACTCAAACAGTCTCTCTCTTCAACTCTATGAATTTGGATTCCCAGCCAAAGCCGCTTTCAGATCTCATATCACGCATTTCCTCTCTCGTGAAGTCTAAGGATCTGGATTCCCAGCGAAAGAAAGAGCGGGATGACACATTTGTGAAGTCACTCACATCCCAAGTATTCTCTACCATAAACTCCTCTTTAGATTCAGTTTCAGAGTCCAGTATTGAAGCCTTGGTGTTGAAGCAATTAACACTGGGTTTTACATCTGCTCTCGGTTTCCAATACATCTTTGAATCGGTATCACAGCTATTCCCTTCCCGGGATCCGGAGTTCATCGCACTGGTTGCTGAAACATTGAGTCTAGAGCCGGAGCCGCCGGAGATAATATCACTCGTCAATCAAATATTATCCCTCGTCATCTCTATGAATTCAAAGTGGGAGAAGCTTATTTCCTTTTGCTCTCAAGTAGAAGTAAATATGGAAGAAGGTAAATTTCGTGTCACTCAAGAAACCATGTCAAGGAGAAGGAACAATAAGTGGGAGTGTCTCCCTTGGAACTGGGAAATGTTAAGCTTAACAGGAGAAGAAGATACCCACTTTCTCTGCCGCGGTTGTAAAGGAAAGAACCATCATGACTATGAAAAGGCTCCAGCTGAAATCAAACACTCTCTCCATCCAAGGCATGCTCTTCAGCTTGTTTTTTTACAACCCTATAGTGAAACAAGGGAATGTTATTGTTGTGATAAAGCTCTCAAAGGGATACTTTATTATTGCTCAGCTTGCGATATTGCTATTCATTTTGCTTGTCTCGACAAACCACCGGTCTTATCTGTAGACCATCCGAAGTGGCATGAGCATACACTTGCTCTGTTTCCAAGTTTGGCTTCCTTTCCTTGCAACCTATGTGCCTTAACACATTCAAGCTGTCCATTCTATATATGTCCCCCTTGTGACTTTGTGGTCCATAAAAGTTGTATCAATTTACCTAGAGTCATAAGGATATCTCGCCATCCCCATCGTGTCTCTTTCACCCTTTCTTTTGACCAAGGTGAGTTGTTTTGTGGTGTTTGTCGAAGAAAGATCGACAGAGACTATGGAGGGTATTTTTGCATCGAGGACGGTTGTTCGTTTGCTGCTCATTCTAAATGCGCCACACAGAGCAATGTGTGGGATGGTATAGAGCTTGAAGGAAAGCCAGAAGAAATAGAAGAAGAAGTTGAGCCGTTTGTGAGGATAAGCGACGGAATCATACAACACTTCAGTCATCAACAACATCATTTGAGCCTTAATGAGAGCACATGTATAGGTTTCGACGAGAATAGGCAGTGTCAAGCATGCGTCACGCCAATCTATCTCGGTAACTTTTACTCTTGTATGCAATGCGATTATATTCTCCACGAAGCTTGTGCAAATTTTCCTTGCAAACTACATCACCCGATACATCCGCATCTTCTCAAACTAGTTGGAGGATATGACGGTGTTATAGAAGATGACAATAGATGTTCAATTTGTAAATGGTCGTGCAGAGCTGGTTTCTCTTATCAGTGCAGCAAAGAAGGATGCCAGTTCCAGCTAGACGTGCAGTGTGCCACAATTTCTGAGCCATTAGTCCATGAAAGTCACATGCATCCTTTATTCCTAACATCCAAACCAGGAGAGAAAAAGTGGTGCTGTGTTTGCAAATTTGAACGCACAGACAAAACATTCAACTGCATCGAGTGCGAGTTTTCTTTGTGTTTCAGATGTGCTACTTTACCTCATACGGTGAGGTATAAGCATGATAACCATATGCTCACTCTTTCTTATGGAAAGGAGGGAAGTACCATAACGTATTGGTGAGAAGCTTGCGAGAGAAAAATAAATCCGGAGAAACGATTTTATATGTGTGATGAGTATTGTTGCGTTACCCTACACATTGACTGTTTGATTGGAAAGGATTTCTACATGAAGCCTGGTTCAGTGTGGATCTTATATGGTAGAGAGGTAAGTGTTCTACCCAACAATCAGCATATGTCTCGACCTATTTGCTCCAAATGTGAGAAACGATGTCCACATAAAATAGTTCTCCAGTGCAAGGGATTAATATTTTGTTCCGAAATTTGTATGATGCTTGGAAAAAAGTAGTCTTGATGTCATGCTCCGGTTGTAATAAATATTACTGAATTTATGCTACGTTGCATTGGTTAGTTAATTAGTCACTTATTAAGTCCAATATTGGTTCGAGTATTTCCAAGGAACTTCTATAAGAAATTTGTGCTTCACATTTTGGTCCTCAAGAGCTCCAAAATAATCACCATTCAAAACATGCTTTATTAAGGATGTTTCTGGCTTTTTTATTTCTGAGAAAACGTGAATTTATGTTTTTGGCAGAAGAACGTGATTTCCTATTTTGGTAGAATTATTTCACTTTGTGGTTTTGACTTGAAATATGATTTGCGAATTTGACAGAAAACTAATTTGGTGGTTTTGGTGCAAAATCAATTTAGCAATTTTGGTGGGAAACGATTTTGTGATTTTGGTAGTTTTGATAACCAATAAAAGGAAAATTGTCAAATATGACTCAAAACTTGATTTGAAATGCAAAAGTAAACCCAAACTTGAATCAAATGCAAAAGTAACTTAAAAGGCTATTGAAATTACAACCAATCCCTTGTGAACAAACAAAAAAATGATATTTTTTTTACGTTTCTAGCCCTCGTAAGTCGTCTGTCCAGACGACTTAACTTAAAGTCGTCCAGACGACTTAACTTAAAGTCGTCTGGGACAGTTTTTCTTAAAAATAATTTAAAAATTCTGTAATAAATATCTTGATAAATGAAAAATTGGGATTATGTAATTAACATATGTCTTAAGAGATATAAATTAAGATATAACAAAAGTTAGTTGTTTTCAGCATAGATGAGTGAANTGAGTGAAAGTAGTGAGTCATGATATTCTTTAGTTTAGGTTTCACCAATATATGTTGTAGTATTGTATGTGTTTCTTAGGGTTAGATTTTCGAAAGCATAAATGTTTTTTTGAAAAATTAAAAATTTACCTAAGTGTGTTTATTCTGTGTATAGTAAACACTATTTAAGTATAATTTGATTTTATAACGTGGTTAATTAATTAATTTAGTCAATTAGTTTAGGGTTTAGGGTTTAGGGTCTGGACAACTGAAATATCAGTCGTCTGGTAAATAATTTTACACAGACGACTTACAAGTAAGTCGTACTAATATTCCCGCCTAAAATTTTTAAAAATTTTATTTTCCCGCTTGAATAATTTAAACCAGGCAACTTACTTGTAAGTCTTCTGGACGACTTATTTATAAGTCTTCTGGACGACTTAGTTATAAGTCTTCTGGACGACTTATTTCTAAGTCTTCTGGACGACTTACTTGTAAGTCTTCTGGACGACTTACTTGTAAGTCTTCTGGACGACTTATTTGTAAGTCTCCTAGACGACTTACTTGCAAGTCTTCTGGACGACTTACTTGTAAGTCTTCTGGACGACTTACTTCTAAGTCTTAAAGTCTTCTCAAAATTCTTCTATTTTAGTTTCCCGCTAAAAATATTTTAGTTTCCCGCTAAAATTATTAAAGTCTCCTGGACAACTTACATTTCAGTCATCTGAAACAAAAATATTTAACCTAATTTTTTTTTTGTTTCCCTATATAAAGAAAAATTTACACATTCTCTCTCCTCCTCTCAAATGTCTGCAACAAAAAATGTAATGTTCATCTTTCTAGAACTCTCCAATCTCTCTGTAATCTCTTTGAACTTATAAACACCAAACGTTTTATCAATTTATTGTTTTTGTCTCAAGTATTTCTCATTAACTTATCTTATTTTGTAGGTTTTTCATCACATGATTCTCATATTCCACTCATTTAAAGATGGATCTATTAACTTTATATGAATTTTTCAGTTATGTCTCATGTTTTTCTCACTAATCTATCGTTTTTTTTTGCAGGTTTTTAATCAGATGGTTCTCATCTTCATTTGGATGTATGTTATGTTTTCTAAAAAAGTATATATATATCTAATCTTTCACTCATTTTCTGTGTGTTTAAGCCATTTGAATGTTTTTTGATATGCAGATTTTTCAAATCTGGGTTTGAAATGCAGGTTTTTCAGATTTGGAAGTTTTCTGGACGACTTAGTTATAAGTCTTCTGGACGACTTACTTGTAAGTCTTCTGGACGACTTACTTGTAAGTCTTCTCGAAAGACTTCTGGAACGACTTACTTAACTGGACTTTCTGAAAGTTTTCTGACGCTGTCTTCTTTCATATCAAGTGGAGTCCAAGCTTGTCTTTGTAAAGGGATGATCTATTATAGTTTTGTAAAATCAATCCCAAGATGTAATATATGTGCTAACAATGTGTTTACACATGTACAAATCAATGAAATAATAGACTTCAGTAGCTTTTTCATATTTTGGATCTCTCATATGCAATAATAAATCACAATGGCCTTCTACTCATCTTAATAAACAAGAATGTTTGTAGCCTCGTATTGATACAACATTTTAAGAAGCATTTTAACCTTTCTTCCAACAAATCATCATTGGTGTTAAAGCATATTACATGTTTTACAAGGTTGTGTTGAAAAACTTAGTCAAATTTAGTAAAATTAAAGGAGAAAAAATTTTTACCACTTTATTCAACCAAGAAAATTTAGTAAAATTCACAAAAGATCAAACATTACGGGATTTGATCAAATATTTTTATCACTCTATTCAACCAAGAAAACTTAGTAAAATTCAAAGAAGATCAAACATCCAGCTATAAGACTTTCCAGATGACTTAATTATTAGTCATCTGGGAAGACTAACACAAATTCTTANAGAAGATCAAACATCCAGCTATAAGACTTTCCAGATGACTTAATTATTAGTCATCTGGGAAGACTAACACAAATTCTTAATACATACTCATAAAGTCCGGACGACTTAGTAGAAGACTTATAATTAAGTCTTCTGGAAAGTCATCTAGCTGGAAGAATTTCCAGATGACTTAATTATTAGTCATCTAAGAAGACTAACACAAATTCTTAATACATACTCATAAAGTCTGGACGACTTAGTAGAAGACTAATAATTAAGTCGTCTGGAAAGTCATCCAGCTGGAAGACTTAACTGTAAGTCTTCCAGATAGGTCATTTTTGCAATTGAAATTTAAATGAGACGACTTACTTCTAAGTCGTCCAGCTTTGTATGTTAAAAAAAAAATCTGGACGACTTATAAATAAGTCGTCTAGGAAAAACGGGCTAATTTTGCATTTGACCGAATTATGTCAGATATTTGACTTTTCTTGGACGACTTACCAGCAAGTCGTCTCCGGGAAAGTTAAAATTTCAATATTTTATTAAATAAAACTTTAATTTTAACTTTTCCCAGAAGACTTAATTTAAAGTCGTCCACTCAGATGACTTATTCCAAAGTCGTCTGAGATAAGCAAAGTTTGACCGGAAAAAAATCTGGACGACTTTACTTATCTCAGACGACTTTAGAATAAGTCGTCTGACTGGACGACTTTAAAATAAGTTGTCTGACTGGACGACTTTAAATTAAGTCTTCTGGAAAAAAAATTAAAATTAAAGTTTTTTTTTTCAATTACAAAACTAACCTAAGACGACTTATCTGTAAGTCGTCTAGATTTAATAAAATATTGAAATTTTAACTTTCCCGGAGACGACTTACTAATAAGTCGTCCAGGAAAAGTCAAATATCTGACATAATTCGGTCAAATGCAAAATTAGCCTGTTTTTCCTAGACAACTTATTTATAAGTCGTCCAGATTTTTTTTTTTAACATGCAAAGCTGGAAGACTTAGAAGTAAGTCGTCCAGCTGGACGACTTAGAAGTAAGTCGTCCAGCTCATCCAGAAGACTTACAAGTAAGTCTTCTACGCGAACAGATCTGGAAAAAAATTCAATTTCATACCTTAAACTAAGTGAGATGACTTTCTTAGCACACAAAGTCTTCTCCAACCACCCAGAATATCAAATGAAAGTNCTGGAAAAAAATTCAATTTCATACCTTAAACTAAGTGAGATGACTTTCTTAGCACACAAAGTCTTCTCCAACCACCCAGAATATCAAATGAAAGTAACCCACCAAGAATTGTATGCTTAAATGGCTCTATCAACCATAAAAAATTTTGAATCAAAAGCTTGGGTTTTTTGTATGAATATGGAGACAAAGTGAAAGAGATTTTGTTTTTAGTTCATAACAATTGAGAAAGAGAGAGTGTAAATCGATTTTTGATGCATTAAGAGCTTCAAATTGGTTGTTCATGGTAGTTAGGGTATTGATGGCAATGTCAATCTTGTAAATACTTGAAGATGATGAGGTTGAGAGAGTAAAAAAATAATTTTCAAAAAAAAAGAAAAGAAAAAAGTGTAATGGCATTTTTCGTAAATAATGTGAACAGATGGGGTGAATAAGACAAACGAAAAATCAAAAAACAAGAAAGGTTAGTTTTGTGTTTGACTTTGAGTTTTGAGTCAAATTTGCAAAAATCCTCCAATAAAAAATGTGGTTAATGAGAATTTTCCAATGTTTTTAAATCCGACTCCAACACTGAACATGACATTTTGCCGAGTCACTGGGTTATTGGGTCAACCACTAGCAAACCAAGGGTCAACATATTATTTAATTTTAATATATAGTTATATGTTAACTATTAAACATATATAAGAAATTTCACATTTCTTAAAAAAATATAGAAAATATTAAAAATTTGATCTCTTTATTGCTAATTTTATTTTCATTTCCATTTTACATATAAAATATTTAAAATTAATTTAAATTATTTAATAACTTTTTGTAAAAAATAGGAGTTGAGAGATATAGTAAAGAATAATAAGACTTAAATCTCATAAGTTTTGAATATTTGTTATTGTTCACTGTATTTTTTTAGAGGCATAATGAAATTTTTATCAAAATCTAAATATTACAATAAATTTTTTAGTGGATATTATATATGATTTTTCAAAATTAAACGCGATCAATAAATTTGATTCACAAAAAATATTTATTTATAAACATGTAAAATCAAGAAAATAAGATCGAACAGCTAACAAAAGAGTTTGGTGGTGACGACTAATGAAGGCATGGCGTGTAATAAATTGACATATAGGTTTAGAAATTTTTTTTTTTTGATGTTTTGCCGTGGTTACGTTTTTATTCAGACGAAGGGATGTACTGTGAACAGGGATCCCCATCAGAGCTATTCCGACCATATCAACAACATCCACACACACATTGATCAAGAGCGTCGCCGTCACCTCCATAACCACCACCGCCTCCACTATCTCCTCTACCTCTATTGCCCACAACTCTTCAGATCACATCAACAACATCCATACACACATTGACCAAGAGAGTCACCGTCACTTTGTTAACTACCACCGCCTCTACTATCTCCTCTCCCTCCATCATCCACAACTCGTCTGACCACATCGACAACATCCACACACACACATTGACCAAGAGAGCCACCATCACCGCCTCCACTATCTCTTCCACCTCCACTATCACCTCGTATCCACTGCAACTACCTCCATAAATACCACCACCTCTACTATAGTATCCACCACAGGTTATGTGGACGATATATCATGGTCAAGATTACTGTTCTAAAAAAGTTTCAAGAAATAATTCACATTACAATAAAGATATCGTGCAAAATATTTTCAATCATACAAGGTTAATTCCCAGCCTAAATGAGAAGACTCTGAGCAAGCTAATAACTTGTCGCTTTATTCCTTGATAAACTCGGGAAACACAGTTTTGGACATCAAAAACAACATGGAGATCTTGCTTGTGGCAAATAAAGAGTCTTGATTTGGTCGATGTGCGATAAACTTGTGGTGAAGTTGAGTTTTTGTTACAACTCTCTTTAGGTCTAAGATTGAACAGAAAATATATTTTATCACAGGGTGGTGAATTCGAAAGTAGGATAGGATTATAAAACTTGATATCTTTAAGAGATCGTTCTTCTCCACAGTCTCCATGAAGAAGAAAACCACTGAATCGGTAAAGTCAGACCCATAAGCCAGTTCCTTCTTCTCTTTTGAGGACTAAAATCAAGGATGTTATGGTGACTGTATTGAGAAATCAAAGAGGAGGGAAGAGAATATGAGCAAGAAATAGACGGAAGACACAGTCTTGAGTTTCCCTTCTCTGAAAAATTCAGAACAAGGACTTCAGAATTGAAATTTTAGACAGGGAAATCAAAAAAAATTGCTAGATTTAGAAAATATTGGAAGAGAGAAAGGAGTTAGGGTTACGTTTGTAAGACTTTACTGACCTGGGGAAAAATGGTTTTGAAATGAAGAGAAAAAATAGGTTATTTGTTTTTTTTTTAAAAAAGAAAAGAAATAGATTTGGGCTAGTTAGAAAATCCAACCACAATCACTATCCCATTAGTTGAAGGATAGATGGTCAATTTGCTAAGAGAAATGGTTCTCTATTTCCAATGTGTCTTATTGGGTAATTGTAAACTTATAATGTGTCTTCTAGAGTAAATTTTTTTAATTAGAAGCTTAAAACAACTGTTATCACTATATATGAATTCAACAAAAGTTCTAAAAGAAAGTTGAAGGATATATAGAATATATATGATAGCACGAAAATAATAATTTCATGAGAAAGTTAAAAATTTAAAAAATAAAAACCTAACTTCTTATTTTTTGTATACAAAAATATTTAATAACATATTAAAAACCCTCAGTTTGAAAAAAATATTTAAAAACCTAAGAAAAACTAAATAAAAGAAATTCAGTGGTTCATCTGATGGTTCAACTGATAGTCGAGTCACCACGTTTAAGGGTTTTTAGCGGGTTTTATCGGCTTTTAATTAGTGGATATTTCTTAAAACCCAAATCAGATTACTTATCAGATCATTGGATTTGGCGGTCGAACCACAGATACGGGTCGGATGTGAAAACACTGGAATTTTCTAATTTAGTTAGATTTTATTTTTTTAGGTTGGGTTAGTCATCAAACACTACCACCTCTGTCTTGGTTTTAATAAAACAGGGAAGCCACTTTGTTCCTTTTCCACCGGTTGGATTGAATGCTTTTCTTTGGTCTTGGGTGGTATGGAACTTATAGAAAGCCATAAAATAAACTTATCTTTAAGAATAAAATCTTTACAGCGCAAGAGATTGCTCTCAAGAGCATTAAGGATGCTAAGTAGTGGAATAATGCTCAATTTAACAAAACAAGAACACAACTCCATTAGGTATCTCTCAAAGCAATGACCACCAATGTGTGGCCTGCTCTGTCGACGTTCCAGCATGGGGTTCTTGTGTGCAAAGTGGATGCGGCGTGGGATGCCAACTCCGGTGTGTGTGGTATAGGTGGGATCTTCACTAGCGATGCATCACATGCTCTCCCCACCGTAAATGAATCTTTCGGTCATGTTTCATCAGCTTTAATGGCATAAGCCATTGCAGTTCATCGAGCGGTATCTCTGCCCGTGTATTTAAACGTCTGATCTTTGGTGGTTCTATCTGAATCTCTATCTCTAATCAAGTTGTTGAAGATGAGAGGGTATTAATCTGAACCGTTCGGTATCATGTTTGATATCTATCACTTGACGTCTCTCTTTGATGTTATTTCCTTCAATTTTATCTCTCACAATTTCAATTCTGAAGTTAATTTAGTGGCAAAATCAACCCTTGCTATGTCTGTAACAAACTCTCTTTCAGGTTCTTAGGCTTCCCTAAGTAATGCAATGTCTCCTTTGATAAAAAAAAAAGGTTGGGTTGGTCATCATAGGTAAGAGATTGGAAAGATAGAAATGTGTTAAAAGAAACAAAGTATGTTTCTGTTACATAATTAGTAAGTGTAAAAATGCACTATAAAATATCATGTATATAAGTGGAAACACCGAGGCCTAGTGGTTAAAGGTTTAAAGGCAACCAAGAGTCATAAGGATATCTCGCCATCCCCATCGTGTCTCTTTCACCCCTTCTTTTAGCCAAGGTGAGTTGTTTTGTGGTGTTTGTCGAAGAAAGATCGACAGAGACTATGGAGGGTATTTCTGCATCGACGACGGTTGTTCGTTTGCTGCTCATTCTAAATGCGCCACACAGAGCAATGTGTGGGATGGTATAGAGCTTGAAGGAAAGCCAGAAGAAATAGAAGAAGAAGTTGAGCCGTTTGTGAGGATAAGCGACGGAATCATACAACACTTCAGTCATCAACAACATCATTTGAGCCTTAATGAGAACACATCTATAGGTTACGACGAGAATAGGCAGTGTCAAGCATGCGTCACACCAATCTATTTCGGTAACTTTTACTCTTGTATGCAATGCGATTATATTCTCCACGAAGCTTGTGCAAATTTTCCTTGCAAACTACATCACCCAATACATCCGCATCTTCTCAAACTAGTTGGAGGATATGACGGTGTTATAGAAGATGACAATAGATGTTCAATTTGTAAATGGTCCTGCAGAGCTGGTTTCTCTTATCAGTGCAGCAAAGAAGGATGTCATTTCCAGCTAGACGTGCAGTGTGCCACCATTTCTGAGCCATTAGTCCATGAAAGTCACATGCATCCTTTATTCCTAACATCCAAACCAGGAGAGAAAAAGCTGTGCTGTGTTTGCAAATTTGAACGCACAGACAAAACATTCAACTGCATCGAGTGCGAGTTTTCTTTGTGTTTCAGATGTGCTACTTTACCTCATACGGTGAGGTATAAGCATGATAATCATTTGCTCACTCTTTCTTATGGAAAGGAGGGAAGTACCATAACGTATTGGTGTGAAGCTTGCGAGAGACAAATAAATCCGGAGAAACGATTTTATATGTGTGATTGACTGTTTGATTGGAAAGGATTTATACATGAAGCCTGGTTCAGTGTGGATCTTATATGGTAGAGAGGTAAGTGTTCTACCTAACAATCAGCATATGTCTCGACCTATTTGCTCCAAATGTGAGAAACGATGTCCACACAAAATAGTTCTCCAGTGCAAGGGATTAATATTTTGTTCCGAAATTTGTATGTTGCGTGGAATAAAGTAGTGATCAATAACTTGATGGTCATGCTCCGGTTGTAATAAATATTACTGAATTTATGCTACGTTGCATTGGTTAGTTAGTCACTTATAAGTCCAATATTGGTTCGAGTATTTCCAAGGTACTTTTATAAGAAATTTGTGCTTCGCATTTGGGTCCTCAAGAGCTCCAAAATATTCACCATTCAAAACATGCTTTATTAAGGATGTTTCTGGCTTTTTATTTCTGAGAAAACGTGAATTTATGTTTTTGGCAGAAGAACGTAATTTCCTATTTTGGTAGAAATATTTTACTTTGTGGTTTTGACTTTAAATGTGATTTGTGAATTTGACAGAAAACTAATTTGGTGGTTTTGGTGCAAAGTCAATTTAGCAATTTTGGTGGAAAACGATTTTGTGATTTTGGTAGTTTTGATAAGGGCTTATTTGTTAAATAACCTTAAAAAAAGCAAAATTAGTTTTCTCGAGAGATGGTAGAGAGAGATAGGAACACAGAAGGGGAGAGAGAATGTCTTTTTGGTTACTTAATCAATTTTGGTTTTTTTTTAATGTTATTGGGTGCAATTTCCCTTTTGATAACCAATAAAAAAATATGGTTAATGAGAATTTTCCAATGTTTTTAAACCCGACTCCAACACTGAACCGGACACTTTGTCGAGTCACTGAGTTATTGGGTCAACCACTGGCAAACCAAGGGTCAATACATTATTTAATTTTAATATATAGTTATATATTAACTATTAAAAATATATAAGAAATTTCACATTTCTTAAAAAATATAAAAAATTATAAAATTTGTTCTCTTTATTTTTAATTTTATTTTCATTTTCATTTTACATATAAAATATTTAAAATTAATTAAAATTATTTAACAACTTTTTGTTAAAAATTAGGAGTTGAGAGATATAGTAAAGAATAATAAGACTTAAATCTCATAAGTTTTGAATATTTGTTATTGTTCACTGTATTTTTTTAGAGACATGATGAAATTTTCATCAAAATCTAAATATTACAATAAAGTTTTTAGTGGATATTATATATGATTTTTCAAAATTAAATATGATCAATAAATTTGATTCAAAAAAAATATATTTATTTATAAACATGTAAAATCAAGAAAACAAGATAAAATAAAAACTAGAAAGAAGGAGTTACAATAAAAGGTACATTATAAATTTCATTTTCACCCAAAGACACAATCTGACGGCTGCATTTTTTAGATGTAAATGCCCTTGTTTGGGTTGAGGAAGTAACGACATTTTGACTTCGTTAGGACTTTGGGATTGTGTCTGAGATTGTGTGATTGATTTTTGGTTTTTAGATCATTTTAAAGAAAATATGATCGAACAGCTAACAAAAGAGTAATGAAGGCATGGCGTGTAATAAATTGACATGGCGTATAATAAATTGACATATAGGTTTAGAATTTTTTTTTTTGATGTTTTGCCGTGGTTACGTTTTTATTCAGACGAAGGGATGTACTGTGAACAGGGATCCCCATCACAGCTATTCCGATCATATCAACAACATCCACACACACATTGATTAAGAGAGTCGCCGTCACCTCCATAACCACCACCGCCTCCACTATCTCCTATACCTCTATTACCCACAACTTTTCCGACCACATCAACAACATCCATACACACATTGACCAAGAGAGCGACCGTCACTTCATAACTACCACCGCCTCCACTATCTCCTCTACCTCTATTATCCACAACTCGTCTGACCATATCGACAACATCCACACACACATTGACCAAGAGAGCCACCATCACCTCCATAACCACCACCGCCTCCCCTATCTCCTCTACCTCCATTATCACCTTCGTATCCACTGCAACTATCTTCATAAATACCACCACCTCTACTATAGTATCCACCACAGGTTATGTGGACGATATATCATGGTCAAGATTACTGTTCTAACAAAGTTTCAAGAAATAATTCACATTACAATAAAGATATCATGCAAAATATTTTCAATCATACAAGGTTAATTCCCAGCCTAAATGAGAAGACTCTGCAAGCTAATAACTTGTCGCTTTATTCCTTGATAAACTCGGGAAACGCAGTTTTGGACATCAAAAACAACATGGAGATCTTGCTTGTGGCAAATAAAGAGTCTTGATTTGGTCGATGTGCGATAAACTTGTGGTGAAGTTGAGTTTTTGTTACAACTCTCTTTAGGTCTAAGATTGAACAGAAAAGATATGTTATCACAGGGTGGTGAATTCGAAATGAGGATATGATTATAAAATTTGATATCTTTAAGAGATCGTTCTTGATATAACGTGCGAACGCACACCAATTAACCTAATGTGCACACTACCACAATGGTATGTCGATGTAACACTTAAGGATCGAATCCACAGAGACCAAATTCTACACTTTATTTCTATAGGGTCAAATTCAAGCTAAAACTAACAAGTGTTGCGAAAATCAAATCTTGAGTAACACGTAACTAAATGGGTTTAACAATCAGGATATAAAGATGCTAACCTAGGGTATCTCATTGGGTGTTGACCATACTGAACCAAACAAATATTTTAGCTTTTTAAGAACAGCCTAGAACTTAGGTTTCTAACTAGAACACCTTGCTCTCGCAGCCGCGCTCCTTTCGCGGAAGAGCAATGATTTACTACGCTCTCACATGTATCACGACTTAACAGCAAACAGTAAGAACGTACCTAAAATGCTCACATCACACCCTGATATCTACTTTCGCTGATCAGGGATGTGATGCTTGCTCTCAACAGATCTAGCAATCTAATTCAGGATTAATGATAAAAGATTAAACTTGGAATCAAATACTAAGTGATCAAATCAGCATAAGCATTAAGAACAGTGGAGAGCAAAGGCAATAATGATGCTTCTCTATGTTCAGNATGCTTGCTCTCAACAGATCTAGCAATCTAATTCAGGATTAATGATAAAAGATTAAACTTGGAATCAAATACTAAGTGATCAAATCAGCATAAGCATTAAGAACAGTGGAGAGCAAAGGCAATAATGATGCTTCTCTATGTTCAGTTCATTGGATCAACACCCTAGAACCCTAGGCTAACAAATCAACTACTCAACCATAACACAAGAAAACACACAAATCAATACTGAATAATGCATCAAATAAATCGAGTATTAAGAGGGTTCATGGCTTTCTTCTCTAGAAAACCAAGAGGAGCAAGCCTTGACCCTTACAAAATAGCTAGAACAAATCTTCAACAAGAACTCTCAAAAACTTGTAAAAAATAATGTGTTTCTGTCTCTAGTCGAAAAAAAATGAGAAGAGAGCAGGCAGTCAGAGTCCTCTTATTAGGTAAAATAGACTTCTGCTAGGATAGGCATAAGCTTTCCCGAAATAGATCATGGCTCATTAAAACGCGGGAGCAAGGTGGTGGAAAGGCAGGGGTCGCTCCGCGATGTGTGTGCCTACCCATGTGTTTGCTCCGCGATTTGTGTGCTTACCCATGTGTTTGCTCCGCGAAACAAAACACTCTCTTCTTGCACCTTTTCACTCATGCGTACCTCCAGTGCAATCCAGCACATTCTCCACCTGAAATGACTCAAAACACACTAAGAGAACTCCAGGATAGCACTTAGATAATATCAAAAACACATGAGAATGGTGTCAAAAACACAACATATCAATTCCCCCAGACTTAGATCCTTGTTTGTCCTCAAACAATGTCAAGTTTCTAGATCAGTGGGAAAGGTTTGAAAGCGTGGGGACTCTCTCATTTCAACAACCATACTCTAACCACAAATCTCTGAACCATACAAGCAGACATATTAGGACGATACACTCTTACCAGAACCCCCACTGACTGCTGTTCAAATCGGCTCCATACTCTATATCTCCAACCTGCAAAAGTCATACTTTCCAGACAAAAACTACTTATATTCATTTAAGATTAGTGTGAGCTTCTTGTCATGGGCATTACTCAGGGTAGACGGTCTAGGTGTGAGACAGGCTTTTCAAGTGTTTAAATGGAGCTAACAAGTGTTTAGGGTTTTACCATGTCTTTGCAGAGGATGGCTCTGACTTTAGAGAACGGTTTGGAGGTACCCTTGCATTTCACCTCATACTCAATGGAGTTCTCATAACACTTGAGAGGTATCAAAGTCATTGTAGGATCTCCCTTGACCCTTTTCTTCTGGACTTTCTGTTTTACCTTTGAATTCCCTTTGAATTTAGTAGGATCAGTGCTAGGATTTTCATCAGAGAACATTCTGCTCTCACCTTTATCACCATGCTCTCTCTCTGGAATCATCTGCAGCTTTTCTACATCAAACAGTGAGATGCAAGAGGCGTGTGATGAGGAATATCTGGTGGGTACAGCCTTGTAGAAAACTTTCTTGCTGATGTTGGAGAAGCAGACTCTCTTGTTAGGCATATCGATGGTTGCTCCAACAGTAGCCATGAATGTCCTTCCAAATATCAAAGGCATCTCATGATCTTTATCCATCTCAACAACTTGAAACTCAGCTGGAACAATGCAGTCCCCTACTTGGACATGAAGGCAGCGGATGGTTCCATATGGGACTGCTCTAGAAGAGTTTGCAAAGGTCAAGCTCAGCTGAGAACGCTCAACACCAGCAATACCCAAATTGTCTACAATAGCCTTTAAGATGAGATTAACACAAGAACCAGAGTCACAAAGAGAATCGTCAAAGGTTGTTCCTGCGATGGAACATGGGAAAACAAACTTTCCAAGATCATCAACCTTAGGCAATACCTTCAGTGCTGGTGTAGACAGTGCTTTAGTATATAAGACCTTGATCTCCTCTTGAGTCTCTCTACAGTTTTTAAAGAACTGGAGCAATGGGCGAATCTGCAAAGCATCTTCAAATGCAAGTTCTTTAGGAAGCTTTCTCACAATCTTGTTAAAACATGCCAGTTGCTCTTCACTAATGGGGTTCCTCAGATGTCTGGGTGGGATTGGATAGGGAACCCTAGGAACATAGACTCGAGCTGGTGGAGTTTAGTAGATTCGTCTGGAGCAGTCTCAGCAGATTGATCCGGAGTAGTCAGAGCGACCCCATCAGGTTGCTCTGTAGTAGTCGGAGTGACCCCAGCAGGTTGCTCTGATTCTTTCTGCTTAGCTTTCTCTGCAGCAGTAAATTGCCTTGGTGTTGGATCATTCAGCTGTCTACCACCTCTAAATTCCACTGCATAACAATCCCTTGGATTTCTATCAGTTTTTCCAGGGAGCATCCCCTGCTGTCTCTTGACACTCTCTGCAGTCTGAGCGAGAGCAATGTCAATCTGGCGCATGTGACTGCTCACTGTGTCATATTTCGTGTTGAGCTCAGTGAACATGTTGTCCATCCTTGTGTTGATATCAGAAGTAGCCTGGTTTAACGCCTTGGTCTGTATCTGTTGACTCTGGAGCAGCTGCTGCATCATGTTCCCTAAGGCTTTGATCTCACTCTGTCCACCCCCTGAATTAGCTGGAGCATCTTGCGGGTTGCTCTGCTGATTCTGATGGTTCTGATTTTGGTTCTGGCTTTGAAATTGGTTCTGAGCTTGGTTGAAAACAAAAGTCTTGCCTTGGAAACTCGAAGGGAAACCTCTCTGCTGCGGAGCACCTTGCTGCTGATTTCGCTGCATCTGATCCCCAGAATTCTCTGCGTTGCTCCTCTGGTAAGAGAGCGGGTTAGGGTTGCTCTGGTAGTTGGGATTCTGATAATAGTTCCGGTTCTGCACATACCCTTGACCATTGATGTAGAGAACTTCCTGATGATCCTCTCCCATTGTTCCTCCCTCAGAAGCAAGATCATTCGCTATTTTCTCTCGTGTAGCCTCATCCATGTACATCACCTGCCCCTCATTTCTCTTCAGGAGCAGATCAACCTTGGCAGTGAGCTCATCTTTCCACTGAGCATCGACACTGCTCACCTTCTTGGAGCGATCTGCTTCTGGATTTTTGTTCGCAGAACTAGCAGCCATGTTCTCTATCAGCTCGTAAGCACCCTCGGTGGTCTGTGTCATGAAGTCTCCCCTGCTCGCAGCATTGAGAGCATTGCGGAACTNTCCACTGAGCATCGACACTGCTCACCTTCTTGGAGCGATCTGCTTCTGGATTTTTGTTCGCAGAACTAGCAGCCATGTTCTCTATCAGCTCGTAAGCACCCTCGGTGGTCTGTGTCATGAAGTCTCCCCTGCTCGCAGCATTGAGAGCATTGCGGAACTCCCACTCAACACCATCATAGAATATACCCAGAACATGATCCTTCTCAAAGCCGTGGTGTGGGCACTCCCTTAGAGAGTCATTGAAGCGCTCCCACGCATCATTGAACGGCTCGTTCGCGTGCTGCTTGAATGAAGAGATCTTGTTCCTGAGGGTTGCTGTTTTAGACTTGGTGTAGAAGTTTCCCAAGAAAGCTGATCTGACATGCTCCCATGTAGTGAGAGAGCCTGTAGGGAGTGACTTGAGTCATCTTGAGGCTTTGTCCGCTAGAGAGAATGGGAACAGCATACACTTGATGTAGTCAGGAGGTACTCCATTGGCGCGAGTGAAGCTACAAATTTCTTCAAAAGCTTCAATGTGATTCATTGGTATCTCAGCTGGAAGCACATGGAACATCTTCCTCTGGACCAGATTGATCATAGCAGGGTTGATCTCGAAGTCTTGTCTGGCACAAGGTGGTGGAGCAATCGCGGAACGCGTAGCAGGGATGTTCCACGGCAGATTTCGCTCACCGATCTGAGCGGCTTGCTCCTGCTGATTTCGAGCAGCTTCTTGTGCGGCAATGGTTTGCTGCATCTGGACCATTTGCTGTTGCATCAGAGCCAATGCTGCAGTGAGATCATTCTGGTCGCCGTGATCGTCCATTGTGGCGTGAGTCGGCCTCGGTTGTTGTCTGTTGGTTCTTTCGAATCTTGCTAACTCTTCGTTGGTGAGCGTGACTAATGGACTTGAGGTGTGGCTTCGAGTATTTCTACTGGTCATACACCTGGAACATCAGCTGCAAGCAAAGAAAAGATAGAGCAAGTTAGATGTTTTAGATTAGAAAAATTGCCAAAAAATAAAGGTAAAATTATTGGTCCCCGGCAACGGCGCCAAATTGATATTACGTGCGAACGCACACCAATTAACCTAATGTGCACACTACCAAAATCGAATGGTATGTCGATGTAACACTTAAGGATCGAATCCACAGAGACCAAATTCTACACTTTATTTCTATAGGGTCAAATTCAAGCTAAAACTAACAAGTGTTGCGAGAATCAAATCTTGAGTAACAAGTAACTAAATGGGTTTAACAATCAGGATATAAAGATGCTAACCTAGGGTATCTCATTGGGTGTTGACCAAACTGAACCAAACAATTATTCAAGCTTTTTAAGAACAGCCTAGAATTTTGGTTTCTAACTAGAACACCCTGGTCTCGCAGCCGCGCTCCTTTAGCGGAAGAGCAATGATTTACTACGCTCTCGCGTGTATCACGACTTAACAGCAAACAGTAAGAACAGACCTAAAATGCTCACATCACACCCTGATATCTACTTTCGCTGATCAGGGATGTGATGCTTGCTCTCAACAGATCTAGCAATCTAATTCAGGATTAATTATAAAATTTTAAACTTGGAATCAAATACTAAGTGATCAAATCAGCATAAGCATTAAGAACAGTGGAGAGCAAAGGCAATAATGATGCTTCTCTATGTTCAGTTCATTGGATCAACACCCTAGAACCCTAGGCTAACAAATCAACTACTCAACCATAGCACAAGAAAGCACACAAATCAATACTGCATAATGCATCAAATAAATCGAGTATTAAGAGGGTTCAGGGATTTCTTCTCTAGAAAACCAAGAGGAGCAAGCCTTGACCCTTAAAAAATAGCTAGAACAAATCTTCAACAAGAACTCTCAAAAACTTGTAAAAACTAATGTGTTTATGTCTCTTGTCGAAAAAAAATGAGAAGAGAGGAGGCAGCCAGAGTCCTCTTATTAGGTAAAATAGACTTCTGCTAGGGTAGACATAAGCTTTCCCGAAATAGATCATGGCTCATTAAAACGCGGGAGAAGGTGGTGGAAAGGCAGGGGTCGCTCCGCGATGTGTGTGCCTACCCATGTGTTTGCTCCGCGATGTGTGTTGCCTACCCATGTGTTTTCTCCGCGAAACAAAACACTCTCTTCTTGCACCTTTTCACTCATGCGTACCTCCAGTGCAATCCAGCACATTCTCCACCTGAAATGACTAAAAACACACTAAGAGAACTTCAGGATATCACTTAGATGATATCGAAACACACATGAGAATGGTGTCAAAAACACAACATATCAGTTCTTCTCCACAGTCTCTGTGAAGGAGAAAACCACTGAATCGATAAAGTCAGACTCATAAACCAGTTCCTTCTTCTCTTTTGAGGACTAAAATCAAGGATGTTATGGTGACTGTATTGAGAAATCAAAGAGGAGGGAAGAGAATATGAGCAAGAAATAGACGGAAGACACAATTTTGAGTTTCCCTTCTCTGCAAAATACAGAATAAGGAATTCATAATTGAAATTTTAGACAGGGAAATCAAACAAAATTGCAAGATTTAGAAAATATTGGAAGAGAGAAAGGAGTTAGGGTTTCGTTTGTAAGACTTTACTGACTTGGGGAAAAAATGGTTTTGAAATGAAGAGATAAGAAAAAATAGGTTATTTGTTTTTCCTTTAAAAACAAAAGAAATAGGTTTGGGCTAGTTAGAAAATCCAACGACAATCACTATCCCATTAGATGGTCAATTTGCTAAGAGAAAGGGCTCTCTATTTCCAGTGTGTCTTATTGGGTAATTGTAAACTTATAACGTGTCTTCTAGAGTAAATTTTCCAATTAGAAGCTTAAACAACTGTTATCACTATATATGAAATCAACAAAAGTTTTAAAAGAAAGTTGAAGGAGATAAAGAATATATGTGATAGCACGAAAATGATAATTTCAGGAGAAAGTTAAAAATTAAAAAAATAAAAACCTATCTTCTTATTTTTTGTATACAAAAATATTTAATTACATATTTAAAACCCTCAGTTTAAAAAAAGTATTTAAACACCTAAAAAAACTAAATAAAAATAATTCAGTGGTTCATCCGATGGTTCAACTGATAGTCGAGTCACCAGGTTTAAGGGTTTTTAGTGGGTTTTATCGGGTTTTTAATTAGTGGATATTTCTTAAAACAAAAATCGGATTACTTATCAGATCATTGGATTTGGTGGTCGAACCACGGATACGGGTCGGATGTGAAAACACTGGAATTTTCTAATTTAGTTAGATTTTATATTTTTAGGTTGGGTTAGTCATCAAACACTACCACCTCTGTCTTGGTTTTAATAAAACAGGGAAGCCACTTTGTTCCTTTGCCACCGGTTGGATTGAATGCTCCTCTTTGGTCTTGGGTGGTATGGAACTTATGGAAAGCCATAAAATAAACTTATCTTTAAGAATAAAATCTTTACAGCGCAAGAGATTGCTCTCAAGAGCATTAAGGATGCTAAGTAGTGGAATAATGCCCAATCTAACAGCAAGAACACAACTCCATTAGGTATCTCTCAAAGCAATGACCACCAATGTGCGGCCTGCTCTCCGCCGACGTTCCAGCATGGGGTTCTTGTGTGCAAAGTGGATGCGGCGTGGGATGCCAACTCCGGTGTGTGTGGTATAGGTGGGATCTTCACTAGCGATGCAGCACATGCTCTCCCCACCGTAAATGAATATTTCAGTCATGTTTCATCAGCTTTAATGGCATAAGCCATTGATGTTCATCGAGCGGTATCTCTGCCCATGTATTTAAACGTCCGATGCCTGGTGGTTCTATCTGATTCTCTATCTCTAATCAAGTTGTTGAAGATGAGAGGGTATTAATCTGAACTGTTTGGTATCATGTTTGATATCTATCACTTGACGTCTCTCTTTGATGTTATTTCCTTCAATTTTATCTCTCACAATTTCAATTCCGAAGTTGATTTAGTGGCAAAATCAACCCTAGCTATGTCTGTAACAAACTCTCTTTCAGGAGCTTAGGCTTCTCTACGTAATGCGATATCTCCTTTGATAAAAAAAAAAAAAGGTTGGGTTGGTCATCATAGTTAAGAGGTTGGAAAGATAGAAATGTGTTAAAAGAAACAAAGTATGTTTCTATTACATAATTAGCAAGGGTAAAAATGCACTATAAAATATCATGTATATAGATCGGTCCTAGGTCCCTGCATGTTTAGCCTGTTCCATGTCAGCGTCCGCAATAGGAAACACATTTTTGGGTATTTATAGCTAATTAACCCGTCGCATAGTGGACTACGATTACGCGGAAGCCCAATAGCTTTATACTTTAATGTATGTGCCTGCAACTAACCGAAGGCGGCGTCGTCGTTTTAAGACTAAGCGTTAGGGTTGCTAGAAAGTACTACTATAAACTCCGTTTTCTTTTACGGCAGCTTTGGGTAGCGGACGACGGCACACGAGCTTCACCCAAGGTCAGAGGAGCAAAAATGGTAATGCTTTTTTTCTCTTTAAAGTTATTTTTTTAGTCGCTGAGCTTGTAGGAGATGGATTCGAATCCACCCCTCAAGGCCCGTCGAATAAGAGGCCCAAGCCCATTACTCGGTTCGACCAGGCGAGGAGAATGCTCGGTCGCAACACGACAAGGAAGCCGAGCAAGCTTACGTCATCATCCGTACCGAGTAAACGATCCGGCCCGCCTATACGGCCCAGAAGCAAGGGATACGGCCCATTAGGTCTTCCGTACAACGACCTATAAAAGTGGAGAGATGGTGAACTTAAGAGGGATCCGAAAATAGACTGACTAAGCGGCAACCAAACTAGGGTTTCACTATAGCGTTTTTCTTAGATCGGTCCGTACAACTCTGACAGCTCCCGAGCATCATTGTTTTCTTTGTAACCTTCACTTTTCAATCAATAAAATCACTCTTCACTTTCACTTTTTCACTTACACCTTCGTAATAACCCACCGACGAGTTTCCGTCGATTATTTACTTGTTATCACCAAACCCGGTTCAAACAGTTGGCGCCCACCGTGGGGCAAAATGAAGCAGTGTGACGAACATGCCGAACGACGAAGAAGATTCTCCCGGCCGTCCCGACCCTCGAAACCTTCATGGATTCTGTCATGGCCCGTCTTGCTCAGCAAGACGAATCCCAGAAGGAGACAAACGCCCAGCTCGCGGCTATCGCCGCTATCTTCTCACCCCCAGAGGGGGCGGCTCGCGACATTGCCTCAGTCCGTCGTTTCCTCTTCAACACCAACCCTACACCAACGCCGGCAAACCAGCCGATGCAATCCGAAGACACCCCGACGGACGATTCCTTTCTACCAGCTGGCGGTTCCGACCCTTAAACCGCACGGGAAATAGCTGAGCTCAAACTGTCGCTCCAAACCATAACGTCTCAGATCCATCACGCTACGAGTGCCGCACCTCAGATTGACCGCGTCCTGGCAGAGTCACTATGCACCCCTTTCACAGCGCGAATAAGTAATGTCAAGATCCGTCTGACCGAGAAACTCAGACTCCCCACCCATGCCGGAGAGAGTGACCCAACAGACCATGTAACCGCCTTCAACATCGTGATGGGCAGATCGCGCTTCTCCGACGAAGAACGAGACGCAAGACTCTGTCAGTTCTTCGTCGAAAGTCTCACCGGACCGGCACTGACATGGTTTTCTCGACTATCCGAAAACTCCATCGACAGCTTTCACGACTTATCCTTAGCATTCCTGAAACATTACATCATGTTCACTCGCCAGGGAGCCACAGCCTCTGACCTCTGGAAAATGTCACAAACTTCCGGCCAAAGCCTCAAGGAGTTTATGGGAAAGTTCAAAACTTTGGCTTCCAAAGTTAACGCTCCGGATAGCATGGCTGTCGAGGCCCTGCAGAATGCACTTTACGTGCACTCACCGTTCCGTCATGATCTCTACCGAAGTCCGACCACTTCGCTGGAAGATGCTATAGGCCGCTCCCAATTTTATCCGCATGGAGGAGGACACCCGCGCAATACTTAACAAGCGAAACTCGGATAAACCAGGAACTACGAAGAGTCACAACTCCCGACAAGATTCGCGCCAAAAACCCCGCCAACATTCTTCCGGAGATCGTAACGACCGCAAGAAGGGATACATTTATCACGTCGATGGCGACGAATCTCCTCCATCTACCGTCGTAGTCCGGGGAAAGGGGTGGAATCATTATTACCGCGAAGATGGCGATGCCAAATCACCGTCTGGCTCTCGATCCCCCCCCGACGAACTGAAACAAACAAGTTCTGCAAGTATCACAATACCAAGAGCCACGATACAAAGGACTGCAGACATCTGGGCGAACATCTTATCGCGAATTACGAAGCCGGGCAGATAGAAGCCGAGCCTCCAAAACCACGGACTAACGCCGAAAAGAGCTGGAGCAAAAACAAAGATAAGAAGTCCAAAAAAGGAACGATAAATCCCAGCGCGAGGAAGAAACCCGCTCCGGCGTATCCGACGAGGAAAACGCAACAGAGCACCTCCGAGACGACGAGCAACCAAAAAATAGGAAGCGAATCCAAGTCATCCTCTCGCACGGAGAACAATCCTCGGACGACGATACCGGATCCTCGGACCTTCGGACATATCTTAACTCTCGTCGTCAAGGAGGACGGTCTGATGACCTCCGCGAACAGCTCAACTCGAAGAAGGCGCGCAAACAGGGAGGCACGACCGCCGTCGCGACTAACTCTCCCCAGCATGTTACCGCTGACCTGCGACACACGCTGGATAAAGCTAAAGCGCCAAATTTACGGCAGCTTCTCAATAAAAGAAAAGCTCCCACCGTCCAAGTGCAAGAGGGAGCAAAACAGGAGACGCGGCTGAACATCATCATGGGTGGCTCCCCCCCATGTGGAGACTCGGTCCGATCGGTTAAAGCCCACCAACGCCAGGCAATTGCATCTAAGAAGTGGCCATCCAAACCGGAGGATAGCCCGCCAATCACCTTTACACCAGCGGACGCTGTTGGCGCACACATGCCGCATAACGACCCTCTGCTAGTGGAGCTCGGGATCGGCGAGTGCGATGTCACGAAAGTCCTAATTGACACGGGAAGCTCTGTGGACCTTATTTTCCTAAACACGCTCAAAAAAATGGGGATCGACCTCCGACAGATCAAACCTTCCAATCGAACCCTAACGGGATTCAACGGAGTTTCCGAAGAAATGATCGGGACCATCCGCCTTCCCGTATACGCAGGTGGTGTAACAAAAACTGTGAAATTCTCGGTTATAAATACTGTCGCACCTTATCATGTCATACTAGGAACGCCCTGGCTCCACACAATGAAGGCAATCTCATCTACTTTACAGCAATGTGTCAAATTCCCGGGAAATGACGGCCTGATCCGAACTCTACGCGGTGATCAACAAGCGGCGCGCGAACTACTGGTCGCAGCCGTAAAACTCCGACAGGAGAATTTGCACGTCAATGTTGTGACCTAGCCCGTACACAAAATCTACCCACATAAAGAGGAGGTCGCCGAAGTTATCCTCGACGAAAGCGATCCGAGTAAAGTAGTCCGAATAGGCGCTTATTTACTAGATGACATGAGGGAAAGCATCATCGCCTTCCTTCGACAAAACACTTCAACGTTCGCCTGGACAACCTCTGATATGAAAGGAATCGACCCAGCTATTACCACTCACGAACTCCACGTGGATCCGACGTTCAAACCGATAAGACAGAAACGCCGCCGCCTCGGCCCCGAACGAGCAAAGGCGGTCAACGACGAGATCGATCGCCTGTTAGACGCCGGTTCGATCGTTGAAGTACGGTACCCGGAATGGCTCGCTAACCCCGTTGTTGTCAAAAAGAAAAATGGGAAATGGCGGGTATGCGTAGACTTTACCGATCTCAACAAAGCATGTCCTAAGGATAGCTTCCCGCTCCCGCACATCGATCGACTCGTGGAGGCGACAGCCGGAAACGAGCTCCTCACCTTCATGGATGCATTCTCCGGGTATAATCAAATCATGATGCATCCCGACGACAGGGAAAAAACTTCTTTCATCACCGATCGTGGGACATACTGCTACAAAGTCATGCCCTTCGGCCTAAAGAATGCCGGCGCTACCTATCAACGACTTGTTAACAAGATGTTCGCCGATAAGCTCGGACGGACGATGGAGGTATACATCGATGATATGCTCGTCAAGTCCCTTCACGCCGACGATCATCTCTTCCACCTTCGGGAATGTTTCGATATACTGAACGCATATGGAATGAAATTGAACCCGGCGAAGTGCACGTTCAGAGTAACGTCCGGGGAATTCCTCGGCTATATCGTCACGCAGAAAGTAATCAAAGCGAACCCCAAGCAGATCTCAGCGATATTAGATCTCCCGAGTCCGAAAAACACCCGCGAAGTCCAGAGAATGACCGGTAGAATAGCAGCCTTAAACCGGTTTATCTCGCGATCTACGGATAAATGTTTACCATTCTACGAACTCCTCCGCGGCAACAAACGCTTCATATGGGATGATAAGTGCGAGGAGGCATTCGCTCAGCTCAAGCAGTATCTGACAACTCCACCAGTCCTCGCCAAACCAGATAATGGGGATATCCTCTCTTTGTATATTGCGGTATCGTCAAGAGCGGTCAGTAGCATCCTGATAAAGGACGACAGGAGGGAACAGAAACTGATCTTCTATATGAGCAAGCGGATGACAGACCCCGAGACGCGCTACCCAACGCTAGAAAAAATGGCCCTCGCCGTTATCACTTCCGCTAGAAAACTCCGCCCTTATTTCCAATCGCATGCGATCGAGATCCTTACAGATCAACCGCTGCGGACCGTGATGCACAACACCAATCATTCAGGTAGACTGTCCAAATGGGCAATCGAACTTAGCGAATACGACATAACCTACAAGAACCGCGTCGCGCTGAAGTCTCAAGTCCTCGCCGATTTTACGATAGAGCTAGATCCCGACCTCGAACAGCTTCTGGTCATACCCGACCAAAATTGGATACTACACGTTGATGGTTCAACTAATACCAATCGATCGGGCGCGGGAGTGCAACTTCAGTCCCCAACCGGCGAACTCATCGGACAATATTTCACCTTCGGTTTCACTGCTTCAAACAACGAAGCCGAGTATGAGTCGCTAATTTCCGGCCTCCGATTAGCAAAAGCAGTCCGCGCAAAAAGTCTATGCGCCTACTGTGATTCGCAACTCGTCGTCAGTCAATACCATGGGGATTACGATGTTCGTAACGAGCGAATGGATGCTTACCTCAAACTCGTCCAAGACCTCGCCAAGAGTTTCGATTTATTCGAATTAACGAAGGTTCCGCGAGGAGAGAATGTGTGCGCAGACGCCCTCGCGGCTTTGAAGTAAGCTCTACGATCAAGTGAAGCGAACTATACCAATACACAAGATCGACAACCCGAGCATAACAGTAGCAAAGGAACCACAGCCTTCCTTGGCATCGGTTCCGAGTCAATGGATGTCGACGACAATCCCGATGAAGAAGGCAACGACGATCACGCTCCACATATCGACCAACCCGAACAAGAGTTTCCCGACTGGTGAATGTCGATCATCAATTACCTCGCCGACGGTACACTACCCCCCGAGAAGTGGTTAGCTCGACGCATTAAGACGAAGAGTACAAATTACGTGCTCACCGATGGGATCCTCTACCGATGGACGTCGAACAAAGTCCTGCTACGCTGCTTACACGGCGAAGAAGCGCGCCTTGTCATGGCAGAAACCCACAAAGGAGCAGCTGGAAACCACTCGGAAAGAGCCATTGATGAACTCGGAGATCGCCGCGTCCCGACGAAAACAGTAAGAGGTGATCAGTCGGGGAATTGGAAACCACAGACGAGTATCCTTCTGGAAATATGATTTGTAGACGCATTGATACCCGACCGGTGGCGTCCAAGGCCTCTGATTGTCGTTCGGAATGATGAACGTCACGCCTTGCCCTCCCCGATCTCTCAAAATCGTCTTTACAGTTTCAATGGTCGATCTGGTCTTAAGAACATTTTCCCAATCATGTCCTTCTACCTTCGTTGGTCGGGAAAAAAATGAATGGGAATCATCGGCTCATCCTCCGAGCAAAGAGAGTTGCCGGGAGCCTCCCTGGCCCGAGAACCACTTGAACCTCCTCTCGACTCGGAAGAAGCTCGCGTTCTAGCGACCTCTTCTTCCCGCCTAAGTCTTTCGGAGTCGACCATCACGAGTAATCGTTGAGATAGATCTAGTCCTTCCTGCTCGCGTAGAGCTTCTTGATGAGCTAGCTCGGATTCGATTATCCGACGTCGGACAGAGTCTTGTTCCTCGGGGAGGTCGGAATTATCTAATATCCCTTTACCTTTCTCGATCGGTGTCAGACGTCTCTCAGAAGACATAAATCGACTAAGAATGATAGAGAGAGAAAGGAGAAGAAGTAAGAGAGAGAAGGTACCTGTGAAGAGCAAGGAAGATGAACAAATGAGACAAGAGGGAGACTATTTATAGGGGGGAAGGTAAACGCGCGTTCCAACGCGCATTAATTAGGTCTACGAGGCCTATTAGGCTTAAAACGCACCTAGAGACACGCGAATCGGCCCGAGACGCTTCGTATTCCGATCAAACCAGCCCATAAATCGAGGCAAAACATTACGGTCAAGCTAAACCGACTCCGGTTCGTACCGAGCAACTTATTCTCCCGACCACCGCAATTCCATTTCACCAAGCCTGAGCACCGAACATGCTGAACTGGGGGGGACTTATTGTAGGAGATGGATTCAAATCCATCCCTCAAGGCCCGTCGAATAAGAGGCCCAAGCCCATTACTCGGTTCGACTAGGCGAGGAGAATGCTCGGTCGAAACACGACAAGGAAGCCGAGCAAGCTTACGTCATCATCTGTACCGAGTAAACGATCCGGCACGCCTATACGGCCCAAGAAGCAAGGGATACGGCCCATTAGGTCTTCCGTACAACGACCTATAAAAGTGGAGAGATGGTGAACTTAAGAGGGATTCGAAAATAGACTGACTAAGCGGCAACCAAACTAGGGTTTCACTATAGCGTTGTTCTTAGATCGGTCCGTACAACTCTGACAGCTCCCGAGCATCATTTTTTTCTTTGTAACCTTCACTTTTCGATCAATAAAATCACTCTTCAATTTCACTTGTTCGCTTACACCTTCATAATAACCCACCGGTGAGTTTCCGTCGATTATTTACTTGTTATCACCAAACTCGATTCAAACAGAGCTCGTTTCGATTTCTAATAGATTCGGATTCATGGTTGATTAATTTCTTGTTTTCAAGATCTCTAGTTTCAGGAAAATATATTAATTTGATGAGAGAAGGTTTATTCTGAAATGATAAACCGTTTTTTGTATTTATTTATTTTTAATTTGTAGGTGAACATTCCAAAGACAAAAAAGACTTACTGCAAGAACAAGGAATGCAAAAAACATACATTGCACAAGGTGACACAATACATAAAGGGTAAAGACAGTCTCGCTGCTCAAGGAAAGCGTCGTTATGACCGTAAGAAATCTGGTTATGGTGGTCAGACCAAGCCCGTCTTCCACAAGAAGGTATTATATATTCACTTCTTCTTCTTACAGATAGTTGAGCAAGTTTTAGTTCTCCTTAATCAAATGTAGCGATTCATTTGTATTGTAGCTTTAGGATCTTAACGTAGTTTAGGCTGAGATGTATTTCTTGCACTACAAGAAAACACTGGAAATCCTGACGAACGTTCCGACGGAAACATATGTGGTCGGAAAATTCTGACGATATTCCGACGACATACCGACCAAAACCACTAAATCGACGTCGTCGGAATTTCGTCGGAATTTTCCGACGGATTACCGACAAAACAGGTTCGTCGGAAAATTCCGACGAAATTCCGACAATATCCCGATAAAATATTTGACCGTTGGGGTCGTCGGAAATTCGTCGGTAAATCCGACGGAATTCCGACAAATATTCTGCTCGTTGCAGAAAGAATATGACCGTTTATATATAGCCATTGGTATTTTTAAAAACCGTCAGAAATCCGTCGAAATTCCGTATGAAATTTCTTATAAATACAACCTCTCCTCCTTCACCTCATTCACTCTCTTCACTCTCTCTTTGCTCACTCTTCACTCTCTCATTCGAAAAATGTCTTCTTACAATTATTTTCGTTCTTGGATGGATAAACCACATATGGATCCAAACACCAATTTACTTACGCAAGAATACATGGAAGGTATTGGAGAATTCANTAAAAGAATGGGATGTTTGGCAACATTTATATATGAGAGGGTTTACACCGAATTATAAGGTTTGGTATCTTCATGGAGAAACTGGTTATGAATACGGTAGTACTAGCGAACCTCAGCCTGTTGATAGGGTAGAAGAACCTGTTGATAGGGTAGAAGAACCTAGAACGGATGTAGATTATGGGGTTGGTACTGAGCAGATAGTACATGACCATTATAGAGGGGAAGAACCCAATGCACAGTCGAGGAGATTTTTTGACATGTTGGATGCAGGAAAACAACCTTTGTATAAAGGTTGCAGAGATGGTCATTCACCCTTATCATCTGCAACTAGATTGATGGGTATTAAGACAGATTATAATTTGGCTGAAGAATGCGTGGATGCGATTGCGGATTTTGTTAAAGGTGTTCTACCAGAAGATAATCTTGCACCAGGTTCATACTACGAGGTCCAGAAACTTGTAGCGGGTCTTTGTTTACCGTATCAGGTGATAGATGTATGTATCGACAACTGCATGATCTATTGGGGAGAGGATGAGAACAGAGATAGTTGCAAATTTTGTGGGAAACCGCGTTATAAGGAAGATACGAGGGGAAGAGTTCCGGTGCCATTCAAAAAGATGTGGTATTTGCNGGTATTTGCCTGTGACAGATAGATTGAAGAGGTTGTATCAGTCAGAACGCACAGCCAAGTCAATGAGATGGCATGCAGAGCACTCCACAGATGGTCAGATTAGACATCCTTCAGATGCAAAAGCTTGGAAACATTTCCAAGAAACATATCCAGAATTTGCGGAAGAGAGAAGAAATGTTTATCTTGGATTATGTACTGACGGTTTCAGTCCATTTGGAAAGCATGGAAGACAGTATTCTCTATGGCCAGTGAACAGGCTAAGACCACTAAAAAGATTGTCTTGAGACTTCAGTGCCAAACCTGCAAGCACTTTTCTCAGCACTCGATCAAGGTTATAACGAACCATCTTCATACGTTAATTCTTCATTCTTGCTATATCTGCAAGCACTTGGTAGTTCTTACATTGTGTCTTGTTTTGTTTCTTCAGAGGTGCAAGCATTTTGAGATCGGTGGAGACAAGAAGGGGAAGGGAACATCTCTTTTCTAAGCCTATCTTATCATTACTTTTACATGTTTTGTACTTGGTCGATCTTGATTCCATCTGTTTTAGCTCTCGTACCCATCTTTGCCTGTTAAAGATATGGTTTTGCAGTTCATCATTGCACTTCTTAGTCAATACGATATAATTGGTGTTTGTTCTAACGAGTTAAACAAAACTAATACCTGGGTTGCATCAAGCAGAATTTTTTATTTTCTTTTTACATTTCAAAGACCCTCTTAAGTTCACCTCTGGAAACTGTCTGGAAGCCTCAGGGATCTCAAACGAAGGAATCTGCCATAGATTTCTATGTTTTAAGTGTTATTTTCTCGAATGTGATCTTCATCTTGCAAGTCCCTGTTCTCCATTATTATATGAAACACGCAGATTTTACATAACCTCTTACACAAATCAGTTGTCTAAATGCTATATAATGTAAGTATACCTCTTCCATTAGTGTTCCGTCTGGTTTGTCAGGGTCTACAAAGCCTGGTGGTTGATCCATGTATACCTCTTCCGTTAGTGTTCCTTGCAGGAATGCTTTGTTGACGTCTAGTTGTTGTATAGGCCAAGAGTTGCTGATAGCTATGTCGAGAACAAGCGAAGCGTTGTCAACTTTATACAGGGCTGAACGTCTCTGTATAATCACGACCATACTCTTGGTTTTCTCCTTCTGCGACTAGGCGAGACTTACAACACCGATGGGTGTTGTCGGAGTGAAATTTGTTTTTGTAGAAAATTTGTTTTTGTAGAGCCAACGGCAACCGACTACGTTGAAGTGAGGCTTGCGAAGAACGAGTTCATAGGTTCCATTGCGAGCGAAGGCGTCAATTTCTGTTGACATAGATCCTCGCCAGCGTTTGTCCTTCAGAGCTTGAGTCAAGGTGTTTGGTTCTGCTGGAAAGTGTCTGGACAGAGCTGCCACATAGTTGTACTTCGAGTTTGGTTTCGAGATGTAGTTCTTGCGGCGAGTGACCATTGGATGATTATTGATATGTGCAGGAGGTTGCTCTGCTGATGAGCTCACTGGATCAGTAGAGGAAGTTGACACCAAGGGTGTGTTCTGCAGGGCAGGAGCCGAGGGTGAGGAGCTAAAGTCAGCCGATGTTGCAGAGACAGAGTTAGAGGACTCCGCCGAGAACTCTGCACTCAGATTACCTTCGTTAGTAATACTAATGGAAGGAGTCTGAGAGTTTACCTGACCTGACTGATGAGAACCTGAGCTCGGAGTCCCCATTTGTTGCACGAGTGGCGGGTTTTGGTTCAAAGGAGGAGGTGGTTGTGGGTAGATTGTTGTGGGTACGATAGTTACTGGTGATGAGGATATTGGTGAGGGTTCTGGTGGTGGTGGATTTGCTGGCTTGGGTTGCGGTTTAGATATTTGGAATGGGAAGACTGATACTGCTTGTGTTATGAAATGTATTTCTCTTATTAAGTTAACGTGAAGTGAAAACACTTATATACAGAGGTGAGACTTGGAGACTAGGTTACATATTAACATAAGCTTCCTAAAGTAGAGGAGAAGATATCAGATATAATAAATGGAGGATCTGTATCGTATATCTTCTTACAGCTTGTCCCATGGGAAAGAAAGTAAGGATAAACATGACAAGTAACTTATCGTTAGTAGCAAGTGCCAAGACATGAAATGGGAAACTAAAGCATTCTTAAGCAGGGGCAAGTCAAAACCTTGAATCAATTCATAAGGCCAGAGAATCTTCAAGAAATGCAATCTAAAGTCATGTTTCGAAGTAAGGTTGAGTGTGGCTACAGCACACCAGGTCCAACACTGAGATATAAAGTCTTAAACATGGAAAATCAGAGGAGAAATAGGCAGATGTTGACACAATCAAATAGAAGCATGAGCAATTGAGGCAGAAGTAGGAGCAATAGGACCATGAGCATCATCATATATTATCACGCTCATATCCTTTCCATCAGTTAAGCGACTCTGACTAATCCTCACCACGGGGGCAACATCTCACCTCTAAAAAGCAGGAGAAGAGGGACCAAAATCTATAAAAGGACAAAAAGACATAAATAAGTCTATAGCAACCAATTCTAATCTATCATAGACCAAGGACTCTAAAATTACTATTTTACCATTAATGAAAGTAGCATGTGAACCATTAGATCAGATGATGGAAGTTCTAATCTCGGCCGTCCAATTTTCATGAGTAACACTGGTACAACTGATGTTGAGTAACACCAGTACAACTGACATGACTAGTATTGGTTATACGAAGCGTTTAACTAGTAGACCTGGTACAACGTTTTAAAAGTAACACTAGTACAACTGAAAGAACTAGTATTAGTGATATTGGTTATATGAAACGTAAAACTACTTAGTACAACTCTAAGTAACATTGAATAAGAGTATGGGTAAAACTTGTATAATTTTTAGTAATCATTTGAAAAGTCAACTTAGTTTACCTAGTATAACTAATATAACTTATAATGGTTGTTACATGTAAACCAGTCTAACTGGTAATACTAGTATCCGTCTTTTAGCGACAGTAGAACTCGTATAATTGATATAACTTGTAAGTTATAATGTTGATTTTAACTCTTTTCAGGAACTATGGATGGTAGTGGAGCTGTGGTGATACATTTTGATTATGGTGGAGACTAAAATATTTCTACATTAGTGATGAAAATTTTATAGTAATGTGTTGTGATACATTTTGATTATGGAGATACATTTTGATTATGGTGGTGATACATTTATGTAATGTGTTGTTTTGGTCAAGTAGTACAAGTACAACTCGTAAAATTTTATATAATATATCAATCATATTTCTGTGTTGTAATACTGGTACTACTGATATAACTACAAATCGTAATAGTAGTAAAACAAGTCAAACTACGTTATAAATACCAGAAAGAACATACTAGTACAACTAGTGAAACTATGTAGATTCTGAAATTTTAATATTTTATAGGGTGTTGCATATGATAAAAAACAATCAAATGTCTCGATGGATGAGTTTTTAGATAAGTTTATTTTTATATGCAATGGTTTTTATTTTTTTTTGGCAAATATAACACAATCACATAAGTTTGCATGATTTGCCTTATACTTTTAAGGTTTGTTAACTTCTTTGTCCACATATTTTTTGGAAAACATACATCAAAGGTGTTTTAACAAAATTGATGATTTTAATGTATTGGGGCAAAGTCATGTACACACACAGAAATGGTACAACTAAGTTAAGTTTTAATTTTATGTGGTACAACTAGTTTTTTCGATTTTACTGCCAAAGTACAACTATGTATAGACTAGTATAACTAAAAAACTAGTACAACTATGTACAACTTCTTCCGTTTTTTTATTTTATATTTACAAACTAGTTTTTTGGATTTTAGTGTATAATATTTTAAACACTCTGATTGAACATTAATTTCAAGTAGTTGTCCTAATTATACCATTTTTAAATATTATTTCATAGTCATACCATTCTGATTGATCACTAATGTCGAGTAGTTATCCTAGTTATACCATTTAACTAAACTCAATTTTTTTTCAGAAGGAACATAAATTGTTAATAGTTTCAAAAACTATCCCATAAAAAAAGTTTAGCTTCAAAAGGAACATAAGTTTTATTATCAAAATGAACATACGTTTTAACACCAAAAGCAACATAAGTTTTTAAAAGATATTCCAAAAACTATACATATTTTTCTTTTAGTTGTACTATTTATGCCAGTCAACCTATTTTTCTCTTTATTGTACTAGTCGTATCAGTTATACCGGTCATACATAATCTATTTTTCTTCCAATTTTGTACCTTATATGCTTTCATTCTCTTTATGAAGGTATATTTCTATTGATAAGAATCATAAGCTATTAGAAATCAAATATGGAGATACAACAAACATTTGTATGTCATCTTTTCATATCAAAATATGAAAATTTCATCATGTCTCTTATTTTCATGTTTGTATCAAGAAAATAGATTTTGGGGGCGAGAAGTTTACCCATCATTGTTAAAATAACACAAATCAACTGTTGTCATACTTGAATTAGTAATACTACTATTACTACCAAGTGAAACCGGTTATAATATAATTGTCATATTATAATCATCAAACATGAATGATTATGGGTTCTTTTCAAACTCGTGATGTTTTATGCATCATCTAAATCCGTTTTCATTGGAGACTTTTTGAGCTTCGCAACTGCATTCTTCGGACTTAATAGCAAAAAAATATGAAAATGATTTTTTTTTAGAAAATAGTACAACTAGTACTACGAGTAAAACAAATCATTGTCTAAATGAAATATTATAAAAAGAAACTACTAAATATTTTTTTACGAATCCATGCGGGAAGATTAAACTATCAAACCTCATTAGTTTCACATCATCCTCTTTTCTAGCAATATTCATATGCTAAAAAAATCAAGTTTCACCATATTGATTGTAAAGTTATACTAGTTATACACATTCTAATTGTAGTACTTGGCATGTTACATTAGTTGTAAAGTTGTACTAGTTATACACCTTCTAATTATACTAGTTATACTAGTTGTAGTTGTACTAGTTATTCATGTTCTAGTTGTACCAGTTATACTAGTTTCAGTTGTACTAGTTGTACTAGTAATATTATGTGTTCTTCATTGTCGGAAATTTTTTACATTAAACACGAGATTCGATTTTATATAAGAGAAAATGGATTGAGAAAGATGGATAATTGATCGATATAGGATATGAAATTCATAAGGTTTGAAGAACTTTCTTTATTTTGATAAGAATCAGATGAGAAATTCTGATTTAAAACAAAAAAGACTGGGTTTTTTTTTCTTCAAAAAATCTGGGTTTTTTAGATTATGAATCATGATTGATTATAGAGATGAAATTGAGTAGCATGAGGAATTAGAAGGATGTTACATGATTTTTAGTTTGATTTTGAAAAAAAAAAAATTGTAATGAAAAATGGAGGTGAATCGTGAGAGTGATGATGTTTGAGAAAGAGAGATTTATGAATTTAGAAAACTAAATTGAATACCTCGGGTTAGTGGGTTAGGATAGTAAGTGGTTGGGATAGTAAATAAGTAGAACTTTCTAGGTTTTTGGTCTTTTTATCTTATTTTTTATTTAATTTTAATTATTTTAAAAAATAAAAAGGCAAGAGGTCTAAATGAGATTTTTTTGACCCCATGTGGTCTATTATAGCATTTGATTCGGAGAAGAGAGTCTCACAAGCTCAGTTTGAGCCAACATGACAAAGGGTTCTTGCCTCCAAACATCTGCTGGCTTATACAAGTTAGTTTGCTTGTTAAACCACTTATGTGTAATCCCTCAAATAAGCAATGCAGTGGCTCCACCCACAATGAAGTCATCACAATAAGAAAAGAAGGCATCACGAGCCTGCAGACCATGAACATCTTCTGCTAAGTGCCTCTCCTGCTCCAAGATTATGACATCCATGTGCAACCCATCAAAATTCAAAAACAAATATGTACCTCGCGAACAATAATGACTCCAATCTATAGGCCATGGGTCGCTTGCAACATCAAAGATAGCAAGATATCCAGAAGCATAAAGAGAATTTTCATTGATACGATCACAATCAGATCCACGTGATCATCTTCACTCAGACTAAACACATGCCCACTGAAGCATGTATATAAAGGCTATCTACACTGGTTTGGCCAAGACATCATGTCCTTGGGGCATATATACAAGTATACTACATTATCCAAGCCAAATAATGTTTTTGTAAGCAATCTCAAACAACATATTTTACTATAATATTTCTACTATTTATCAGAAATATTAAAGTTAACTATTTTTTTTTATTATTTGAAACTAGGTGATTTTCTCGTGCTCATGCACGGGTATAAATATTTTTAAAGTAAATATATGATAATAATTGATTACTATTTAGTTTTAATTTTAAATCAATTTATAATTTGTATGCATCATTTATATTAATAATATTATATTACTTTAATTATACTATAATTTTATATATGTTATATCTAGTCGAGTTGTTGTTTTTTACGGTTGATTTAATTATTATTTGGATAAATTGGATTGCATCTCTGAATTCAACTATAATATTTTTAAATTTTATTAATTTTTTAATTAATTACTTATCTGCATATAGTGGGAGTTTTCATAGATATGTAAATATATTTTAGAAAAATTATGTATAACTTAATATATAGTGTGTTTAGAATGAATTAAAAATTAACTAAAGTGTCTGATCCCAAAATACATAAATTTATATAACGATAATAAACTCTCATGCATATGTATAAATTTTACAAAAAAAATAAAATTGTAAGAGTTGGTTAATATTTATTTTCATTTGTTAATATTTTTTGAATTATCCTATGATCAATAGAAGGTTACATGCGTATGTACTTTATACATTGGAAGCTCATGAACACATATCAATATTTACAATAATTAAAATATTTATAAATTCTAAATAACTTTATGCTTTAGAGTTATTGAATGTAAACTGGAACTTATTTTAAAAAATCTTAAAATTGGGAATTCAGTTTTGCTTTGGTATTTTGACTATGGTTCTATTTAGTTTCACAAACATAAAAAACATAAAACTTAAAAGAAAATTTAATATTAAAAAAACAAATAATTTTAATAATGATAAAATACCATATATCTAGATCATTAAAATAATTGTTAGTTATTTGATCAAGCGATGTTTATTGTTAAATTTATTTTTATTTTTAATATCTCTTAAAAATAAGCACTACACAAAATTGTGATTTTATTTGAAAATAATATTATATAAGTAAAATATAATTTATAGATAATTTTATGTAATTGAAAGATATTATAGTCAACTAAATATATGAAAAATAAATAAAAATTTTCAATAATACTAAATATAAATTATTTTTATTACTCTAAACGTATATTTTATGTTATTTAAAAATATATTTAAATGCATTATTACTATTTTGTGAACTTTTTTTTTATGAAATCATATTATATATACATATATTTTTAGTTTTCAATTTGTTTTTATGACTTTATAAAAAAAATTCTTTTTATTACATATATTTTTGGAAATTTTTGAAAAGGAAACTAAATAAAATAATTAATAAATTTATTTTTAATTTATTAAAGGTATTAGTGTAATCAACCATCGTGAGAGTGAACATGAGAGCGACACGTAGGAAACTGACTTCTCAAATAATATTATACATATATGGATAAATATATGTAATATTTTTATTCTAAATAGTTTAACCCGATTTTTTTTCTAAATAGAATTGAAAACAATTATAGATCAATTTGGATAAATAAATATAAGTTAATGTGCCCAAATATGATTAACCAGACTAATCCAAATTCTTATACTTAAAATCAAATTATAATTAAAATAACAATATATTATTGGGGCTATTTGCAAATATGACTCAAATCTCAAAGTCAAACATAAAACTAACCCATGATTTTTTTTTGGAATTTTCATTTGTCTTATTCACCCTACAAGTTCGGATTATTCACAAAAAAATACCATTTATTTATTTTTTTTCTTTGTTGAATGAGTATTTTACTCTCTCATCTCACCTTCTTTAAGTATTTACAATATTGCAATTGCCATCAATACACCAACCACCATGAGCAGCCAATTTGAAACTTTTAATGCACCTAAAAGCGATTTACACTCCTTCTATCTCATTTTTTTATATGAACTAAAAACAACATCTCTTTCACTTTCTCTCTATATTTATCCAAAAAACCCCAAGTTTATGAATCTTGGTGGGTCGTTTTAAAGAGATTAGAGAGAGGTTGAAGAATCTTAGTTTGGGAAAAAGGTATGAGCTTTATGCAACAAGAGTTACTAAATGAAGAAAAATTAGACATGAAAACTTACCAAAACATTTAGATCTGTAATGAAAAAAGAGACATGAAAGAGGACTACGTTAGAAGACATCCATAAAGTCTTCTAGAGCATTATATTTTAGAAGACTTCCCATAAGTCTTCCAAAGTCTCATCCAGATCTGAAAAACCTGCATATCCAAATCTATATATAAAAACTTGCATATCCAAAAACGTTCAAATCACTTCAAAACAGAGAAAATGAGTGGAAGATTAGATATATATACTTATTTTTTATGAAATCATATTATATATACATATATTTTTAGTTTTCAATTTGCAAAGAAGATAGATTATTGAGAAAGACATGAGACAAAAAAATAAAAAATTCATATAAGTTTGGTGCTTTCAAGTTCAAAGAGATTAGAAAAGACTTGGAGAGTTTAATTTTTGGAAAAAGGTAAGAGTTTTATAACAAGAGGTTACCAAATGAAGAAAAATCAGATATAAAAACTTACCAAAACGCTCAGATCTGTTATGAAAGAGAAGATATGAGAGAAAAATCCGTCAGAAGACTTCTTGGAAGTCTTCCTAGAAGTTTTCCAAAGTCTCATCTAGATATGAAAAACCTTCATATTCAAACCAAGATTTGAAAAACCTGCACATCGAAAAACGTTCAAATTGGCGGTGGAATATTATATGGATCTATCTTTATAGAACAAACAAAAGTACATATCTAAAATTTATATAACTACTTTTAAAGGAGTGGAATATGAGAATCATGTGATTAAAAACCTGCAAAAACAAGATAAAATTATTGAAAAAGACATGAAACAAAAATGAAAAATTGATATAAAATTTAGTGTTTTTAAATTTCAAAGGGATTGGAGAGAGGTTAGAGAGTTTTAGAGTGAAAAAACATTTCATTTTTGTTGCAGCCATTTACGAGGGAGAAAGAGAATGTGTAAAATTTTCTTTATATGGAGACAAAAAAAATTCATTTAGGTCAAATATTTTCGTTTCAGAAGACTTCCGTGGAAGTCTTCTAAACCATAAATACTATTTATCAGAAGACTTCCTGGAAATCGTCAAGCCCATAAATACTATTCATCAAAAGACTTCCTAGAAGTAGTATAGACCCTAATATAAACCCTAAACTTAATTAACTAACTAAGCATTTCATTAAACTTAAATTCAACTTAAAAAGTGTTTAATACACATAGGACTAAATACATATATGTCAAAATTTATTTTTTTCAAATAAAATGTTAAGCTTACAAATTCTAACCGTAAGAAAATATACAATACTACATCATATGTTACCAAACCCTAAACCAAAGAATACTATGACTCACTACATTCACTCATCTATGTTGAAAATAATTTAATTTTACTATATCTTAATTTATATCACTTACAAATGTTGATAATTACATGATTTCAATTTTTTACCCAGCAAAAATATTTTTCATAAAATTAATAAATTATTTCTAAGATATACTATAAAAAAATACTTCTTGGATGTCTTCCAAAAGACTTACAGAACCTCAGAAGACTTACAGAAACTTAAAAGATTTTCCGAAGTTATATTCGTAAAAATGAATTCTAGTTTTTTTTGTTTGATCATAAGGAGCTAACTGTAATTTCACACGGATTTTAGGTTAGTTTTGTATTTGATTAAAGTTTGGATATACTTTTGCATTTAAAATCAAAATTTGAATCATATTTGGCAAATTCTCCTATATTATTGTCTATAAAATATTATATTGATTTTTATACACATAAAATATTAAATGACTCAAAGAATATAATTAAATGAATATTAATCAACTATTATAAATTTTTTATGTTGTTAACTTTGTGGTATTACATTTTAGGTAACTTTTAATTGATCACACTTTAGTTATTTCTCAGAATAACATAAATCAAATCATGCTTAATTTAGTAAAAAGATATTTGCTAGTTTAAGAAAGTAAACAACCAAAATAAATGAAACCAACAAAATTAACCAAAAATATAACCTCTTTATAGAACAAAAATAGTTTAATTCAAACAAGTAGATGTAATTTAATATACTCAAATGATAACTGAATCGACCAAATAATATATAAAAAAATTATATGTCTAATTTAAAAATATCTATATACATATAAATATATATATCACAAAAATTTAAATTAAATTTAATATGTTAATCAAGTATTATCATTTATTTAATATGTAAATATTTATGTATTTGCATGAGCATAGAAGAATCACTTAGTTAACTTGTATATTTGTATATGGTCAATTATATATGCAAGTATATTTGACTATATATATGTTCATATTAGTTTTGAATGTAGCTTACCTAATACTTGAGTTTTATATTTGCAGAATCGCTATGCCACTTCAGAGAGTAAGAGTACATGTTTTCATTATATTGTCTACGTGATTAACTGTTTGAAACTTGTGTTGTCTCCATCTTAAATTTTTTTCTGAACAAAGTCTTTTTCTTTTAACAAGTCTTCAGCTCATCTTATATTGAAATTGAAGTTTGGTTATATTGTTCTAAACAGTTTAAGTTTTATCTTGCAATTAAGTTTGAAATGTAATGTTTTGGTTAATCATGTACACTTGTTTTAAATTTATAGTTTAAATTTAGAGTAATTCAGGTTTTTGGATAGAAACATTATCCAAACCGAAATATATTTTCGCTGAGTAACACATTTTTCCATCCCCTCAGATAGGTGCAAGATGACACATTGGAGGGCAAGCGGCGTTGAAAATGTGAGATACGAATCTTGTTTAATAGTCAAATTATTTGAACAAACCCAAAATAATAATAAAAATATTCAACGAACCAGCTAAACATTATTTGCTAGTTGGTACTGACTTGTCATACATCCATTTTAAATTTAAAATACTTTTTATGACCATTGGGTTGTGGCGAAGATCAAGCATGCTTATCTCGGAGTATGTGGCTTTGCTTCTTGACATTAAACTAGAACGAGAATCACGTTATCTATATTAATTATTTATGTAAGTCCTAAATAAATGTCTCCCCGGACACGACTTTAGCTGCTACCTAAGACTATCTCCAATGGTTTACACTATTTTTTTCTCTAAAATAGAATCATTCTACAACAGAATTGGAGTTTACTCCAAATGTACTCTATTTTAGAGTGAAAAATAGAGTGATGAACAAACAAAAAACAATTTATTCTATATTTAGAGTAAACATATTTTTCACTCTATTGTAGAGTAAGATATAGAGTACTATTGGAGCATGTTACTCTAAAACTCTATTTTACAGTGAAAAATAGAGTGGGGGTTGAAGATGCACTAATCGAGTTATCTATCACATTATAAGTATAAGCAGGGGTAGAAGTGAATGTAATGTTGCGTCAACAATCTCATCTTGACATCAAATGCATCTTATGCCAAAAAGGAAGAGGGTATTTTTCTTGTCTACATGATTAGTTCCTCACTGATCCAATATTCTAAGTTTCTATAGTCTGTATGGTCCGAAAAATTTATAAAAATGACTTTTGCATAAAGTTGAAAGCATTTCCTTAAGTGAATTTCTTAGATACTTTTTTGTCTTAATAAAATAGAAAAAAAAGGAAAAGAGAGAAGGATGAGTAGTTTTCGAACTAAATATTGTTAGAAATTACTAAAATTAAACTATTAAGATTAGGTATGAGCGCAAGCAGGTTACTTGGTGTTTTTTGCCCTATCCGTGTAAGACATATGGATCATGAGGCCTATCTCAAATCTCCCGCCAAGCCCACTACACATTTGAAAACCTGCAAAGACAAAACAGAGAAAGTATACGGAAAAGCACAAACGGCAATGTTTCAATTATTTTTAACTACTTTTCTCTATCGCTGAAGACCAGTGTCTTTGACAGGCAGTGTAGATAAGACTGGATAGCCTCTCGATCCTTCCGTAATCTCGTTATAATCATGTAAACTCTCTATTATCATGGATGAAGAAAAGTATTATTTAGTCACACAAATATTATCTCTTTCTCACTCCCTTATGGTATCAGAGCCATACAACATTAACATTTAAAGATGACGGATCCATTTATCTCATATCACTTCCCAAGTCATGTTCACATCCTACACTCTGTCACGCTTCAGCTCATTGAAATCAACTACTTACTCTGGAAGACACAAATTGAACCTCTACTTTCCAGTCAAAAGCTAATTGGCTTCGCCAATGGGAGTGTAACTGCTCTAGAACCAACTGTCACGGTGGTCCACAACAATGTTGCAACACAGACTGCTAACCCGATGTATGAGTCATGGTTTTATTCGGATCAACTAGTAAGATCCTGGCTTTTTGGTATCATGTGTGAGGAGGTATGAGGTTACGTTGACAATCTCACAACGACAAGAGAAATCTGGCTGAGTCTAGCTGAGAACTTTAACAAAAGGTCACTGGCCAGGGAGTTTACTCTCACAAGAAACCCGCAACTTCTCAGCAACAAGGGGAAAACTCTTACGGTCTATATCAAGGAGTTTACTCTCCAAGAAACCTGCAACTTCTCATTCAAAGCTCTCTGACCAAATTTCCACCTTCGACCTTTAATGATGTTGTCTTAGAGGTTCATGGGTTTGATGCTAAGCTACAATCATATGAACAAACCCATACCACCACTCCTTATCTTGCTTACAATGTCCAGAGGCAAGATCAAAACGCTGGGGCTATTCCTACCTACAATCCAAACTACAGAGGCAGAGGTCGCTCTAGCTATTACCGTGGAAGAGGAGGCTACTCAACTCGCGGTGGGGGGTTTTGCACAACATCAGACGAGAAACAATAACACTGGTGAACGTCTTAAATGTCAGATCTGTGGTCGTATGGGGCACACTGCACTGAAATGTTACAATCGTTTTGACAATAACTATCAGAGTGCAGAGGCTTACACTGCCCAGGTTCAAGATGGGAATGAGAGAGATTGGTATGCTAACTCGGGAGCCACGACTCATATCACCTCATCAGCGAACAACCTTTAAACCGCTCACCCATACGAAGGAGAAGACATGGTAATGGTTGGAGATGGAGCCTATCTACCCATCACTCACGTGGGATTCGCTGCTATCACCTCTTAGAAAAGTACAATACAGCTAAATGAAGTGCTCGTATGTCCTAACATTAAAAAATATCTGGTATATGTGTCTAAACTGTGTGAAGACTTCCCTTGTGGTATCTTCTTTGATATTAATTATGTCTATGTCATTGATCTTGAACGTCAGAGAGTGGTATCAAAGGGTAACATAAGTAAGGGTCTCTATGTGTTGAAGAAAAATGAGGTTGTTTCATTCTACTCAAACCGTCAAGTTGCAGCTTCTGAAGCAACATGGCATCACCGTTTAGGGCACTCAAATATCAGAGTTTTTCAACAACTGGCAGTCAACAAGGATATATCAATAAATAAGAGCAGCACTCTCCCGGTCTGTGAGCCTAGCCAGATGGAAAAAAAAAAATTTCCTTTTATTTCGTCTAGTTCAAGAGAGTTGAAACCCCTGAATAAGATTCACTGTGACTTATGGGGTTCTTCACCTGTAGTGTTTAATCAAGGATTTCGCTATTATGAAGTCTTTGTAGATGATCATTTTCGGTTTACCTGGTTATATCCACTTCAATACAAATCTGAGTTCTTTGATGTGTTTGTTGCATTTAACATACTAGTGGAAAAACAATATTATTCAACCATAAAGGTATTCCATAGTGATGGACATGGAGAGTTTGTCGATCAAAAGCTGAACCAATTTCTGATTGAAAGTGGCATCAAGCACATTATGTCATGTCCTTACACTCCAGAGCAAAACAGCATTAAGGAAATAAAGCACATACACATCATTGAACTGGGTTTAGAAATGATGTATCACAGTCACCTATCACTCAACTACTGGCTAGAGACGTTTCTTACGGAAAGCTATATTAGCAACTTACTATCGTATGCAACTTTGGATAACAAAAGTGCCTATGAAACAATTAAACATAAGAACCAAACTACACCCATCTTTGTGTCTTTGGCTCTGCCTGCTACCCCTGTCTCATGCCTATAACTGCAAACAATTTTGATTCAAGGTCACTGCTTTGTGTCTTCTTAGGCTATAGCTCTCAACACAAGGGATATAGATGTCTGCATCCTCCTACTGGTAAATTTTATATATCAAGACATGTGACCTTTGATGAATAGTGTTTTCCATTCAAAAACCAGTACAAGGATCTAGTCCCACGTTATGAAACAAATCTGCTGAAAGCATTGCAGCGTGCAACTGCCACTGCAAATGAGGAAGAGCCAACTTAGATCTCTAGGGTACTACAAGCTCCAGTCACTCTAGAGCCTCAGCCAGCAGAGAACGTAATACAGCCTGAACAAGATCATGTACTTGAGGAACATGAACCAGTTATACAAGAAGAAGACGTTCAAGTTGAGGCTGTTCCTAATCTACATCCCATGAAAACGAGGGCCAAGTATGGGATACAGAAGCCAAACACGCGTTATATGATTTTCACATCAAGAAACACAACTAATGAGTCAAAGAACATTGCTGAAGCGATGGCATACCCTCTCTGGAATTCTGCAGTGATGGAGGAAATAAAAAACATTCGTACTCTCAACACTTGGACTCTCGTTCCATATACAGAGGATATGAAACGTGTGGATGGATCTATACAACAAAACTGAGACCAGATGGAACAGTAGACAAACGCAAGGCCAGGCTGGTTGGGAAAGGTTTTGGTCAGGAGGAAGGGGTAGATTATCTAGAGACGTTTAGCCCTGGGGTGCGTACTGCAACAATACCTCTAATGCTCAGTGTTGCGACATCTAAGGGTTAGAGTATCAAAAAACTTGATGTAAGTAGTGAATTTCTCCATGGTGAACTAAAGGAACCAGTTTTCATGCGGCAATCTGAAGAATTTATTGATCGGACTAGACCCAATCATGTAGGTCGTCTGACAAAGGCTCTCTACGGTCTTAAACAGGCTCCCAGGGCCTAGTTTGATACTTTCATAAAATTCCTAATAGACTTCGGCTTCAGATGCAGTAAGTATGACCCATCTCTCTTTGCTTATCATCACCAAGGCAAGACGATGATACTCCTTCTTTATGTTGATGATATATTGTTGATTGGGAACAATGAAGCTCTTCTAAAAGGAAGTTCTCCAAACTCTAAACAATAGATTTGTTATGAAAGATCTTGGTACATCTAAGTAATTTCTAGGTATTGAGCTTGAAACTCATGCTGAGGGATTGTTTCTACATCATACCGCGTATGCTAATTACATACTCCATCAAGATGCTATGTCTGAATTACAATCCAATGCCAACTCCATTGCCTCAACGCGTTGAAGATGATGAGTCTCAGACATTCCATGAGCCTACTTATTTTAGAAGTCTAGCCAAAAAACTGCAGTACCTGACAATATCAAGACCAGATATCCATTATGCAATCAACTTTGTCTGCCAAAAAATGCACAAGCCCTCCATGTCTGACTTTGTCTCATCAAGCGTATCCTACACAATATTAAAGGACTCTCAACCTTGGTCTTCACATCAGGAAAGATAACAGCATGCGTCTCTTAGCTTATTGTGATAGTGACTAGGCCGGTTGCAAAGAAACAAGACGATCAACTAAATGGATTCTTGACTCTACTTGGTCCCAATTTGATATCATGGCCAGCTAAGCGACATGAGACTGTCTCTAGATCATCCACTGTGGCAGAGTATAGAGCTCTTGCCGCCACATCACAAGAGATAACTTGGATATCTTTTCTTCTCCGATATCTTGGAATCGCTTAATCTGAAGCAATAACGCCCTTGTGTGATAACATGTTTGCAGTATACTTGAGTGTTAATCATGCTTTGCACAAAAGGTCCAAACACTTTGATACTAATTTTCATTACATTCGTGAGCAGGTGGCATTGGGACTGATTGAGACAAAACATGTCCCAGCCTTTGTCAGCTTGCAGACATTCTGACAAAGTCCTTGCCAAGAAGATCGTTTCAGCAGCTCAAAGCCAAGCTTGGTGTTGGAGTTCTTCCCACCTCAAGCTTGAAGAGGAATGTAAGCCACATGGCCCATGAGGCCCATCTCATCTCTCCGCCAAGCCCGCTACACATTTGAAATCTGCAAAGACAAGACAGAGAAGTAAAAGGAAATCACAAACGGTTATGATTCAATTACTTTGAACCACTTTTGTCTATTGCTGAAGACCAGCTCCTTGACAGGCTGTGTAGATAAGACTAGAGTAGTCTCTATATCCTTCTTCAATTTCTATTATCATGGATGAAGAAAAGTATTATTTAGTCACACAAACAATATCTTTTTCTCATTTACTTAATCCACTATTTTAATTGTTTTATTGAAGTATTGAAAATTTTGGTTTGTATTTCGATAAGTACTTGGTTAATTAAATAGTTATTTAAATTTTAAATATTTCTGAATTACTTTTTAATATTTGATACATGTTTTTTTAGATTTAAAATTTTAAAACTAAGTGTTCTAAAAAATTTAATAGAACCAAAATACTTTTATTTTTGACACGTGCAATTCTTTTTAGACTGTTCAAATTATTTGATTTAGCATGTGCCCTTGATTCATTTTAACCAAGTACTAATTGGTAACTCAAATACTACTTGGTAAATCAAATAGTCAAAAAATCAATAGTCTTTAGGTTCTTATTACAATGCAAGGAGTAAACCAAGTATTTTAATTGGTAACAAGTACTTTTAACATGTAATTTTTTTTTTGTTTAAACGAGTAACAAAGAGAGGTGCAACACATAATAGGCCAAACATTAAAAAGTTAAAGATATATAAAAGATTAATTATTCACCCTTACTTGCAAATGATAAAATCTTTGAACTTATTACTTGACTTACAACATTAAGTACTTGATTTTTTTTTAAGATGAATACAAAGTGTTATAAATATAAATCGAGCAGCAAGTAGTGATGAAACCGTCACTGTTTGTTCCCCTAGTTAGCCGGCCCTGCCTGTCAGATTTGTGCACGTTCGCTGTTCACGATCTAAATGTTCTGTGATTGCTTGGAGAAAAAGCAACATTTGATGTAACTAGGTTTCTTAACTAGTGCTTTCCCGTAGAATTACATGTGACTTTAATTTTTTCTTCTGGTATGAAACTTTACTACCTGTCAGTCAGCAAGATAATTTCCACGTTAAATAGATTTAACTACAGTCAGAGTCGACCATCAAAACCAGTCAAGTAGCTTAAATCCTAGATACCCAATATATAATCAAAATAATATACTATTATAAGACAAATATTCTTATTTTATAAATGAAAACCAATAATAGTATTACAATATTATTGAATACATTTATATTCAATAACAATTTGATTGTCGTTTGTTAAGGCTGCCTTTTTTTTTTGGTCAAATTTAAGGCTGCCTTCTATTATTATAAACTAGAGCTGTTGTTGTCAGAAGAGAGACGGCAAAACGAATTTTTTTTAAAACATATTTTTGTCAAGCTAATATTTCTAACTGACTAATTTTTGTGATTCAAAATTTTATGAAATTGTTTCAACTTTTGAACGTTATTTTTGGAGAAGAGCTTGTATCTCAGTGGTCTCCAGTTCATAAACACAGCTTGAAACCGACTTGTCATTTCTTCTGCGTAAATATATCCATACAAAACATAATATGTTATGGATATTTTCTCAAAAAAAATATATCCATACCAAACATAATATATCCTTTTAAAAATCAAGGAATTGTTGCGAAGAACAAGCGTATCCCGGATTATATAGTTTGCGTCTTGAAATTAAACTAGAGTGAGTTGGCGTTATTAGAATATTTTATTAAAGATTTGGTTATACAAGTTGAAGATAAAATGTTACCCCGGACATGCCTTAAGCTTCTGGCTTATTTCTATATAAGTTAGAAGAATATGAGCGCATGCAATGTTGCTTCAACAAGTCCCCATCTTTAGATCATATCCACTGTGCACAGACAAAAAAAAAAACAGGTATTTTTCTTGTCTATATTTTTAATTCGTCATTAATCGATTCTATAGTCGGTTATATCCATGTTTTTTAGAAAATAACTTTTCAATAGGAAAAACGAATAAAAATGAGAGTGGCGGTGATCGGAGGTGGGGTAAGTGGATTGGGAAGTGCCTACGTTCTTGCAAATGATGACGCAGTTAAGGAGTTGGTGTTGTTCGAAAAGGAGGAATCTGTGGGTGGTCATGCTAGAACGATGCCTTTTGATGGCGTTGACTTAGACCTTGGATTCACAGTCTTCAATAGTGTACGTATGCTTGCTCTGCTCCCTCCCTGGAATTATAAAAACGAAAGCCACCCAAAATTCCTTTTTCTATCTATAACATTATTTGAGAAGTAAATTTGCTTAGTAGTCAACTTCTCCATGATTTTAGGTTATTTTACTTATTTTCATGTTTTAATAATTTAGTATATAATAAAAACGAATTTATGTTAATAATATTATATTTTTAGAAAATATGTTAATTATTTTGTATTATATTGTTATCTTAAAAAATATATTATTCAATTATTATTTTAGAAGTAAAAAATTGCTTAGTTGTCAACTTCTTTATGATTTTAGGTTATTTTGCTTATTTTCATATTTTAATAATTTATTATAAAATAAAATAAAAAGAATTTATGTTAATAATATTATATTTTTGAAAATATGTTAATTCTTTTGTATTAGATTATTATCTTAAAAATATATTTTTAATTATAAAATTTAAGTGAGTTTGCTGATTAATTTGTAACTTTCTGTGATTTAGGTAATCTATACTATTATTTGTGAATGATTTTTTGCAAGAAAGCTCTCACGTTGAAAGTTAGAACGGTTAATATCGTTTATACCCTTAATGAATAGTTAAAAAAAATAATTTAATTAAACATAATTAAAAACGAATTTCAATGATTTTAGATTTATCTTTATCTAAAACTATTTTATATTGGGTTATAAAGTTCTTATTAACCTTGAAAAATAATTATATTAGTTAATATACTTGAAAAATAATTATATTAGTTAATATATAATTAATTATAAATTAAAATCGAATTTCATTTATTTGATAATTATCCTTATTTTTTTATATTATGTGATAAAGTCTTTATCAACCTTGAAAAAATAATTATATTTGTTAACATATAATTAATTCTAAATTTAAAAATGAATCTCATGAATTTGATAATTATCTTTATCTAACTTTTTTATATTGTGTTATAAAGTCTTTATTAACGTTGAAAAAATAATTCTTTTTGTTAATATATAGTTAATTATAAAAAATCATTTTGCAAAGAATTTATGTATAGATAATTTATATTGTGTTATCCAAAACATTATTAAACATAATTTTTTATACTTTTTTGTTATGTCTAAAAACGATATTTAATTTATTACTAAATGTTTTAAGTTTATGAGTATTTTCAAATATAAGTTGTTTAATGAAAATTATTTATATGATGATGAAAATTTTATAAATAAAAAGAAATCATTAGTTTATTATTAAATATTTTTAGTCTATGAACAATAATTTATTATAATTTACATAACTTGATTATATATTTATTTATAGATATTAGTAAAATTATGAAGCCCGCAAGTGCGGGCAAAACACCTAGTAAGTAAATATACACATACGGTATTTGCATGGTAATGAATATATATATATTTCAACGGCGGTAATGAATATATATATGGATTGTATTTAAGTAAATATTAAGTTTTGGATAAAAGAGAGACGCCTATGTTTTAGAAGTTTTTACTCCTATAGTCCTATGCTCTAACCATCTTGAGACGCGTTTCTATACGCTCATTTTCCATAAGATAAACTTCAATTTCCATCATATGAACATCAGAACATGCTATCTCGCTATCTATCATGTTAGGACATTTTAATCCGTCACTCGATCATTTCATAGTAACAAAAGACCATCTCACGATTTAGTAATAAAATAGCATTTAATTTTTCGTATAAAAAATATATGTGGCTAACGTGTTGAACATTGGTTCGTTTTGGCCAATTACTTTTTTTGAGGGGACATATTTGCCATTTACTTGAAAACTATATAGTTAAAGTGTTTTATAATTAATCAAATCACCAGATGCTCTTCATGACTAATTTTTGTGTAGACAAATATTTGTTATTTACTACAAATATCTGTTACTAGGTGGACGGCCCGCACGTCTGTGCGAATATTAATATAATGTATACATTGCATGCATAAAAAATAATATAAATGTATAAATATATTGTAATTTTCTTTCTCTTTTACATAGATACTCTGTTTTTTTAATATATTTTTCTATCTTACTCATTTCCTTTCTCCTTGTATTTTTTCACACATTTGTTTTGTTTCTTATGTATCTCTCTTTGCATTATTTTTTGTATGTCTTTGTACACCTCTCTCTCTCTCTCTCTCTCTCTCTCTCTTAGTTGATCAAATAATTTCAAAATCTCTCAAACTTACATTCACTCTCTCACAATCACATATATTCATTCGCTTACTCTCGTCCTTAATATGATTCTTAATATTTCACTTTAAAACTCTTTCTATCTCTCTTTGGTTGCAAAATTTTCATCATATTTTGTTAAATCTTCTAAACACTTTCACATAATATTAATAAATAATTTCAGAATCTATCTCACTTATATTCAGTCTCTCACTTATATTCACTTTCATCTTCATTATGATCATAATCGACTCTCTAATTCTTATCATCACCATATCTCCCTCTCTTTCCCCCTTTCTTACATATTTTTTTATTTAGAATTTAATATAAAATCACAATTGACTAACTAAATAAATTCATTATCAAATTCTCTCCAATCTTCACACTATCTTATCAAACATTGATTCCTTTGACCAAGATTTTCATTGAAAAAATAAATATCTTATTATTAATTTTTTTAATTACTTCATTCCATACATATTTTAAGTAAATCTAAATAACTGTATTTCAAAAAATTAAATTTGATTAAATAATTATATAACATAAAACATCTTAATTCTTAAATAATGTGATGTCATTATTTTAGACAGAGATTAATATAAACATGAGATTCAACAGTTTTAATATATCAAAATGACATGTTTCTAGTTGTATAAATTTTGTTATAACTTTGTTATCATTTATTTTAAAAGTTTATTACACCACAAAAATACTTATCATTATTTCAGAATAATTTATTTTAAATTTAATTTCCGTTATATTTTGCATCTTCAACATTAACAATTTTATAACTTATCATTTATATTTATCTTCCTTGCTCAATTTTTCTTTATGTTGTATAAACACCTAAAAATAATTAGTTTACAATTATATTGATACGTAAAAAATATTTTGGTATACAAATAAAAAATTATGTATGTACAAATACAAAATAACGAAGAATACAACAAAAAGTTTTATTATTATTCACTCATGTTTTTATTTATGTCTCTTTTCTTTTTTTTTCTTATTAAAAATAAATATGCCAATTTTATTATAAGAATAGAATATTAACTCTAATCATGTATTAATATAATGTTTTGATTTTTTGTAATTTTATATTATAATAAACTTTTTCATTGATTCATATTTTTTTTAATGACATACCATATAATTTTTTGTTTTAAATATAAAAATACTTAAATAATTTTTGAAAGTAATAACTCAATTATATTATCGGCATTTATCTCTGGAAAATGATAGATTTTTTTAAAAAAATTTACATTTGACAGTTTTGCATTCATTGAACATATTTTAAGAATACATATATATAGTGAGTGACTTTAAAAATATATTATTTTTCTGTAATGTATGATTTTTTATCCATTATTAATAGAAAAAAAATTAAAATCGTTTATATACTTGTTTCTATAATATAATATGTATTTATATGTATATTCTAAGTCTTTATAATGGAATATGTGATATTTAATTGTTTCTATAAATAAATAAAAATTCAAATGCCAACAACCAATCAAATTAAAAGAATTAATTCTACATTGCACATATGAATGACACGTAATCAAAATTCATTAAAGTGAATTCTCTTTTAATATATAGGAGGATTTTTCTAATAGCAACTTAACAAAAGATTACGTAAATAAGATTACTATCTATGACAAAAAAGTGAAACAATTCTATATATGTATAATAATCAAATTGCACAGACCTGCTGACAAAAAAAAATTTGCACAGACCTGATGATGTATATGTGTGGGCAAAATACATAAAAAAATTCTTGTAGAATTGTGGGTGTATAGGATCTTCCAGGGGTAATAAACTAAAAATACATGATTTTTGTTTTTGGATAACGACCATGAAAATGTAATCAGGTTACGCATCCGAGCATGATGAAATTCTCCAAGAACCTAGGGGTAGACATGGAGGCATCTGACATGTCTTTCTCAGTGAGCCTTGACAATGGCCGAGGCTGGGAATGGGGATGTCGTCACGGCCTTTCAAGCTTGTTTGCTCAGAAGACAAACATTCTCAATCCTTATTTCTGGCAAATGATCAGAGAAACAAAGAAGTTTAAGGAAGACGTACTAAAATATCTCGAAGACCTGGAGAGTAACCTTGATATCGACCGAACCGAAACCCTAGGAGAGTTTCTCAAGTCTCATGGGTACTCTGACTTGTTTCAAAAGGCCTACTTGGTGAGATAATATGCTCTTGAGAGTTTCTTGTGCTACAAGTAAAAAAGTAAATTATGTTTTTATAAATTTAAATTATGTATCTGGACAGGTACCAGTACGTGGTTTGATATGGCCATCTTCATCAGACAGCGTCCTTAAGTTTTCGGCGTACTCTGTTCTTTCGTTTTGTCGTAACCGCCATTTGTTTCAGGTTCCATACGTAAATCTGTTAAAAGTAATTTTATAACTTCTGTAAGAATTTTGAGAAAAGTGTTTTCTTAATTTTGTTAATAATTATTTTCTCAGCTCTCTGGGAGCCCACAGTGGCTGACTGTTGCAGGAGGTTCTCACACTTATGTGGCAAAGGTTATAAACTAGTATAGTTGTGTCTATGTGTTATATATATAATTTGTTTTTTATTCAAATTATTTGCGGATCAGGTTAAGGCAGAATTGGAAAAACGAGGATGCAAGATTAGAACAAATTGCGAAGTACAATCTGTTGAGACATCTGAGGATGGTTGCATAATAGTAAAAACGGAAGATGGATCTCAGGAAGTATTCGATAGGTGCATATTAGCTGTGCACGCACCATATGCTGTGAAATTACTTGGAAAACAAGCTACTTATGATGAGACTAGGGTTCTTGGTGCTTTCCAATACACTAACAGGTAAACTCATACATGTAACACCCTTTTAAAATCTAGATTCTGGAGATTCATTAACATGTTTCAGTGTCATCGATATGTAGCGATCTTTATCTCCACCGTGACACTGACCTGATGCCACGGAAGACTGGTGCTTGGAGCGCTTGGAATTTCCTAGGGAGTTCTGAAAATAAAGCGAGCGTCACATACTGGCTCAATATAATTCAGGTATATTTACACATTTAGATAACTTTTAACATAGAAGAAAATGAGATTGAAAGTGTGTTTTCTATAGCAGAATCTTGGAGAGGAACATGATCCATTCTTCATCACTGTTAATCCTGAATATACACCAAAGAAAACATTGTTCAAATGGACAACTAGTCATCCTATTCCCTCTCTTTCCACTTGTAAAGCTACACAAGAGCTATACCAGATTCAAGGGAAACGCGGTCTATGGTTCTGTGGTGCATATCAAGGTAATACCTGAATGTTGTAGTACAAATGATTAACTGAGTAAACCTTTGTTTTAATAAAATGATAAAATGAGTAACCCTTGTTTAAGCCATGTCAATATTAATTTGGTTCACTTACGTTTTTTTTTTGCAGGCTATGGTTTCCATGAAGAAGGACTAAAGGCATTGATCAGTTTATAATCAAATCCAATTCAATGTTTCTCTTAATGAGTTTCTTTTTGTATAACTTCGGAAGTTTGTTAATATTGTACCAGGCTGGTATGGCCGCTGCACAAGGTCTGCTAGGGAAAGATATGGTTCCTGCTCTTACCAACCCCAAACATATGGTCCCATCTCTAACCGAGAAAGGAGCTCGGTTTTTCTTTACTAGATTCGTGAGGCAATTCATATCAACTGGTTGTTTAACGTGAGTCTTTACCTCTTTCTTGAAAGTTCTAGTTTCAACATAATTCTACAATGTTACATATACTTATTAGTTAGTTTCTTACAGAATACATGAAGAAGGAGGTACAGTGTTCACTTTTGAAGGAAAGGATTCGAGATGTCACTTGAAATCTATCCTTGAAGTCCACAGTCCTCAGTTTTACTGGAAGGTTAGTGCATAGGACACTAGTTTTAGATTAGTTCTTGCATTAGTGAAATTTGTTTTGTCTAAAGATCTAGAGATGAATTCTTTATTGTTTTTCCCCCATAGGTTATGACACAAGCCGATTTAGGCCTTGCTGATGCTTATATCAATGGAGATTTTTCGTTTTTTGATAAGGAAAGAGGACTTTTGGATCTCATCATGGTACGGTAAATACACTTATTGAACATAAATATAAGAGTTTAGAAACTTATGACATCCATCATAAACTTGCAGATTCTCATTGCTAACAAAGAATTGAACTCAAAAAACTCAAAACTTGCTAAGAAAAGGTAAAGGAGGATTCAAATTTTAGCTAAGCTATTAATTAAGCTTTCACTTGTTTACAACATTTTGAAAACTTGTGTTTGTTCTCATAGGGGATGGTGGACACCGATGTTTCTGACTGCCAGTTTAGCATCTGCGAATAATTTTCTAAAGCATGTCTCTAGGCAAAACACATTAACTCAAGCTCGAAGGAACATTTCTCGTCATTATGACCTCGTAAGTTTTCTTATGCCTTATATTCACTATGTCTCAAACGAACATATCCACTCTGAGTTTTTGATTTGCTTCATGGTTGGGTACTTGCGCAGAGTAATGAGCTTTTTGCTTTGTTCTTGGATGATACCATGACTTATTCCTCTGCAGTATTCAAGGTGGGAGTCTTTTTTTTTTTTTTTTTGCTTTTCAGTTACTATGTTTGATCCTGTCTAACAACTTTTTTTCCATTTTCACTTAATAGTCGGTTGATGAGGATCTGAGAACTGCACAAATGAGAAAAATATATCTTCTGATTGATAAGGTAACATCTATAGAAGAGTGTTTCTTAATTCATAACAGGAAACTATTATCTTTATTCTGTTTCTTCACTATTTTAGGCAAAGATAGAGAAGAATCATGAGGTTTTAGAAATCGGATGCGGGTGGGGAACTTTGGCCATAGAAGTTGTGAGAAGAACTGGATGCAAATACACTGGCATTACACTATCTGTTGAACAACTTAAGTATGCAGAAGAAAAAGTAAAAGAAGCTGGACTTGAGGTGACCAGAATCTATCTATGGATATTGTTTCTGTTTTCCAATGCTTTATGACTAACAATATAACCTCTTTATCGCCAGGATCGGATTAAGTTTAAGCTCTGCGATTATCGTCAACTATCTGACGCTCACAAATATGACAGGATCATATCTTGGTAATGAATTTTGTGTCTAATCTGCTATATATATATTTAACTTTGTAATATCTCTTTTGACAAAACATTTTGGATACTTCAGCGAGATGCTAGAAGCTGTTGGCCATGAATTCATGGAGACATTTTTCAGTCATTGTGAAGCTGCACTTGCAGAAGATGGAATTTTTGTATTGCAGGTAACATTTTCTTTTTTCACTTCCAGCCAATTTCATGTCTCACTTTTTTCACAAACATTGATTGTTTTTTTTTAAAATGTTTTGATCATAAAAGTTCATATCAATACCTGAAGAGCGTTACGATGAGTACAGAAGAAGTTCAGATTTCATAAAAGAATACATATTCCCGGGCGGATGCCTTCCTTCTTTAGCCAGAGTTACTTCAGCCATGGCATCATCTTCTAGGCTATGGTAAAGTCTTTCCTTTATCAAGTGTTTAGCTTCAAGTGCAGTTTCTATACTTTTTCTTTCCTTCGATATGTCTAAGTCTAACACACAAAGGGAAAAACAGTATTGAAAACGTTGAGAACATTGGGATTCAATACTACCAAACATTGAGATGTTGGAGGAAGACCTTCCTGGAGAGACAGAAGTAAGCTAAATACTAAATAAATTTCCTCTGCTTTACGTTTTGATAATCATATGGTTGCTCATATGTCCAACTACTATCTTCCCAGACAAATAAATGATCTTGGATTTGACGATAAATTCATAAGAACATGGGAATATTATTTTGACTACTGTGCAGCTGGTTTCAAGACTCTTACCCTTGGAAACTATCAGGTAAGATATATGAGTATTAACCATGCTTCTTCCCTCAGTTAAGACTTTATTTGAATACTTGAACATGCGTTTGCCCAACATTACAGGTAGTGTTCTCACGTCCTGGGAATGTGGCTGCACTTGGGGATCCATTTCGTAGCTTCCCTTCTGCTCAAGTATAATCAAAAATATATGAATCTTATTCGAGCTTTCACAAAGTACTACTCTCATTTTCTTGTGTTGTTTCCCATAAAAGTTCCATAGTTTGCGTGTGGAAGTATATAAGTAAACTTGTAAAAATATATGGTTCCATGATTCTGTCCAGACCATGTATTGTTTCATTCTAGTACATAAACGCCTCAAACAATGTGTCTTATTCTTTACTTCATAAACAAGTGTCTTTTAACTTTCTTAAAGTAAAATTAAGCCATACTAAACTCCGTTGGTTTGGACTGGAACTGGATATACGTATGTACTGAATTAAAACTCAATTTATTATAATGCGAATAAATTTGCAAGAAAAATTGAATTACATTATGAATATCCATAAATTTATTTTGTTGACAATAATAAAAAAAAGGAAAATATCCATAATCAAGTGAAACTAGAAACAGAATTCTCCTTTTCCACGCCTCACTAATACGTGATAAATAGAGAAGCAGCAATATGCAACATCCACTCAGACCATCCTCCTGAAAAAGACAACTACGAAATCAAACAGTTCGGTTCCGTTCAATGGCGAAAAGATCATTCGCTATGCTTGAATCCCAGACACTCGTGGAGAATTCATCACCATTCATAGATACCAAACGCCGAAAACACTGTCCCGACGCATCAGCAGCTAGCGAGAGTACAACGACAACTACAACATATTTGTTCCTAACCGCGTTTGTCGGATACCCAGAATTGTCCGAGCCATATAGCGATTTGGACCAAAGGGTTTTGTGTAGGATCTGCGTTCGATTACCCGACGGCAGAAGAGTGCAGAGAAGTTTCCTCAAATGTGAATCTGTTCAGCTTCTTTGGTCGTTTTGCTACTCACAGATTGATCAATCGGAGAGGAACAAGCCTTTCAAGCTGTTTCAAGCGGTTCCGGGTTATTACAAGAATCTTTATTACGGATCTGACACTAGTTTCGAGCAACCTGGGCTTGCCAACTCGTTGATCTCTTTGACTTGGGTGTGAATAAGAAATTCTTTTTTTTTTGTTTTTGTCATTCAGTTATCGATCTGTAATTGCAAGTTCATGGAAAAGATTCGATCATATCAGATTTACATAGCACATTGTTTCAAACTCTATCATAGAACAATTGTTACGGTCTTAGTTAATCAATTATGTACCCAATTTTGAGGTTAACAACGATTGATTTATTGAAAAAGGTTACAACAATTTCAGCGAATATCACTGAAGATAATACTAACGGCTATGGGTTGGTACGAGTCAAAGTAACTCAAACGTATCGAAATTTTTAAAATTCCTAAAACCTCTTTCAACTTACGTAGATTTTAGAGATTTGGGTGGATTTTATATTTGGCGAAGTTAAAGGAGATTTGAAGGAAATCTCGATGATATACATTTACTACAAGAAAACTAAGTCTTTACTAGGAAAAACCTTCCTCGTAAAATTACTAAGGCCTTACTTCGAGTTTACGAGGAAAGCAAATTTTCTCGTAAGATCCTCGAAAACTTACGAGAAAATATTTTCCTCGTAAGACCTTAGTAATTTCACGAGGATCTTACGAGGAAAAAATACTTTTCCTCGTAACTTTTTCCTCGTAAAGCCATAGTAGAGGCTTTCCTCGTAAAGGCATAGTAAAATATTACTACGAAATTAGGAGGAAACTGTTTATTACTACGAAATTAGGAGGAACTGGATAGGAAATATAGAATTTAAATAAAAAACGTGTTTTGTACCTACTTTTCCTAGCAATTTCCTAGTAAATGCTCAGATTCGAAAATTTCTATAAATACCACCTTATGTGATTCATTTGAAACACACCAAAAAAAAATCAGCTATAAGCTTGATCAAACACAAAAAAATGTCTGGTCCGGGAAATATTTTCGAGTTGCGGCAGTGGATGTATTCACACAGAGATAATAACGGGAGGGTGACGAACGAATTTCTGGAAGGGTTGGAGACGTTTATGCATCAAGCAGATTCTACACCACTCACGCAGGAAAGTGGTAAGATGTTATGTCCTTGTCGGAAATGCTGCAATAGCAAATTAGGCCCTCGTGAAAATGTTTGGAAGCATTTAATAAATAGAGGTTTCATGCCATATTATTATAGTTGGTATCAACATGGAGAAGATGCTAGTTGTAGGAATGAAGGTAACAGTAGTAATCAGGTTGAACCGGTTGATCGTTTGCATAATGAAGGTAGCATTAGTTATAGCTATGATCATCACCAAGAGGAACAAATGGTAGATTGTGATAGGGTTCATGATATGGTAGGTGATGCATTTGTAACTCATGATGATGATGAATTTGAAGAACCTAACTTAGATGCAAAAAAGTTTTACGAAATGTTAGAAGCTGCAAATGAGCCAATTTACAGTGGTTGTAGAGAAGGTCTGTCTAAATTGTCGTTGGCAGCTAGAACGATGAGTATTAAAACCGATCACAATCTACCTGAAAATTGTATGGATGCATGAGCAGACTTGTTTAAAGAGTATTTGCCAGAAGACAATGTGTCTGCTGAATCTTATTATCAGATTCAGAAATTGGTATATAGTCTTGGGTTGCCCTCGGAGATGATAGTCGTTTGCATCGACAACTGCATGATTTACTGGGGAGATGATGAGAAGTTAGAAGAATGTCGATTTTGTAAGAAGCCACGATTCAAACCGCAAGGTCGAGGGCGCAATAGGGTACCGTACCAAAGGATGTGGTACCTACCAATCACAGACAGATTGAAAAGATTGTACCAATCTGAGGAGACTGCTGAAGGGATGAGATGGCACACCGAGCATACTCAGACGGATGGAGAGATGACTCATCCATCAGATGCAAGAGCCTGGAAACATTTTAACAATGTACATCCACATTTCACTAGCAATAGCCGGAATGTGTAACTTAGATTATGCACTGATGGTTTTAGTCCATTTGGAATGTCTGGGAGACAATATTCATTGTGGCCGGTCTTTCTTACACCGTATAACCTGCCACCGGAGATGTGCATGCGACGAGAGTTTCTATTCATGAGCATCTTAATACCTGGTCCAAAACATCCAAAAAGATCTCTCGACGTTTTTCTACAACCACTTATAAAAGAGTTGAAAGATTTGTGGTCAACAGGGGTGAGGACATATGATTGTTCAACGAAAACAAACTTTACGATGCGAGCGATGCTTTTGTGGACCATAAGTGACTTTCCTGCATATGGTATGTTGTCTGGGTGGACTACACATGGAAGATTAGCTTGTCCATATTGTAATGGAATGACAGATGCGTTTCAGTTGAAGC
>CAKOAT010124044.1:807-15520 GCA_932364175.1 Eruca vesicaria subsp. sativa | reverse complement strand
CCTCCTCCTCCTCCTCCTCCTCCTCCTCCTCCTCCTCCACCGGTTGGGATTCATCCTGACTTGCAGGTGCCGCCGAACGCACCATTTGCGGTGTACACGGTGGAGGATATCTTGGCCCTTCCAGGCAGAGAAGGGCTGCAAAAGTTAGATCCTTTCCGACGGGACGGCCAAAACGTATTATGGTACGTTTTAATTTTTACATTTTTTTATTAATTAATTTTTAGAAAGTGTTATGGTATATATATATATATATATGTTCTAATTAATGATTTATTTTCTGTCTTTCCAGGTTTGGTCTTGACAATGCTGTCGGATTTAGCGTCACGGACTGTATCAAGGGATACTTTCCTGATGCAGCTCCAAACTGGAAGCTAACGGCGAGCCACACCAAAAAGACGTGGTTCAAATCGTTCGCTGTAAGTTTAGTAAATCAATTTAATTTATTTTTAATCATTTAAAATTATGAATTTTATTGAACTAATACGTTTTTTATTTTTTTCTGGTTGCAGCAAAAATACTGTTGGTCTATTGGGATTCACCAGCGGGTGAAGTCAGATTTCGAGACCAAGGCAAAAGCACGATTGTGCGACATGGTCTACAACTGGAAGGGCGACTTTCAGGTATATAATTAAATTTAAAAATTATAATATATATTAATTATAGTTTTAAAAATATATATTATTGACTTTAATTCTAATTATTTCAAATCAGGTGAACGGTTACGAGCGCGGGAAAACCGATTGCCTCACAACCACGGTGTGGGATGGCCTCATCAGCTATTGGACGTTGCCGGATTCGATCAGAACGTCCAATACAAACTCCGGGAACCGCATGGCCACAGACGAGCATGGCAACACGAAGATACTTCACACCACAGGCCGAAAACCTCACGGGAGAGTTCGTCTAGACATGGTATTTTTTTATAATTATTAAATTTTTACTTTATTTTGATATTCTAATATTCTAAATTAATATTTAATTTTAAAAAAAATAAAGGCTAAAGAGACAGGAGTTCTTCCATCTCTGAAAGACCTTTACGAGCGGACCCACCGGAGGAAGAGTGGACAGTTTGTAGATCCTGCTTCCGAGCGGATCTACAACGAGGTTGCTGCCCGAGTTGACGAGCGCCAGACCCAGTTGACTCAGCAGACTGGGGTTCCGGTGGTATTATCCACTCTTGAAGTGGATAAGATTTACGAGGAGGTAAATAATTTCTTTTAATATATTAATTTTTATTATTTATTTAACTTTTTTGCTTCGGTTATTAATATTTTAATTTACAGGTCGTTCCGAGGAAAAAGGGCCGTGTTATCGGGATTGGCTCGGTTAACGATGTCCCCGCAGTGACATCGGTTTATGTTCACCAACAAGCCGATGACAATGCTCAGCTGCGGACGGAGTTGCAGGCGACGCAGTCTCATGTGCGTACGCTCACGGATATCCTCGACATTGTGGCGGTTGGAAACCCGCAAGTGGCGGAAGAGTTGCATCAGAGACGGGAAAGCGGAGCCCTTCCATCCCAAGAGCCTCCACCATCTCAGTCACAGCCGGCATCCAACATTGGAGACGACGACTTCGTGAACCAATTTCAAGACCAGCATCCTTTTTAGTTTTTTTTTTAGTTTTTAATTGTATATTATGAATTTTAAAACTTATTAATTGTATATTATTTAGTTATTTATAAATATTTTGTTATTTATTTTTTTAATTTTTTAATATATATAATTTTAATTTATAGATATTTTTTTTTAAGTAGGAAAAAATTGTTTCGAAGCAAAATCCTCGTAAAGGTTTCGAATTCCTCGTAAACTTTCCTAACAAGTTCCTTGTAAAGAACCTACTATGAGGTTACGAGGAAATAGTTTACTATGCCCTTACGAGGAAAGCCTACGTGGAACTTACGAGGAGACCTTTTCCACGTTTTTATGAGGAAACTTTTCCTCGTAAATTAGCTAGGCAATTACGAGGAAAATATGCTTTACGATAAACGTCTTCGACGAAACACGTTTCCTCGTTATTTCCTAGTAAAGGGCCATTTACTAGGAAATAACGAAGAAAACCCGTCCTAGTAAATGACGTGTTTTCTTGTAGTGATTATACATAGGTGGATTTGAAAAAAAAAAGAAAAAGAAAAAGAAAAAGAAAATCATTTTAGTAGGATTAAATTTCACACAGTCCAAAGCATGATATCAACTTCGTCACGCTCACATTCTGTTTTATGAATTGACAGATCATTTTTGTTTCCAAATCAAAAGTGGTCTAATGTATCTGTTTTCTCCACAAAAGAAAACACAAGTGCAAGGAATTAAACTAAAGTACTAAACCAAAACTGAGTTAGTACAATACTAGATATTAATCTCTCTTCTTGCGCGGAATGAGATTATTAATTTGTTATTATTAAGATAAAAAGATATTAGGTATGTTTAATTTAGATATCAGTTTGGATTTACGTTGTTTTTGGGTTTAATCTTCAATTCTATAACTATCATTCTAAATCCATATTTATGGTCGTTTGTTCGATTAAAATGCTTAAAGTTTTTGACATTTTAGTGATAAACCAAAGGTTATTATTATTTGTTTATTTTCACGTTATATAAAATTGTATACAATCCTCATGTCAACTGTTTCATATTGTAATTTTAAAATATATGTAAAATCAAATCTAAATAATACTCTCTCTGTTCCTAAAAGATTCATATTTTAGTTTTTTCACAGTTTTTAATAAAACAGAATAAATTTACATAGTTTTTTTGTATTTATCTTCTTTCCCTAATTTTAAACCAATAAAAAATCAATTAGTGCAATTAAGTTTTTTGAAATTTACAATTAGTTAATAAAACATGCATTGAAAATATATAAAAAAATATAGATCTTTTAGAAATTTTTTTTTTTTCGAGAATACTAGTGGTATTCCGGCACTACGCGCCGGATATTCGTACGTTTTATTTTCTAATGAGAAAAAAAATGTTTTTGATCCATTTAATAGTGGTAAGTGGCAGTAATGTATTACTTTGTTTTGAAGTTGCTTAGGTCAAAAAGGAATATCCTAAATGGTTTCACTGATCGATTAGCCGATAGTTGCACCAAAGTAAATATAGTTGTACTTAAAGACAGAGTAAAGTTGATGTTTCAAAGGAAAACATGTAAATGCATGTGTTTGGTTTGTGATTATCTTGTTAGTGTTTTGAAGGTTAGTGTAGAAAGTTTTGTTGGTGTGTTAATGTTATTGGACGCAGACCCCTTACCTTGAACTGGAAGAATCGCATCAAATGTTTTTGCAATAGTTATAATTCTTCGCAGTTCGCATGTAACCATGGTCGTTCTTCCAACCCTCTGAAAAGGGAAAACATTGTCAAGCAAGTTTCCAAGCTGTTTTCGTATTTTTAGTGTAGTTCTGGCTAGTAACCACCTTCATGCTTGCGACGTTGATGCTTTGCTTATTACCAAATCCATGTGGTGGTTTTGCTGAGACGTTGATGCTTTGCTTATTACAACCTTGTTCATCTATTAGTGAAGGGTCTGTTGGGTCCGTAGCTTCTGTGCGTGTTACAATGTCTTGGTCTAGCACTGTTTTATAATAGACTCGAATCCTTTTCCCTTTATTTTTCATTAGATTTTGCTGGAGAATAGTTGGATGCCAACAATCTTTGAACTTTTCTATTTCAGAAATGACTTCTACTTCACAACCTTTGGTAATGGACAAATCTTTTGTCCATTTCTTCATTTTTTTCATCCTAAAACCTCAAAAAAATAAGATTCAAATCATTCATCTTCACAAATTTGCACATATTTATGAACCGATCATAATCTTATCAACAACCAATGAACAAGAACATTTATCAATCAAGATAAGTATACATTTTCTACTAATAATCAAAGAAATAAAGTGATTTAAAATCAGATTAAAACACTACAAGAAATCTGAGTATTTATAGCAGAACAGGATAGCATTTTTTTCGATTATGCTATGGTTGGTATACTTCCTATTTCTACATAGCGTTCGTGAAAATGAAAACGCTATGTTAGGTTAGTCCGATTTAACTATGAAAACACCTTTTCGAAACGTAGTATACATAGCTTTCAGTTTCGAAACGCTATGTAAAACTAAAGCGGGAAAATAATTGATTTTCCCTCTCACCCTTATTTCACTTTCCCTCTATTTTATTTGCCTCCAAAAACTCGAAATCCTAACCCCTAAACCCTAAAACCTAAACTCAAAACAAAAACTTTAGACTTTAAAATTTTAATATCAGATCTCGAATTTAACTTCAGTTTTTAAATAGAAACATAGAAATTAATATTTTCAAAAATTAATCTCAAATCATAAATCAATACCCCAAACCTTTAACCTTCAAAACATATATCCAAACTTTTATTTTAATCTCCAAATTTAAAAACTAATCTTAGATTAATCATGTACCATAAACTTTAATTAAAAATCTTAAACTCTATATTTTTTATTTATATAAATTTAAATCTTAAATTTAATCACAAAATATCTTTAATCTAAACCCAAACACTATATTCTCAACCCTAAACTGACTAAATTTTACACCTTAAACTTTAAACTTCATATTTAACTTTTAAGCAGTTTTAATAACTCCAAACCCTGTTCCATTTTCCCCAAACCCCCAAAACTTAACTTCAAACCCTACATACTATACCACAAATCTTAAATCTAAACACTAACTGTAAATACAGATATTTTCAAAATTTAATCTTAAATTTTTCATTGAAAATCAAAATTTAATATTTTTAAAATTTTTAATCTCAAATCTTAAAACCCAAGCTGTAAACACCATACTCCAATCTTAACTCTATACCCTAAACTCCAAACTACACTTGAATCTTATATTCTTTATGGTAAATCTAATTTCTACTTTTTAAAAAATTCTAAATTTTAATTTCATGTTTTAAACTTAAACCTTAATCTCTATTTCATCAACTCTAAACTTTATTTTTTCAAACAACCTAAACTCTATTTTCTTTATCCAAACATCAAGCAAAAAATTAATTTTTAAAATTATAAATACAAATCTAAAATTGATAAATTGTGAATTTTAAATGTTAGATTTTTTTCTTAAAATTTTCATTTACGAAAATATATCATAAATATTGATATACTAAAATATAGAATAGAATAGAAAACAATATTGTTTAAAAGAATATAGAAACAAAATGTTATTGGTCCACACACAAAGTAGCCTATCACATACAAGGGTGAGGATCATGCTTTATGTAATCACAACCATTGATTAAAGTTTTTGAAGGGTCCAGATTCATCCTCCTTTTTTCTCTCTCTCTCTCTTGTTTTTTTTTAATTTTTTGGAAGTGTTTTTCCAGGCTCATCGCCGCCACCAAACCCTCTCCATCGTCTCTGTCTCTCAATATCCTTCTCCACTTACCATTACAGATCCTTGTATAACATCGTCACCTCTTCTCCACCTCCGCTCAAGCTTGTCGCAGTTCTTCTCGTCACGGATCTTGACCTACCACCGAGCTCTCCATCTCCAGCGTCACCATCTTCCACTCTGTCTCCGTTAGTCGAAGAAATTCGCCGCTGTCACCATCTTCCACTTCAATTCCTTCCTCTCTTCTTCGTTGTTAGAGATAGACGGAGGAGCCGAGTTGCGGTGGTGTAACTGTACAACAGCAAGTCGTTTCTTGTACGAGTAAGACCTCGTCGTCTCATTCAAAGTACTTGTAGTCTCTTTTGAGTGGACGCATATCACGAAGTAAGGTCTTGATTTATGCGAATCTTATGCACAAGAGAGTTTATTTTACCAGATTTTGAGATTATTTCGTTTCTATTTCAGAGATTTGATGAATTTGGTATTTTGCTTGTTTTTTTTATAGTTCAAAGCTGCTATGTAATGTTAATGGTGATGCTGTAAACAAGACAGATGAACATATTTGGAAGCATATCAATGGACACCGCTTCCTCAATAAACTTGGTCTGTAATTTTGAACTTTGAACGTTCTTTTCGTGGTTAACGGTTGTCTTGTTGGTTAACGGTTGTCTTGTTGTTTTATCTAATAGAGGAGAAGGAACAAGAGAGAGTCAGGATGTATTTCAGAGGAAGGTGGAGAAACTCTGTCGGAAAAGAATGGTGCAACGGAAGCAAAGAAGAAGAATAGAGCTTGGGTGCGGCGGAGATTGAAGAAAAATGTGGTGTGGTGGCATTATTAGGTTTAGTTAGGTTTAACTATAGTAAATTGGTTTACTTAGATTAGTTACTAAACCAATTTGTAACTCGAAACCAATATGTAATTGTAAATCATGTAAATCAAATTAAATTTATAAATTAATTTCTAAATTATATTTTTATTTTAGCAGAATTAATTAGAAAATATAATTTTATAAATTATTAGTTTAACACAGTATCGATATCGGATATCAAATGCTATATTAGAATATTTATATGACAAAACTGAAACTGCTATCTAATTAAAACATAACGTAGCAGAAGCAAAAAACGCTATCTAAAGTGGTGGACCTATTATCGCGGCTGATGATACAACATACATAATACCGCTATGGTAGCGTTAGATAGCGTTTTATCGGCGCAATTAATACTCAATTTTCCTGTAGTGAAAGTTTGCTATTAGGAATCAAAGTAAGAAAGTGAATTCAGATCTAATCAAGCACATGCACCGATCTTCATTGCTGCAAAAATAAAAATTTCAGCGGAATTGAAGGGAAATTGAATATATAAAATAGAATTGATTTACCTTTCTACAATTTGAATAAGATTGTTACTTGATTAGATATGTTCTCTCGTTTCAAAGAAAATTGCAGATGAACAAAGAGACAGATGTACAAAGAGAGAGAAACGGAACATGATACTTGTTTACTGAAACATTCTTGTCGGACACGTGTTTTGTGTTAGGGTGTTGGCAAAGTGGGCCTTAGCTAGGCTTTGATGTCAAACTAATATTTTATATAACCCGAAAGAGTAGCAGTTACAAATCTGTTGACTGTAATTCTTAAAGCCCAACAATGACCCAATTTCAAATATGTTGATGCCTCTTGGTCTATATTAATTTATAAGTCTTTATATATTTAGTATTTATTAGTCTTTATATATGTTTTATAGAATTTTTATAAATCCTAAAGACGTTTTTAATAAGGTGTTATAAAGTTACTGAAATACAAAGCCACAAATCCAAATCAGATCCATAAAACAGAGCTACCAATTCAAGCAACTAACCCATATGATATATTCAGAATCCCACAAACAAAGTTCACCAAATACGCGTAAAACAGCTAGTTGTTCACACATAACCATAAGCAAGTGAGAAAGTTTTGCTTTTATTCTCACATTGGGAATCATTGTAATTATGAGAAGATATCAACAGCCAACTTTTCTCTGATGAATGCAATTTTTTCTTCACTCAGCTTGGCCAAGTCAATTATACGCATTGCATGGCACTCTATCAGCTTAAATGCATAAATTCCACTGTCTTCTATTTTAAGAACCTATAACATAGGAGATAACTTGTAATCAAAACTTTTTATGATCAATAAGTCAAATCTAACATTTAAAAATGTAGAGATATATAAGCAGTTATAATCATATTACATGTGGCAAACCTTCAGATTCAACATTTATTGCGAACTTTCTTGTACTCATGTTGACATCTTTGAAGATGTTGCGAATCATGAAAGGGAGAACCACCGCATATGCCTTTACATAATCAACCAGGTTCGCATCTGTGTATTTCTGTGCGGCACAGTTGAATGCAATGATACTTCTCTTCTCCAGGTTGATTACAATCCCAAGCCAATAAGTTTCTTCAACCTCAATTGCCGAATAGAGAAAACTGATATTGCTCTCTATCTTGTACTTGTCGAAGACTCTTGCAAACTCGAAGCCTTTCTTGTCATCTAAAAACTTATCATAAAGTTTCATCAATTTCCTCAAAAAAGTTTAATCCAACAACTAAGGCATTTTTATTAAGTAACAAATTTGGAGTGTTTCTCTTTCTCAGTTTCAGCAACTCCAAACATGCTTTAATATGCTACCAAAAAATAACAAATACTCATAAAATCTATCAGAGACTTTTATAAAGAAAAAAAAGATAGATTTATAAGTGATTATAAATAATATATAAATAAGTTCATCTATTCTAATTGTTTTTGAAAGCTTTCTTCCTGAAGTTTCAAGATCTGAAAACAACTTTGTGGTTACTAACGCTTGATTGACTTTTATTTTCCTACATTAAAACACACATACTAAGTAGGAACCTATTTTCACCATCATGAAATTCATAATACCTTATATAATAAATCTTACCTGTTTTTCTTTGATATTTTCCCGTCTCTCATCTTTTCCATTCTTGTTTTATCAACTGGCTCAAAAGGATGAATTATTGGATGCTTCTTCCGTGCTCTTATAAATGGTGGTTGCGTATGAATTGATGGTATTTGACCTCTTTCAATTCTTCTTAGCTCAACATTATCTGGATTAGCTTTATTCTTCTTTATAAGTGGAGGCTCAACATCATCATTTGCCTACACACCAAATAAAATAGTCTTTTTAAGAGTTATATGTTATAAGATAATACAAAACTCAGAAAGTTTAAAAAACAAACCCGGGTGTCTTGTTGTACTAATCTCTTTTTAACTTTATTTAGAGGTTGGAAAACAGTAATCTCACAAACATCTCTCACACGAACCTGATTCATGCAAATCATTTTATGAATATGTATATGTGAACCTTTTTATCAATCATGAAATAGTGTATAAAATACCTCATTTGCACGACTTTCTTGGGAGAGAAGATCAAACTTAGGTGCTGTAAATGTTGGAGTAGGCGATGAAACCTGCAGACACAGATCAATTTAAACTAGATAAATTAAATTTTTACAAGGCCTTATGAAATATGTTTAATTTATACCCTTGTATCATAGTTTGGAGTATTGAATGTTTGAGTAGACGACATGACCTACAAAAAATAAGAAATGAAATTTGGTAAGCCTTAAATCCAAAAATTTATAAACCTATATATATATATATCCTATGTTTAGATTTTATACCTGTGATTTTTGTTTCATGCAACTTCCTTCTTCAACTTTTTCTGTGACTTCGTCTTGAGTGATTTTCTATGTATTCTCATTTTCTCCAGGAATACTCTCTTCTTCCGCTAAAACCTCTGTATCAGAATTTGCTTCTTTATCACATATCTGTTCTTCATTTTCATCATCTGGTGAAATTTTTCTGTCCTCAGAATTTGCTTCTTCATCGACTGGAACTTCTTCATTTTCAACATCAGTTGCGCTTCTTCTATCACCAGATTTTGCTTCTTCGTCAATCGGAGCTTCTTCATTTTCATCATCATCATCACCAGAACTAGCTTCATTCTTGCAATCTTCTTTATCACCAGAATTTGCTTCTTCGTCAATTGGAACTTCTTCATTTTCATCATCATCACCACCAGAAGTAGCTCCATTCTTGCAATCTTCTTTATCCGTTGAACCGTCAGGGAAATTCAAAAAATCATGTCAAATCGTTAGAGAAAATAACATATGATTTTTTTTGTATTTCTTGGTAAAGTCAGTTGCTTACATTAATCCCTAAAAAATTATGGATCGTCTCTACTCGCTTACCCAAACCTTGAACCATTTGGATTAGCTCATCAAATTTCTCACTGTTAGACTTGGAATGATCTTCATCGTTTCTTTGTTCTTTATCTTTCTCATACTCTTCATCTTTATTATCTTCGTTATCGTTCTGATTCTCTTCATCTCTCTGATTCTCTTCATCTTTCTGATTCTCTTTAGCTTCGTCATGTTCTAAATCTTGCTCATGCTCTTTATCTTTATCTTTTTTCTCCGTTGCTCACATATGGCTTCTGTTGCAACAAAAATATCCACAAATCCTTGCTCCCAGTCTCTTTTCGTCATTTTGTATCCTATGAGAACCATGTTTATAACACTATCAAAGTCTGAACCATGTGTTGTATTCACCAGATGTTTGTATTCATTAGGAGATCCAAAATTGTATCAACCACAACCTCAAAAAAAATAAAACATGTGTTTTATAATCCCATGTAAACCTCATATTTATAAAATTATAAGACCGTGTAAAACAATATTTCCAATCTTTTGTGAACACTTCACATTTTTGCAGGTTTTTTTCAATGAATCCATGAATCTCTCTAGAAATCTACTTTCAAACATTTTCTAATATGATCATACGGATTAATTTATAAACGTTTATAAAAACTTACATTATTTATCTTCTCTATCGCTGACACTTCGGTTATGGTCTTACTCTTTGTTGAGTCCCAATGCAGAATGAGCGGATCTGAAGAAAAGGACGTCTCCCATGGTTTTCCCAATGATTGGCCAAGAACACTCACTGAGGACATTGCCTATAAGTTAATGAAGATGACAAAACCACTTACTTCATAACCATCTCCTAACCAGGAACCTGAATCCAAGCTTTTAATACTCTTTGACAAGACATTATATGCAACTCTACCCCAAGCACATTTGGAAATGCGATAGTTCAAGTAACTCAGCATCCTCTCTTTCGGGTTTAGAGTTACTGTCTTTTCTGCAATAATCACTCCTTCTGTAATTATTGCTACTCCAAGTGAGAACCTTTCCAGTGTTGTCATTCCTGGTGCTTTATTCTTAAACATTTCATACAATGTTTCCACCCTGTATTTATCCTTCTTGCTTAACATCCACAAGTAAGGTTCTTTTACCACTCTGTCACACACCTTCACTTCTGTTTTATCTTCTTCACATGCTAACCTTGTTGCCATATAGAATTATCTCATTGAAAATCTTATAGGTTGATCGAAGAAGGTAGACCAAAGTGCTTCCCTTTTGTTAGACTCTCTGAAAACCCAACACTGGTTCTTCTGACCAACTTCACTATGCTTCCAATGTGGGAGTTTTCTATCTGAGCAAACTCCTTCTTTCCTAAAACGGCAGCAACCTTTTCCACATAATCCATTCTTGAGTGTTGGATAATGACCTTCAGATTATTTGGTGGTTCTATTCCAGCTTCATAAACTCTCTCAGACAAACACATGGATGTGCAAAATTCATTGCTATCTAATTGCAAAACAAAATTCAGCATTAAGCTCGTATTTAGAAAGGGTTATAAATTCAACAAAACGATGATGTGACTTATGTTCAGGAGAATTAAATCTCTATGAAAAAACTAACAAAGGTCCAGAATCAATAGCATTCAAGAACATACAAACAAATAAGAAGTGACACTTGATGTTTACAGCTCAGCTCAACAGGGTGTGACTATGTATACAAAACGTTAAAGAGCATTTCGTTATTACTCTAGGATCGAAACTCTTAAAGATTGAGAACGCCATTAAAGATCATTACCACTTCATGAGAGACAGATATAGTGATGTTAGACTATGTAAAGGACAAGTTTCACTCCATAGCCCATCAACTTGTATGATTGGCTATTAACACAAAATTCAACATTAAGCTCGTATTTTAGAAAGGGTTATAAATTTAACAAAACGATGATGTGACTTTTAATCATCGTCTACAGATACGTTATTCAATGATTATAGATTCAAACACTAATCGATTACACGGATCTTAAAATTACATGAAGCTCGTATTTTAGGGTTATAAATTTGCAAAATCTCCCCTCTTTCCCTTAGATCGAACAAACGAATACAAAAATTGAAACTTATGAATTTGTATAATCTAGCATCTTAAATCGAATAAGGAAAAATACAGATTCGAAGAACAAAGAAACTTTGAACATGTCACCGGATTTTTCTAATCTAGAAACTTACAAATTGGGAATTGGATTGAGGAGCCGACATTATTCTCCGTCAAGATCTTCCGTCGTTGATTGAACACATCACCGGAGTCACCGAATTCGCCGTTGTTTGAGAGAAACCAATTTCGTCGGAGTCGCCGTCGTGAGAGAAGGTGATTTCATCGTGGAAGATCTATTTTCCTTTCTCGACGAAAATGATATCTCAACTAACCTAGGGACATTAAGGTCATTAACCCTTTAGTAATATATGTATTTATGAAAATGTCCCTCCTCTTAAAATAAACGTGAGTTAGTATACGCAAGAATGTGTATTTTTGCAATTCACCCTTAGATAATCCCCATTTCTTCTTTGATATATTATGCTGTATCTTCGTCAATCAAACACAAATTGGAGCCAACTTGTTTTAAGGTGGAATATTTTAAAAACTATACTTTATACTATGATTTGCGATGAGGAAATGTTTCCAAGAAAAATTATTTATATACTTAGTGAGGCGGATTTAGTGTTATACTATGAAATCTTATCGGCAAATTATTCAAAATATTCACACATTAGTATCCCGTAACTTGCAGTGCAAATTGCATAAGTAATTTCCTCAACACACATAACCGCACAATTAATCTACCACAAATTATGAAAATACTATCATACTAGGTGATTTTCCCGTGCTCATGCACGGACATGTATATTTATTTTATAAATATACAATAATAACTGATTGATATTTACTTTAATTTTTAAATTAATTTATAGTTTGTATGTCTAATTTACATTATAATATTATATTACTTTAATTATATATATAATTTTAGATATGTTATATTTAGTCTGTTTTATTGTTTCTAGTGTCGATTTAGTTATCATTTAGATATATTGGATTCTATCTATTTCTCTGAATTCAACTATTATCTTTTATATTTTAAAATATTAAATTTTTGATTAATTGTCTTATTTGCATTTATGTTGGTTGTTATCTTAGAAATATAAGTATATTTAGTAAGATTATATATAACTTAAGATTTTTTTGTGCTTAGAAAGAAAAAAAAAGTAAAAACTAAAGTTTATGATTCTAAATTACATACATAAGTAACTAATGAATTTCTAGATTTTTGAACACATATCAATATTTACAATAGTTAACATATTTTATAAATTCTAAATAAATTTATGCTTTAGATTGTTTAGATGGTAAACTGAAATTTATTTTAAATAATTTTAAAAATAAGGATTCTGATTTGCTTAAGTATTTGACTATGGTTATATTAAGTTTCACAAACATAAAAACAAAAAATTAAAAATGAAAAGTTTATTAAGAAAACAGATAATTTTAACTATTAAAATATAATACATCTACCTCGTTAAATTATATAGTGTTATGGTATTTTAAAATAATTGTAGTTATTTTCTGTTTTTATGTTTGTGAAACTTAATATAACCATAATCAAAATACTTAAGTAAATCAGAATCCTTATTCTTAGAACATATAATTTTAACTATTAAAATATAATATATCTACCTCGTTAAATTATATAGTGTTATAATAATTTAAAATAATTGTAGTTACTTGATCAAAAGATGTTTATCATTAAATTTATTTTTAGTTTTAGTTTTAGTATCTCTTAAAATAGTCACTAAAAAGTGATTGTTTTTGAGAAATTATACTATATAAGTAAAATAGAATTTATATTTTTACTGTAATTGTAAGATATTATAGTCAAATAAATATACTAAAAATAAAATTTCAATAATACTAATTATAAAAAATGTCAGTTAAACATATATCAGTTTATTTTAGTTGATTATTTTATGTAATCATAATTATTTTTAAAAAATATATATTTTATTGTTTAAAATTATTTTTTTAAGAAAAAAAATATTTCTTTTTCTAATAGCAATATTTTTTGTGTGAATTTTTTTTTTATGAAATCTCATTATATACAGATATTGTTTTTTTTATCTAAGAAGATATAGATATAAAGTATTTTATTACTTCAAAGGTATATTTTATGTTATTTAAAATATATTTAAATTAATTATTACTGTTTTGTGAACTTTCCTTTTTTTATTAAACCATATTATATATACTTATATTTTCGTTTTTAAATAGTTTTGTAAATTTTATAAATGTTTCCTTTTTATTTTATATTGTTATTTGGAAATTCTTAAAAAGGAAATAATATTTAATTGTATTTTTAATTCATTAGGGGTATCATAGTTATCAACCAGCGTGAGAGTTAACGTGAGCGCGACACCTAAGAAAGTGACTTCTCAAATAATATTATAGAGATCCCTTATCTATTAATTTTGGAGCATTACAACATATTTTGGTAGGCACGTGTCCTCACTACGTTAATTTTTAGAACCTTAGGAAAAATAAGTTGCTCCATCTCAATATATATTATATTTTTTATTAAACTAACTATGCAATTAATTGGTCGTATGTAAAAAAATATTCTCCATTATTTCCTTAAATAAAAGCTATAGAATTACCTAATATGGTTAACAAACCTATGACAAATAATGATTTTGAATAATAAAAATTTGATTACAATTTTCTATCCTCCATCATTTTTTTAATTTTATATTATTAAATAAATTAAGCAATCATATTAATAATCTAATAAAAAATTTAGAATTTTTCTTATATGCTATATTTTGAATTTTTTAAAAAATTATAAATTACTAAAAATTTTAAAAGTCAACATTGAAATTTTTGTGATCAATGATTTAACTTTTTGTTATGGGAAAATTGCCAAATATGACTCAAAACTTGATTTGAAATGCAAAAGTAAACCCAAACTTGAATCAAATGCAAAAGTAACTTAAAAGGCTGTTGAAATTACAACCAACCCCTTGTGAACAAACAAAAAAAGAGTTTTTTTTTGACGTTTTTAGCCCTCGCAAGTCGTCTGCCCAGACGACTTTAAACTAAGTCGTCC
>CAKOAT010124043.1:561621-584768 GCA_932364175.1 Eruca vesicaria subsp. sativa | reverse complement strand
CGAGGAAAAGTACTTTTTCCTCGTAATCTCCTCGTAAATGTACTAAGGCCTTACGAGGAAAGTGTTTCCTCGTAAGTTTTCGAGGAACTTACGAGGAAATTTGCTTTCCTCGTAAGATCCTAGTAAAGGCTTAGTAAATTTACGAGGAAGAATTTTCCTAGTAAAATTTCCTAGTAAATGCTTTGTTTTCTTGTAGTGTGAATTGTACTTCAGAAGAAGATCTTACCGCAGTTCTACGACAAGGTCCTTTCCATTATAATTTCTGCATGTTCGTGTTAGTGAGGTGGGAGCCTATTGTTCACGATGATTACCCATGGATTATTCCATTCTGGGTTACCATTACTGGAGTACCTTTGCACCTGTGGACAACAAAGAATTTGGAAGGTTTTGGACGCACTCTGGGCCGCGTAGATACGCTGGAGCTTGAGGAGGGTCGGATGCTTATAGATATAGACACGCGTAAGCCTCTTAAATTCACAAGAATGGCAACAAATTCAGAGGGAGATGCAGTTACAATTAAGATCGCATATGATATGCTCTTTAAGCATTGTACAATATGCGGTTTCTTAACCCATGAAAAGGATCATTGTCCTTTGAAACCACCACAATGCTCTGTTTTTGACCTAGTGGAGCATAAACAGGAGGGGGCTCAGATATTGTCAGGACGCCGCGAGATTAAACCAAGGCTTAATACTTCTTCTTCAAACACAGTGGTTCTCAACCATCAGCTGGAAAATGATCCCAATAATGCAACCGAGTTACAGTTGAATCGTCATGATACTGCTGTCCATCATCGACCAGATGGGGTCTCCAAAGGCAGTGGTGTTGGTTTCTCACACCATGGCAAAACTGATAGGGTGGAACGAATAACAAATGAGCGAGCTAGCAATAGATATGTTCATTCACCCTATGATCGCCATGATAATCATCGCTGGAAGAAGTCTTATGCTTCATATGCATCGAACACTGCAAGGGATAGATCAATGGAGGTTCAGAGAGTCTCTAGGAGAGATGAGCGTAAGTGGGAAGGGGAAGCATCAAGCTGGAAAGGTACTGGAAATCGCAGGAGCCCTACTTTGGCTATTAGGAGAGATAGGAGGGAATGGCGTGAGAAGAGCATGAGTACACATACTACTGCTGAGCAACAATATGACAGAAGGAACAGTCTCCGGGATAACCTTGCGACGGAGGAAAACAACTTTACTCGCGTGAGCCATAACGAGGAGCCACGGAGTCACACTCGGGAGAGGGATTCACGAGGTCAGGCCGGTGCTGCACGGTCTGAGACGGATGATGCTTCGCCTAATCACTTGGTACATTAAGATGAAAGTAACGAGACGGTGGTACCTGCCAGGAACCGTGGTGTACTCAAGGAATCTCGTGGAGGTCCTTATGACCAGGTGAAAGCACGGGATAAGAGTACTTTGGAGAGTATTGTGGAGAGTCACCATGTTGAGTCCCCGGCGGTATTGGTGAATCCACAGAAGAAACGGCTTGCCAGCAAGATCACATCTCCAAACATGCAGGATAATGTGACAGTTCATCCTAGAAGTGTGATGCGTTCCTTGACGTTTCATACTGTTTCAGCTGAACCTGAGGATGAGGATGCCCGAGTCATTGACGCTTTATCTGAGATGGGGCCTTTACCACATGAGGATGAAAGATCGAATGGAGACGGATTATGATCTCTTTGATGACGAACTCTTGGACTTAGAGGCACCAGTACCACAACCTTCCTCACGCCAAACTGAGACGGGTGGTACCTCAAAAAGCTTGAAGGGAGTAAAGCATGGGAACAGGCGTACACCTAGGAAGAAAGAGGTCCTTCGTCGGGGATCTCCACGTCTACGAGGTCTAAGCTCTACTTCTCAGAAGTACACTGGTGGAAAGGCTAAACCAAAACACCATATCCATAATGCTAGGGAGGGTCGGTCTAAGACAACTAAAACAAGTGGTTCAGTGGGATCCAAAAACCCACTCCATTTGTATCCATGAGGACACTCAGTTGGAACTGTCGAGGGATTGGGACTGACCTCACAGTTCGACGCCTTACGGAGATGTGTCAGAAGCATCGCCCAGGACTAGTGTTCCTTTCTGAAACTAAGAACAGGAGGCTGCTGTTGCAAGACATTCAGGCCGACTTAGGATACGACCGTTTGTTTACCGTTGAGCCACGTGGTCTCAGCGGTGGTTTAGCTTTATTTTTTATGGATGATTTTCATGTTAAGATTTTATTTTCTAATAACAGAATGATTGACATTGAGGCAGTCATTGATGGAATAAAAGTCTATATGACATTTGTTTATGGGGATCATGTAGTAGAACAGAGAGAATTAGTTTGGGAACGTCTTACGCGTTTCTCAACAACACGAAATGGACCTTGGTTTATGATTGGTGATTTTAATGAAATTACTTGTCATGAAGAAAAGGAAGGTGGCAGACAACGCACAGATAATTCTTTTTTGCCTTTCAAACAGATGCTTAGTGACTGTGGTATGCTGGAGTTTCCGTTTACAAGAAATATGTTTTCATGGGTAGGAAGAAGAGCAGGAAATAATATTGTAAGATGTCGTCTTGATAGAGCTGTGGGTAATGAGAATTGGCATGAGAAATTTCCTCATTCCAAAGTGCAGTATCTAAGGCTTTGGGGTTCGGATCATCGTCCAATCCTGGCAGACATTCTTAAAAAGAAGCCACGGAGATCGAAAAATTTTAAATTTGATAAGCGATGGCTTCAGAATGAGGAACTTAGACACATCATTCTTGAGGGATGGAAATCACCAGATCTGCCACCGGGTGCAAGTATTATGGAGCATATTTCAAGCTGCGTGTGTTATGTGATTGGAAGAGACAACATAACCTGAATTCAGAGAAAACTGTAGAAGAGCTAAAGGACAAGGTGGATCGTTTATCGTCCAATGATGATGCAACTACAGAGGAGATATCGGCGGCATTAAAAGAATTGTCTGATGCCCTTAAGGCGGAGGAACTCTTTTGGAAGCAGAAGTGCAGGATATTCTGGCTAAGGGAGGGAGATCGGAATACTAAGTTTTTTCATGCTCTGGCGAAGCAGCGAAGAGCGAGGAATAGGATAACCCAATTATTAGATGCAGATGGGAATGTTGTAGAGGATGAGGAAGGCCTAGCAGCCATAGCTACTAGTTATTTCCGCCAAATATTCCAATCATCGAATCCCGAGGAGATTGAGGAGGCACTCTCAGAAGTTAGCACTACAATTACGCCTGCAGATAATGAGGGTCTTACAGGGCCGGTCACAGAGTGGGAAGTCAAATTAGCTCTTTTTGCTATGCACCCTGAGAAAGCTCCTGGACCTGACGGAATGACGGCTTTGTTCTATCAAAACTTTTGGGATATCGTTAAGGATGATTTGACCCGTATGGTTAATGATTTCTTGTTCCAATGGAGCATCCCGACTGGTCTCAATGACACTAATATATGTCTTATCCCAAAAGTTGACAGGCCAGATCAGATGAGCCAGTTACGGCCTATTAGTCTTTGTAATGTTTGTTACAAAATTATATCCAAGGTCTTATGCCAAAGACTAAAGAAGGTCCTCCCAGATAGGATTTCTGAAACTCAGTCAGCCTTTGTTGCTGGGAGACAGATATCAGATAATATAATGATAGCCCAAGAGCTGTTCCATGCCTTAAGAACAAAACCAAGTGGGCGCAATAAGAGGATGGCCATTAAAACAGACATGAGCAAGGCGTATGATCGGATGGAATGGTCTCTCATTGAAGCCACCATGAGGAAGATGGGATTCTCAGAAGTCTGGATTTTCTGGATTATGCGTTGTGTAACAACAGTGAAGTACAAGGTACTCATGAATGGACAGCCAAGAGGGAACATTGTCCCGGAAAGAGGTTTACGTCAGGGGGATCCTTTGTCCCCTTTCATTTTTATTCTATGCACGGAAGCGCTCGTTAGCCTTCTTAATCACGCAGAGAGTCAGGGAAAGATAACGGGGATGCGCATCACGCGTGCGTGTCCATCGATATCCCACCTGCTTTTTGCTGATGATAGCCTTTTCTTTTGTAAGGCGGAGCCCCGTGAANCGCTCGTTAGCCTTCTTAATCACGCAGAGAGTCAGGGAAAGATAACGGGGATGCGCATCACGCGTGCGTGTCCATCGATATCCCACCTGCTTTTTGCTGATGATAGCCTTTTCTTTTGTAAGGCGGAGCCCCGTGAATGTGAAGAAGTAATGAAAGTGGTTAGGAAATATGGACAAGCCTCTGGACAATGCATTAATTTTGACAAGTCTTCTCTACTCTTTGGTAAGAGGATCGGTCAAGAGGCAAGACAGGAGATCAAAGATACACTTGGGATCCAAAATGACGAAGGAATGGGGACCTATCTAGGGATACCTGAGGATATCAGTGGATCAAAATGTAAACTGTTTGCATTCTTAAAAGACAAACTCCGGCATAGAGTGAATGGATGGACGGGCAGGTGGTTATCTAGAGGCGGGAAGGAAGTAATGATCAAGTCTATCCTGTTAGCTCTCCCAACTTAGGTTATGTCTTGCTTTCTGCTTCCTTTGGAGATATGTGATGCCTTGGCTAGTGCCATTACACAGTTTTGGTGGAGCTCAAACCCACCGAAGAGAGGATTACATTGGACAACATGGGATAAGTTATGTCTATCCAAAGAGGAAGGAGGGATTGGATTCAGGATGATCCATGAGTTTAACCTGGCATTGCTAGCGAAACAGTTGTGGAGATTGGCCCAAAATCCAGATTCCTTGGTAGCTCGAGTTATGAGGGGGCGGTATTATCGGTTGAGCTCGCCTTTGCGAAAGCTCGCTGTTAGCAGTCTATCATATGTGTGGACAAGCATCTCGGCTGCACGTGACCTTTTGCTATTGGGAGTTAGACAGAAAATCCATTCAGGTTACGAAGTAAAGGTATGGGAAGATCCATGGATTCCCACAATCCCAGCGAGATCAGCAAATGCAACTGCCCCGGTGCTGCATCCGAACATGAGAGTGAGTGATCTTATAAATCAAGAGACAAAGTCTTGGGATCTGGAGAAACTGGCTAACTATGTTGACGCTGCAGACATACCTCTCATAAGGAGTATGGCAATTAGCTCAACCCATCGCAGAGACACACATTGTTGGAGTTACACCAGGAGCGGGCAGTACACCGTTAAGTCCGGTTATTGGGTAGCTCGAAATATATTAATGAAGGAGGAAGATAATATGGTGGCTGAACCTAGCATTAAGAGGCTTCAAGCACATGTTTGGAAGGTCAAGGCACCCCCGAAGATGTGCCATCTTATGTGGCAGGTCATATCAGGGCAGTTGGCTGTTACGAGTGCGCTAAATCATAGACACATGAGATGCGATAACTACTGCCCACGATGCGGAGAACCAGAGGAAAAAATTGCACATGCGGTTTTTCAATGTCCACCGGCCTTACAGGTGTGGGCCTTAGCATCTATACCTACCAGTCCGACTTTGTTCCCTTTGGAGAGCACATATGCGAATATGGACTATCTATTCTGGCGAAAGAAGGCCATTTGTGGGCCAGATTTAGACAAGGATCCTTATCCTTGGTTAATATGGTACATTTGGAAGGCTCGGAATGATAAGTTGTTCAGAGGAATAGATGGAGACCCTTTAGAATTGGCCCGGTACGCAGAGAGTGAGTGTCTTGCTTGGTTCCAAGCTAATGAGCAGGAAAGTGTGAGTGCACAAGAGACCGATGATACGGATCGTCAGGCCATAAGCCTACGGGATATCTGCATGTTAGATGGTTCTTGGACCGCTATTGACCAATTCTCCGGATGTGGTTGGGAGTGGAGGGATAGCAGGGGAAATATTCAGCGGATGGGGATGCGCAATGTGAGTAGAGTGGAGTCGGCTTTGCACTCTGAGCTGGAAGCACTGCGGTGGGCAATGGAGAACATGCTTCAACATTCGCCATGTCAGAGCTTTGGGACGGATTGTAAGGAATTGGTAGCAATGCTCACGGATCCCCATGGATGGCCAAGCTTTTCGACGGAACTGGAGCGGATCTTGACGCTGAGGATTTGTTTTCCAGATTTCAAGATCACTTATATACCTAGATCTCTTAATGCTGTATCCGATCATTTAGCTAAGACTGCCCGATCTTTTTATCGTGAGCTCATGTATGTTGGTTGTTCTACTCCGGTCTGGATTCCCAGACCACCTCAAGTTTGAGGAATAGATAAGCCTTTCGTTGATAAAAAAAAAAGAAAGGAGAGATCACTCGAGCTGACTATCGAGCTGACCATCGAGTAGACCAAAGGTCGACGATCAGAGTCACTTATTGATCAATGCACATTTTGTGCCATCGATCGATAGTCATTGCACGCAGAAACTTGATTTGGTTCCAGCCAACTTTAAGTCTAAGATTTCACTAAATTACTAGATTACCCCTGATGAGTTTTTACCTAGTATTTATTGCTTTGCCGATTATTTGCAGCAAAGCGTGCTTTCTTATTTTTTAGTTTTCATACCTAAATATTTAGTAAGGGTTGGAGAGAAGATTCAAGAATTCTTCAAAGCTTGTTATTGGAACTCCATTTTTACATCTCTATCTATGTAGTTTTCTTTATACTTTGTTATGATTAGCTTAGCTATGTTTGAATAGTTATATTTTTAGACATAGGGTTCAAATAGGTTATGAGGGATTAGCCCCAAAATATAGAATTGCGTTGTTGTGATATTCATCAATAGAATGTTCTTAATGCTAGTGTTCTAGAGTAGCTAACTAGAACCCCGGCCTTATAATCATTAGGCACAATGCGGTTGCTTGGTCTTTTATCTGAATAGATCCTCACTGAACTATGATTACTAGAAACAAGTGATATCTGATTTAGGAAGTCTAGTGAGAGTATCTTATCAACCCACACACAAAGCTTGCTAGAAGCGCATCGATCGATAATCCTATAGAATAATCGATCGACAGAGTGAAAGGTGTATCAATCGATACTATAGAATTATCGATCGACACTTTCTATTGATCAACAAACGAATGTTGAAATCATTAGATCTAGACAATAGACAAATCTAAACATGTGATAGCTGATCGATTTGTTCTTATAATTGATAGCATCAATATCTCTATAATCCTGACTACCTGAATAGAAACCCTAAGTCTAGCTACTTTTCCATATTGTTACAAAACCTCAATTAAACCAATTAAACAACTACCTTGTTCAAACCTGCAATGTACTTTTAAACATAATCAACCTAGCTTTATTATTCTGATTATATCTTTTGGCGCCCTAGCTGTCTGTGGATTCGATCCCTAAGTACTACAACTGAACCTCTTCTTTGAGAGAGTAAAGTCACTTCTTAGGGTAATTTGAGTGATATCAAATTTGACGCCATTGCCGGGGAGCTTTGATCACCATTAGATTTAGTCTTATACAGTCTAGGTTTGTTCTTTAAACCACTTTCTGACACAAATTATTCTTTTTTTCTTTTCAGGTGTATGCCCAACAGTACCAGAAGCAACAAGGAAAAATCACTGATATTCTTAGAAGATCCTGAAAGTTTGGAAGGTTCTATATGCAAGGAAAACGCTCCACATCGATCGACAACAACACCAGTTCGTCGACCAACATTCACATACCATCATTGACCAAAACTACTCTTCTGCCAACATACATTCTCCACAAGGCATCGATTGACACTTTATTCCGGACATCAATCGATACTCAGTCACAAGACGGGGTTGCGACACTGATTCTCAGACAAGACGAGGATGGGAACCTGCATGACCTGTAAAGTCATCTGCGTAATGCAGCAGGTAAAAGGATAGATGCTCAGGGGACTGTAATCCCTGAACCTGATACTGAAGCTGCAGAAGCTGCAGACGAAGCTCCTCGACCCAACGTTGGCTGACTACAACCGTCCATATCAGTTCTATGCCAATAGATCTGCTACACGCCCTCAAGGTATCCAGAGAGGAGATTTCGAGTTGAATCTCCAGTACTACACACTCATGGGAGAAACACCCTGATGTGAGTTATCTCACGAGCATCCTATCGACCATCCAGAGAGGTTCGAGGATCTTATATCTGTCATTAAGATCAATGAAGTCCCTGAGGAGTACTTACTCAACAAGATCTTCAAGTACTCACTTGCTAGAGAAGCTTTGCATTGGCTTAAGCAGTTACCACTAGGATTGATTACATCCTAGGCCGAAATCAAGAACGTATTCCTACGTAAGTCCTGCTACATTCACACAGGAGCCTACATGATCATTCAGAAGCTCATGGATAAGATTCAAGTCTTACCAGAGAGATTGTCCACACCATAGGTTCAACGAAGTGCAGCTGCTCAACACTTTCTTCAGAAGCATCTCACTGGTGTATCATATGGCTTTGGACACAGCTATTGAAAGAAACTTCAACACTAGAATTCCAGAAGAGGCTGTGAGACTCATTAATAACTTGGCATCCAGCAATAGCACCAAAACCACTGATGTTGAGGGAAGGAAATATGCTGTTATCCTTGGGAAGGAGCAGATGGATGAGGTGAAAGCAAAGTTACACAGTGTTCCCAAGATTATTAAGAAACAGGTTTGCTTTACAGAAGTTGTAGATGTAGAGGATAGCACATAAGCAGAAGAGAATGTGAACTTCATCAGTGGCACTGGATTTTAGAGGTCTGGAAACCAGTATGAAAATAAAAACTCCTTTGGGAATGGACAGAGCAGTAATTTCAACCAGAGACTGCAGTATCAGAAACCCTACAACAACAACAGTAGTACGAACTATGGAAATTCATCTTAACAGAATCCACTACCACAGACTCAAGAGAGAAAGATTGAAGCAATGCTTGATCAGGTTATTTATGGCCAGCAATAGCTGACAGTGGATTTCAATGGAAGATTGACTCTGTACACAACAACCGAGACACAAAGTATGAGACTTTGAGCACTCATGTGAAGGATCTGGAGATACAAGTACTTCAGGCAGTAGAATCTGTTAAGAAGCATGAGGCCTTAGAAAGGGGAATATGAGGTGAAGCAATGAATCACCACGTGAATGCCATCATAGATAATGATTGCTGGAAAGTGTTTGTGAATGAGAACTGTCAGGAATGCGATTTTGAAATCGAAAGCTCCATGAGTTCCAGAAGTTCGCATTGGTGCTGATCGACGCCACACGACAAACATCGACTGATGACTTCAATGAGCAATGATCGACAGGCTTTTCCAAGCATCTATCGAAAAATCAGCTGAGCAGGTTGCATCATTCAATGCAGATCATGACTCACGAGGAGTTCTCAGCAAGACACCCACATCCACCCAAACCCTTTCATGTAAATATCGATCGGTATCAAGAATCAACCATCGATCGACAAAGAGAGACCATTGGCGATCGGTAACCTCCAGCACCCATCGATCGATGACCACTTCTGACGTACTGAGTGCAGTTACGACCGATTGATGTAGCACGACTTATTGCACTCAAGAATCCATCAACACCTTCAGATAAGACACCAGAAACCACCAGCACAGATTGAGCAGATGCACCAGAGTCTATGCAAGTTGATACGGCTACTGAGAGAAGAACCTTGGGAGAAGGAAAGAGAAGGTTACTAAGCATCTGAAAAATGGGATTTAATGGGAAGGAGTTAGATATCATTACTAAGAGAGTCCTTAGGATTCCACTGGATAAGCCATTCGAGGAGGCTTACTTTACCCATAGGCTGTGGATGTTCTTTAGAGAGACCAGGGAAATTGAGAAAGATATTGAGAAAATTTTCCATTAGGTCAGAGAAAAGATGGATTACACTGAAGAAGAAGAGTGATCCTAGGAAATTTGCAATACCATGCTTGGTGAAAGGCATTGAGTTTCCATGTGCACTATGTGACAGAGGAACTTCAGTCAACATACTACCAAAGGTTATGGTAGACCAGCTAGGTCTGAAGATAGAGTCTTCAGATGAATCATTAACTTTTGTGGATTGTTCTAAAAGGAACTCAGAATGAATAACCGGAGACTTGGAGGTGTAGATTGGTAACGCCCTTGTCCCAGACAATTTTCATGCTCTAGACATCAAGCTGAACTGGAATTTTTCTCTACCACTTTGAGAGCTTTCATGGCTACTGTAGGAGCCGTATGCAACATGCAGATCAACAAGTTGTGCCTGACACTAATAAATCAAAATGTCTACTATAATCCAATTCGAGTTGTCAAGTCACATACGTCCTACATAAGAACTAGAGATGATCCATGATTCATAGCAGCTTGCCACTGTGGAGCTGAATACGAGACAGAATATGACGAATCGATCCACATTCACACTCCAATATCGATCGATAGTCACCAAGAAGAATCGATCGAAAGTCGCCCTGACGATGAGATATACAATTTTACAGAAGGTTCTATTGACAATTGGGAGAACAGTTACTACCAACCTACCTTTGCAGTAGACACGGTTTCACCTTCAGAACAAAATGAGTATTATGGTCTTCCTACAGAAGAAGATAGAGTTCTCCACCATTTCTATGGAACACGGAATGCGCAACCGATCATCAGAGGTTACCCATCATCGATCGACACCCTGCAAGAGGGAAACTACTCAAGTGGTAGTTGGGAAGATGATCGCGGTAGAGAGAGTTATGCATTCAAAACGACACTACATGGAATAGGTGGAGATGATACAGGTCCATTGATCGACAGTACTCAGGCATCATCGTTCGACAATCATGAACCATCCCTTTCCGAGGTAAGAACACAAGATAATAAAGATAATGGTTTTTTAACACCGGATGAGCTTGGTATTTTCATGGATCCAGACGGCTATGCACAAGAAAAGGATGGAAAAATTCTACAAGTATCCAGGGAAGACATCACAAACATCCTACATATGGCTAATGGACCATACAGCCTCTTCATTCAACATTGCAAATAGTACCAGCAGAAAGAGTTAAATGAGTTGTATGATACAGACTGTGGAGTAGAACTTGTTTCGAGCAAGAGAATCATACACAGAGACGACCATCGATCGACATATCAGTCCCAACATCGATAAACATATCAGTCCCAACATCGATCAACATGCATCCCAAATTTGAAAAAGAGGTTGCAACTGCTTTGGAGTAAGGAAATTCCGCTGGGAACAAAGAGATGAGTACGACATCTAGAGATGAAAATGAACATAAACGTGGAATAGATGGCAACCTCATCCATATCACAAAAGATGACATCTGAAATCTTCTGGAAAGAGCATCAATGCACGGACCCTCCTACATATGTCTTCTGCGTTAAGAGTTTTCAAGGCTCCTAAGGCAAATGTCGTAGTATAAGAGATTGTCGAACCAGTTCTGAGGGATTTTAAAGCACTGAGAATGCAAGTACTCACTTAATCTAAGTGCAATCGAATAAATGATGGGTTTAAACTATAACTAAGAATAAGAAAAGCAATAACTAAAATAACTTCCTTGATTAAGAGAAAGAAGAACTCATGGGAGTAGGGATTAGATCTTGGGTGATCAAGTTTCGAACCAAGGATGACAAATGATCAATCAAACTATCGACCTTAAGCCTAGACACAATTCTAAACAAGCTCTATGTCTAGATGAATGTTCATTTGCTAACATATCTCAAACATCAAATGTCTTTGGTTGAATAATATGAAAGCAATCATTACTAACAAGTCTATTAGCTATCTTAGAACCTTTAACAAAAAATGTCTTTGGCCAAGTATACTAAAAGCCTAGGAGAGTTGTCTCAGGCATTTCATCGAACACCTTTTGGGTGGGAAATGCCTATTGATCAACTTTTGAGTGGTTAACTCAGAAGATGCATTATGAATACTCTCCTAGAAAGGAACAAGAATGATCTACACTAAAACAACCTAGAATTAACCTAATCACCCTTAATCTCCCTAAGCCATGAATTCAAAAGGTGATATACTCACTAATCATCATGATTACTCTTAAACCCATGTTAGATTCAAGCTTAATCATGTAGATGATGAAATAGAAAAGTAAAACAAAGGTTTTTCAATGGTTTCTCTTAAAGAACAAAGAAAATCTGCCTGGTAGGCTACAAAGAGTAGTTAAACTTAGGTTTTTCCAACTCAAAACATAAAAAACGAAATTTCAAAAAAGTCCTCAAAACAAGTATTTTTCGGCCAAACATAGGCCCGCAGCGGGGTCACAACCCCGCTGCACTACCCCGCTGTGGGGCTTTCCGTAAAGACGAGCGGCCCCCTGACCCCGCTACCATGACCCCGCTGTGGTCTGGGCTGACCCCCTGACCCCGCTGCCATGACCCCGCTCCAGGATACTCGAACATGATGGATATGCCTCTAGTAAATTGGTCATAACTTCTTCATCACATCTTCAAACGACTTGAAACCACTTCCATTAGAAACCTAACTCAATTTTCTGTGCGTCCACAAAATATTAGCAATAGAAGATTTCTTTAAAGGCTCTATCCATGTTCATCTTTCAGAACCTTTTGGATCACAATGCTCCTAAACATCTCAAATCACTCCATGACACATTCCAGCACCTAATAAGGACAATGAATGCAAAATGCAAGCTAGACATGGCTAAATCCTAATCTATATGATGAAAATGCTCATGGACGAATGGGTAAAACAATGCAAATATGCAAGATATCAACTCCCACAAACTAGTTCTTTACTTGTCCTCAAGTCAACTTTTTAGAACTTACGGGAAAAGAAGTTTGAAGGTGGGAGCTCATAACCAAAAGAAACACATCTAAGAACTCAACTTAACATCCTAAAGAGACATTCCAAGTAGCATGAGCACACTCTCTGATAGACCATGATTTTGACCCGCTTTTGGTCACATTTTCTATATGTTTTTAATATAAATATCTATGTTTTGGAGTCTATTAGGTATGTTTTCAGGTTTAGGAGCATTTTGTGGTAAAGTGATGATTTAGGTGCCTTTTGGTGCTTAAAGAAGAGTTTTCCAAGATGACTATGAAGATCCGATATAAGAGACACATATCGATCGATACACACCCTGTGTAATCGATCGATGACGCTTCCGTAGAAGTTGAAGTCGAGATCCTCCATCGATCGATGTACGCAATGTACCATCGATCGATACAGAGCGTGATGAGCAAGATGTATTTGGCCAACTTGAAGCCCAAGTTCTCACCAAATTACAAGACTGCCCCTGACGAATTTTTTAACCTAATTGTACTCCCTATTTATACCTATGCCTATGAGCTTTAAGAACCAAGTTTGAAAAGAGGTTTTTGAACCTAGTTTTGTATTCTATTCTATTTAGCAATAAAAGTCTTTTCTTTTCTTATTCTTTTGCTATGAATCTCTTGGCTATGTCTGAGTAGATTCATATGTTAGATTTAGGGTTCAAATAGTTATGAGGGATTAGCCCCAACTATGGATTGTTGAGTTGTTATATTCATTATCCAAATGAACCCTAATGCTTACTCTAGACTTGCTACCTAGAGTATTGATTTTGGAGTGACTAATCTAAAAGTCATCTTCCTGAAATCATTTGGCTAAACTCAGGCTCTATTAAGGCACTTGCGATAGCCGGTCTTGTAGAAATTCTCGGGTGAACAATAGTTCGATCCGATCTGATACTTAATATCGATTGATACTCTTCTAGGGTATCGATCGACGACAGCTTATATCGATCGAACCTGCGATAGCAACATCGATCGACGACAGCTTATATCGACTGCGATAGCAACATCGATCGATACAGTCGGCAATCAGATCAATGGACGAGTCTAACTAGCGACAGCTATAGATCTGTCTAAGGATTGAAGTTCTCATATATTTGCAAGCAATTCGTTAAGACATCCATAGATCTATAATCCTGATTTTCTGAATAGTAACCTTGAATCTAACTATTTTCCTTCATTGTTTTTAAACCAAAACTTATTCTCTTTAGCAACTTACCATTGCTACCATTTCATTTACTGNTATAATCCTGATTTTCTGAATAGTAACCTTGAATCTAACTATTTTCCTTCATTGTTTTTAAACCAAAACTTATTCTCTTTAGCAACTTACCATTGCTACCATTTCATTTACTGTTTTAAACCTTTTTCAACCTAGCTTAATCACATAGGATTATATCTTTTGTGTCTCTAGTTCCTTGTGGATTCGATCCCTAAGTACTTTGACTGAACCTCTTTTGATGAGAGTAATTCACTCCTTAGGGTAGTTTGAGTGATATCAAATTTGGCGCCGTTGCCGGGGAACTAAGATCACTATTAGATTTAATCTGCTTCAGTCTAGGTTTTTTGTTATTTTATTTTTCTATATTTTGACGCAAAATCTTTTTATTTTTCTTTTTGTCTCTTTCAGGTACATGCCCAGCAGTACCAGAAGCAACAAGAACAAGCAGCTTTTGTACTCTGTAGATCCCAACAATCTAGAGCGTAGCATCCGCAAGGACATACGCTCCGCATTGATCGATACGAATACCATCGTATCGACCGATACGCCCTTTTCACCGACGATCACCAACCGTTCGTCAACCGACACCTTCACCACCTCATCGATCGACATCAACAACCGTTTTTCGACCGATATCCCTCACTTGACATCGATCGATACACCACATCTGACATCGATCGATACTAACCGGCGAGACATGGTAGCGCCTATGATTCTCATACCCGATGAGAATGGAGACCTGCGTGATCAAGATGGTCACCTGCCGAATGCAGCAGGTCAGAAGCTGAATGATCAAAAGGAGATCATTATTGAAGAGACTGCACCTACATGCGTCATTCAACCTGTAGAGGAGACCAGAACTTTGGCTGACTACAACCGCCCCGATCAGTTCTATTCAAACCGATCAGCCATCCTACCTCCTGCCATCCAGAGAGGAGATTTTGAGCTCAAGCCGCAGTACTACACACTTGTGGGTCAAATCCCTTTTTGTGGTTTGTCCCATGAGCATCCTATGGACCATTTGGAGAGGTTCGAGGATCTTGTGACCCTAGTCAAAGCAAAAGGTGTCCCTCAAGACTATCTTTTCTGCAAGGTTTTCAAGTACTCTCTATTGGGAGAAGCTTTGCAGTGGCTACGACAACTACCACCAGGTTCCCTTACCACCTGGAATGATATCAAGCACGCCTTCCTGCGTAATTTCTTTGATGATTCACACGCTGAAGACTGGAGGAAGAAGATTGCTACATTCACCCAAGGCCCTGAAGAGTCATTCAAGGATACTTGGAATAGATTCAAGTCCTACCAGCGAGGCTGCCCACACCACGGATTCAACCAAGTGCAACTGCTCTGCACCTTCTATAGAGGCATCAGCCCCGATTTCAAGAGAGCCCTTGATACAGCTAGCGATGGCAACTTCACCACCAGGAATCCTCAGAATGCTATCAAGCTAAGACAACTTAGCTTCCAGCAATAGCACAAGAAACCATATGAAGACATCATCCCCTGGGAAGGAGTACGTCAATGAAGTTCAAGTACAGCTAGACAACATTCACAAGCTCCTAAACAAGCAGATCTGTGCAGTGGAAGATTCAGAAATGGTTAAAGAAGACGTCAACTGGATTAGTGGAGCCGGTTTTCAGAGATCTGGTAACCAAGGAGGATTCATAAACTTCACAGGCCAGAGAAGCAGCTATAACCAGAATTCCCAGAAGCCCAACACTTTCAGCAGCAGCAACCCTAACAACAACAGAAGCTATGGAAGTGCCTTCTACTCAAATCCACACCCACCCACCCAAGACACTAAACTGGAGGAATTGATGGACAAGATACTTGAGAGTCAGCAGAAGCTAGAGGTAAACTTCAATGGAAAGATCGATTCTGTCTACACCACCTTCATGACGAAGATAGATGCACTCATCACTCATGTGAAGAAGCTAGAGACCCAAGTGCACCAGACATGAGAAGCAGTTAAGAAGCAGGAGTTTACCCACAATATCACTGCCCTCCTAGATGATGATTTTTGGCAAGAGGTAGTAGAATAGATTCAGAGATCTGATGATGAGAGTGAACGAGAATTCTCCTACGACTACTATCGATCGATATCACCAGCTCGCCATCGATCGATATCACCTTTAGTTGGTCGATCGATCGACTTCGACAAGTGTCGATCGATGAAATCCGACGAAAACCCTCGCGAGTGCAATTCCGTCAAGATTATGTCTCACGACGAATTCGCCACACTTAACCCACATCCGCCCAGCCCTGTCATCGATCGACATGATGCCCCCATCATCGATCGACATCCAGACCCTGGCATCGATCGACACACACCTACCAGTGTTGATCGATATGAAGTAACCCAACGCCGACTGCCACTTCCCAAAGTCGACAGTTCAGGTCTTGACGCTTTCCAGGAGCGATATTACACCACCAGAAACCCTACGTCAGCCCTAAAAGAGAGACCCGCGGATATTTTTGAGTCCATGGAGATAAAAATGGAAAATATGGGGAGAGTGCTCCGAAAAAGGAAAGAGAAGATTCCTAAACCCTATGAAAGAGAAGCTAATGAGAAGGAGTTGTCAAGCTTCAGAAAAATAGTCCTCAGAATACCTAAAGAGAAACCTTTTGAAGAAGCCTACTTCTCACACAGATTGTGGATGTTCTTCTGAGAATCAAAGGAGACAGGAGAAGACATCATGAGGATGTTTAACCACGTCAGAGATAGCCTCAAGCAGAAGATCACCCTGAAGAAGAAGAATGATCAAGGGAAGTTCACAATACCTTGCTCCATTAGAGGTGTTGAGTTCCCACGTGCCCTTTGTGACACAGGATCTGGAGTTAGCATCTTACCCAAGCTCATGGCAGATCATCTAGGCTTGAAGATAGAGCCTTCTGAAGAAACCTTCATCTTTGTAGACTGTTCTCAGCAGAGCTCTGGAGGCATCGTTCGCAACTTTGAGGTACAGATTGGAGAAACCCTAATTCCTATAGACTTCCATATCCTCTCCAACAAGCTCAACTTCAAGACCTCTCTACTACTTGGAAGAGCCTTCTTAGCCACAGTTAGAGCTGTTTGTGACCTCCAAACAAACAAGCTCTGCCTAACCCTAATCAAACCTTCCATCCACTACGATGCTGTACAAGTAATCAAGTTCCCAAGTCCAGCCAGCTCAACACTCGTAGACACATGTTTCTGTGCCCACGAATTTGATTCTATGGAAGAGTATGACCCCGACGAAGCAGTATCGACCGATGAAACTACTACCCCATCGATTGATATCCTAGCAGCACCATCGACCGACATTCCTAACCGGCCATCGCTCGATGAAGCTTTCCGACGAGCCGAAGCAGAGTTCCCAGACGACGATTTCAACGCAGAAGACTGGGAAAACGATCAATACTTGCCCGAGCTTGCTAGTATCAATACTCAGGAGGAGTATGATGAAGATTATGAGGAGGAACGAGCTATAGAGTACCGATTTCTTCGAGAAGATGAAGAACAACCTCCAATCCCAACCTTCATCCGCCGAGCATCGACCGATACGACACCTGGTCCATCGATCGATATGCCCTACCCCAGATCGCGCAAACGACGGTTCGAATCAACAACCAACGAACCCTACTGCAGACCAATCTATGTCCCACACGAACCACGAGACGGAGATTACTCGCTTGGAAGCTGGGCCAGCGGTTATCACGAAAGTTTTGCAGTAGACACAGCACCCCAACAAGCCGCAACTCACCCTGCAGATCCCGTATCGCTCGACAAGGAGTACAAGCCATCGACCGATACACCCTACAAGCCATCGATCGACGAAGACATCTCTCCATCGATCGATATCAATCACAGACCACCATCCCTGGTACAAACACCTAAATTTGACTTAAATTCACTAATTCCGGATGAGTTTGGTAATTTCAGGGATTCAGATGGTCATGCACGTGCTATAGACGGGAGAATAATTCCTATCTCAACAGAAGATGTTGCAGACTTACTCCAGATGGCCAATGGACCTATCATCGAAAACGACCCGAACCAGACTAAGCGCCCATCGACCGATGCATGGAGACGAGCATCGATCGATACACATCGAGAGTATGGGAAAAGAGCTTTCAAACACGGAGTTCATCGTTTCTCCTGCGAAAAGAAAGATGAATTCAGTGTTTACAGAGATGAAGCTGGTTATGCTAGAGGAATCAACGGAGATATCATCCATGTCTACAAAGAAGACATGAGGAACCTGCTGAAGAGAGCGTCATTATCCGGCCGCTCTTGTTTCTGTCTACCAGAGTTTGCTGAAGCCTACACTAAAGGAGTTCCTGATTGCAAGCTCTACACACAAGCCGAAGTCACCTATATGCTCAATGAAAAAACCGGAGATCACAACTGGGAGATAGGGGTACTAAGACAAGAACATGAGAAGGACCTATCCAGACTTTGTAGTGATATGCTCTGGAATACCCCAAGCAAAGATTTAGTACGGTGTGAAAGAGAAGCCCTTGAAGAAGAAATCAAGACGTTACGTGCGCAACTACAGCCTCAGCCACAGCCATCGACCGATACAGATCCCCCTACATCGATCGATGTACCCGTACCTAACCCGATCGAAGACCACTTCCAGAAGCCATCGATCGATGACAATCCTAGTCCATCGATCGACAACCGTACTCAAGAATTCTGTACCAAGGAAGAATTTGAAGAAACCACAGCCGAGATCTACAAATCCATTGAAGCTTGTGAAAACGAAGATTACTATCTACTGGACAAGTATTGGCTCCCGGTGCAGAATGATGTTAACAGTTTGGACCTGAGAATGGAAGATATTCAGAAGGAGGTAGCAGATATCCAAAAACAGCTCGCCAGCCGACCTGATCCCTCGCCATCGATCGACGAAGCACCCAACGCATCAATCGATATGCAACCTCCAAACTCCACCGACGATCCAACCCACCATGACACCATGCAGCACACAACAGAACACATCTACTGCATGATTGGCAACCATCAGTACAGCCTTGCCAACTTAGAAGGGTGGTTAGAAAGGATCCAAGCAGAAGTTTATGGTTTAAAGACTAGCATGACCAGAAGTGAGAAGGCCACAAGAAGCTTTCTAACCTCTTGGTTTGATGAAACACAAGAACAGGAGGACACTTGTTTACCAACAAGTACCTGCAACCCACCTCACTAGCAACCATACTTCCATAGTCAAGCTAAACTGAATTTAAACAAGCGCTGAGTGGGAAGCAACCCACTGTTAGGTATTTTACTAACTTATTTTCTTTTATTTTTACTTACTAGTTTCGTTTTTATTTTGTTTTTTAGGAAGATAGACACACGATTCATACCTATCGACCGATACGACCAGTCGATATCGCTCGACATAGACAACCATGCATCGATCGACGATGGCGACTCACCATCGATCGACACCCATATCGGTCAGGTATATCGTTTCCAATTTTCGATATCAGTTACACATATTTAATTTTACTTATGCTCTAACTCCGACTGATTATACACTGAGGACAGTGTATGATTTAAGTCTGGGCGGAGTTGATTACTGATGCTACTTTACCTCTTTTTGATCTTTTTGATAAAGTTTCAAAATTTGTTTTATTGAGTCAAGAAAGGGAAAATTTTTCAAAGTCTTACTTTTTATCTTACCACTCTTTAGCACCATTTTTAGGTTTATTGATTGCAGAAAGTACTATAGATGCTAAAGTGGATCACCGATCACCTATGTCAACACTTTCATGATTGTCTGGAAGAACCAAAGCTGATTTCCAACCTAACCTGACATTTATTGCTTGTCTTGGGGCTTGGTATACAAGGGATCGGAATCCTCTTGCAAGCCTGGAAGGTAAAAATCTCAAAAATTTTGGTTTCCTGAAAATGGTGCATTACCTATGACCAGAAAATAAAAGATTGAGATGATTTCCTGAAAGGCAGAGGGAGAGGTACATTACCTATGACCCCACTATTCTAAATCAAAGGAATGATCACAGCGAGGGAGAGGTACATTACCCATGACCCCACTATTCGCTTACAAATTGAGAAAGATCAATAAGATGAACATTAACTATTCATTGGGATTGATATAAAAGAAAGAAGAGTTGGGATTCAGAGAAGGGGGATAAAGAAAGAAAGGGAACCAGGATGAGAATGCCTAAAAACTTGTTTGAATTGAATCCAAGTGTTCCTTGATCGATACTCCCAAGGTAAAGCCTACATCTTTATTTTTATGCATAAATGAAATCAGTAGAGGGGATAGACAGACAAGGAATGTCTAAGTTGATTGGCTAGATGATTATGTTGCTAAGCTAGGATATGGTATAATGGACTTCTGTAGTTGATGGAATAAGATGTGGTTTGCAACAAAGTAAGAGGTTATGATTTTTAAGTTAAGATTTTGATTGAGTCCCTGCTGTTTTTAAACTTCTTTTCAAGACTAACTTGATGTTTGCTTGAGGACAAGCAAAATGTTAAGTCTGGGGGAGTTGATAGACCATGATTTTGACCCGCTTTTGGTCACATTTTCTATATGTTTTTATTATAAATATCTATGTTTTGGAGTCTATTAGGTATGTTTTCCGGTTCAGGAGCATTTTGTGGTAAAGTGATGATTTAAGTGCCTTTTGGTGCTTAAAGAAGAGTTTTCCAAGATGACTATGAAGATCCGATATAAGAGACACATATCGATCGATACAGTCTATTAGGTATGTTTTCCGGTTCAGGAGAATTTTGTGGTGAAGTGATGATTTAGGTGCCTTTTGGTGCTTAAAGAAGAGTTTTCCAAGATGACTATGAAGATCCGATATAAGAGACACATATCGATCGATACACACCCTGTGTAATCGATCGATGACGCTTCCGTAGAAGTTGAAGTCGAGATCCTCCATCGATCGATGTAAGCAATGTACCATCGATCGATACAGAGCGTGATGAGCAAGATGTATTTGGCCAACTTGAAGCCTAAGTTCTCACCAAATTACAAGACTGCCCCTGACGAGTTTTTTAACCTAATTGTACTCCCTATTTATACATATGCCTATGAGCTTTAAGAACCAAGTTTGAAAAGAGGTTTTTGAACCTAGTTTTGTATTCTATTCTATTTAGCGATAAAAGTATTTTCTTTTCTTATTCTTTTGCTATGAATCTCTTGGCTATGTCTGAGTAGATTCATATGTTAGATTTAGGGTTCAAATAGTTATGAGGGATTAGCCCTAACTATGGATTGTTGAGTTGTTATATTCATTATCCAAATGAACCGTAATGCTTACTCTAGACTTGCTACCTAGAGTATTGATTTTGGAGTGACTAATCTAATAGACATCTTCCTGAAATCATTTGGCTAAACTCAGACTCTATTAAGGCACGTGCGATAGCCGGTCTTTTAGAAATTCTCGGGTGAACAATAGTTCGATCCGATCTGATACTTAATATCGATTGATACTCTTCTAGGGTATCGATCGACGACAGCTTATATCGATCGAACCTGCGATAGCAACATCGATCAACGACAGCTTATATCGATCGAACCTGCGATAACAACATCGATCGATACAGTCGGCAATCAGATCAATGGATGAGTCTAACTAGCGACAGCTATAGATCTGTCTAAGGATTGAAGTTCTCATATATTTGCAAGCAATTCGTTAAGACATCCATAGATCTATAATCCTGATTTTCTGAATAGTAACCTTGAATCTAACTATTTTCCTTCATTGTTTTTAAACCAAAACTTATTCTCTTTAGCAACTTACCATTGCTACCATTTCATTTACTGNTATAATCCTGATTTTCTGAATAGTAACCTTGAATCTAACTATTTTCCTTCATTGTTTTTAAACCAAAACTTATTCTCTTTAGCAACTTACCATTGCTACCATTTCATTTACTGTTTTAAACCTTTTTCAACCTAGCTTAATCACATAGGATTATATCTTTTGTGTCTCTAGTTCCTTGTGGATTCGATCCCTAAGTACTATGATTGAACCTCTTTTGATGAGAGTAATTCACTCCTTAGGGTAATTTGAGTGATATCACTCTCTTATCACACTCTAGCTTCTCTAGGCCTATCAACACACTCTTATGTCTTTAAGCAAGATGCAATACTTTTCAATTTACAAGTCTTTAAACCAACTCTCACATTAGTTCACACACACACACACACACAAAGTGAATTCTCACAAATGGGCACATGATCTCAATCATTTGTCTAGGCAAACAAAAGGTCTAATGAGAATGAAGAAGAGGGTTCAAATACATAATTTTTAGTGACTATCACTCAAGAACAGGGAACTTGATCTTTATGCAAAATTTATCTAAGACTAGAAAGCAACTGATGCATAGATAGCCTTGTTCTCATCATTCTACCCTTCTCCTAAGTGATCACAAGTTATAACCCTTTATTTTTTTTTCATCCCATGATCCAAATAAACCTTTACTCACATCACTCACCAAAGAACAAACTTCTTTCTCTCTTTTTATTTTATTTTATTTGTTTTACCAAATGGGTACCTTCCACAAACTTTCTACGCTTAGCTCTTCTTTTCTCTCTCTTTTTTTTTATTGCCGGGTTCAATTTCATGTTGTGAAGGTTGAGCCTCTCGAAACATTCCTGGAGGTGTACGACGTGGTCTTGCTCTTTGAGCGATTTTACGAGCATATCGTCGATGTACACTTCCATCGTTTTTCCGAGTTGTTCAGAGAACATTCGGTTGACGAGTCGTTGGTAAGTTGCGCCAGCGTTCTTTAGACCGAAAGGCATCACTTTGTAGCAGTAGGTTCCACGATCGGCTATGAACGCGGTTTTCTCCCGATCGTCGGGATTCATCATGATCTGATTATATCCCGAGAAGGCGTCCATGAAAGATAAGAGCTTGTTTCCTGCGGTCGCCTCGACTAAGCGATCGATGTGCGGTAGCGGATAACTATCTTTCGGACACGCTTTATTGAGATCGGTGAAATCGACGCAGACTCGCCATTTTCCGTTCTTTTTCTTTACGACAACAGGATTAGCGAGCCAGTCAGGATATCGAACTTCTGTGATCGATCCTACTTTGAGGAGTCTGTCGACTTCGCTGTTGACCGCTTCGGCGCGTTCCGGCCCCAGCTTCCGTCTTTTTTGTTTGACGGGTTTGGATGTCGGGTCAACGTTGAGTTCATGACACGTGATGTTTATATCGATCCCTGGCATATCTTCCGCAGTCCAAGCGA
>CAKOAT010124043.1:506726-559902 GCA_932364175.1 Eruca vesicaria subsp. sativa | reverse complement strand
GGCTTAGTTCGCCAGCAGGCGAACTAGTCGAGAGGCTCCTAGTTCGCCTGCTGGCGAACTAAGCCAGCTCGGCTTAGTTCGCCAGCAGGCGAACTAGTCGGGACGTCCCTAGTTCGCCTGCTGGCGAACTAAGCCAGCTCGGCTTAGTTCGCCAGCTCGGCTTAGTTCGCCAGCAGGCGAACTAGTCGTGACTAGTTCGCGTTTTGCGGCGATTTCGATTTTTTGCGGTTTTGTAAAACGATTCTTCGAGTTTTATAAAACGATTTTCGAGTTTTATAAAACGATTCTCGAGTTTTATAAAACGATTCTCGAGTTTTATAAAACGATTCTCGAGTTTTATAAAACGATCTTTGAGTTTTATAAAACGATTCTCGAGTTTTATAAAACGATTCTCGAGTTTTATAAAACGATTCTCGAGTTTTTTAAAACGATTCTCGAGTTTTATAAAATGATTCTCGAGTTTTATAAAACGATCTTTGAGTTTTATAAAACGATCTTTGAGTTTCATAAAACGATTCCCGAGTCTTATAAAACGATTCTCGAGTTTTATAAAATGATTCTCGGGTTTTATAAAACGATTCTCGAGTTTTATAAAACGATTCTTGAGTTTTATAAAACGATTCTCGAGTTTTATAAAACGGTATTAATCATTTTATAAAATGATTTTGTGGAAAATAATGACTCCATCTTTTACAGAAGCTATCGCAGACGTTGATTTCGAGATTACGGTTTTCGACACCAACAGTGTCCTTCCCATCCTCAAGAGTGGTGGTGAGGACGTGGGAGAGAAGCTCTTGATGCTTGGTTTGATCATCTTGGAGTTGAGGAGTAATGATGACTCTTGCACTGGAGAATGGCTTAGACCTTCCCTTGCACTTGATCTTGTATTCAGTGGCTCCATGAGCAGCTTTTGTTGCTCCACTCACCCCCTCCTTTTTAGCACTTTCCAAGTGCTCTACGCACAACTCTTGGGAAGACTCGCCAGCGAGATCTTCTTTCTCAGTTACAACAACTTCAGCTTGGGTCTTCTCAATGGATGTGTCTTCACAAGTGATTGTTCCACAATACTCAATATCCATTGGAGACTGGTTGGGTAAGAGACAGCGTTGTTCACATCGAGCAGTGTGACCTTCTTGTTTGGGAAGTCAATACATGCTCCCACTGTTGTGAGGAATGGTGTGCCAAGGATCAAAGGAACTCTCTTATCAGTTGCCATCTTGAGGACTGTGAGGTCTATAGGGATTGTGCATTCTCCAATCTTCAAAGGGAAGTCCTTGATGAGGCCAATGGGGGTTGTAGAAGATGAGTCCCCAAACATGAGGGAAGATGTGTTTGGCTCCATGCTTTCAATACCAAGACTCTTCACCATTTCCATTGAGATCACATTGACATTGGCACCACTATCCACAAGAGCATCATTCATGGTGATTTTTCCAAGGGAGCAAGAAAGTGTGAACTTCCCTTGTGACTCTAGCTTAGGGAGAGACTTTGGAGGAACTTGTGGATCAATCAGTGATGTAGAGATGTCTAGAAGCTCTGCTACTTTTTCTTTGTGAGCTAGAATGTCCTTGATGAGCATCATTTGGACATAGGCCTCTTGCATTGTATTAAGCTCTGGAAGTTTAACTCCAACATCACTCAAGTCTTTCCTGAATTTGGAGATCACCTTCTTTTGAGCTTTAGTGATGACCCTCTTTGGAAATGTGAGCTTGTCATAAGGAGATATCTCAGCTCTGGCTCCAACTGGCTGCACAACTTTTTCCTCAACCTTCTGTACAACCTTCTCTACAGCTTGTAACTCAAATCTGTCCAAAACATTTTCCACAACCTTTTCTACAACCTGAGCATCAGCCTTGGCTACAATCTGTCGCTCATCCTGGACAAGTTCAGATTCATAGAAGAGTCTTTCAATCTCATCTACCTCTTTCTCATGATCATTCAGTTCAGTCTCAGAGATATTAGCAGATATGACAACATTGCAACAGTCTTTCCCTGGGCGATTAGAGGTGGAAGTTATTGAAGAAAACTGGTTCTCCAAAGCCCAAAACTTGTTGTTGAGGTCATTGTAACTCCCATCAATCTTGGCGTGAAGGTTCTTCAGCTCATATCCAACATGCTTCTCACTTCTAGTTTGAGACTCCAAAATCTGTTTCAGTAGAGCATCAGTGCTGGTTTCCTGAGGAGTAGATGTAGAAGTGTTAGGTTGTTGTTGAGAGGATTGGTTTCCCTTGTTGGTGAAGCCAGGAGGTGGGTTTTGCTGAGGCTGATAGCTGCCTTGCTGGTTGTTCCTCTGCTGGTATCCTCCTTGTGGGTAGTTGTTGTAGTGAAAATTGGGTTCCTTCTTGTACCAACTACCATTGTTTTTAATGAAACACAAATCTTCATGGCCCTCTATTCCATCATCCTCATTGGTCACAGCGTGTGGTTCTTGGTTTGAAGTGTTACCAACAAAGTTCAGCTGCTCTTGAGTAGCTTTTTCGGCAATGAGGATGTCAATCATATCCTGTAGAGCCTTCAGTTCCTTCCTTGTCTGTTTGTCATCACCTCTACTACCTCTGTCATGATCTCCTCTGTAGACTGCATCACTCTTAACCATGTTGTCTACCAGCTCCTCTGCATCCTCTTCAGACCTTCCCAAGAAGAACCCATTGCTAGCAGTATCCAATCTTGCTATGTACTTAGGAAGAGCACCTCTGTAGAATGTACTAAGCAAGCTTTCATTTGAGAAACCATGGTGTGGGCATTGAGCTTGGTAGCTTTTGAATCTCTCCCATGCTTCATTGAATCCTTGCAAGTTCTTCTGTTGAAAACTGGAGATCTCATTTCTCAACTTAGTAGTTCTTGAAGTAGAAAAGAATTTCTCTAAGAATGCTCTCTTGCAGTCATCCCAAGTGGTGATGGAGTCGCTGGGTAGAGATTTCTCCCATTGACGTGCCTTGTCCCCCAAAGAGAAAGGGAATAGCTTGAGCTTGAAGGCATCCTCAGACACACCATTGATTTTTGACAACCCACGGTAGCTGTCAAACTTGTCCAAGTGATCAAATGGGTCTTCTACAGGCAAGCCATGGTACTTGTTGTTTTCGATCACGTTGAGAAGTCCTGGTTTGACCTCACAGTTGTTGGCTTCCAAAGCTGGTGCTCGGATTCCCAACCTATTTCCATGAAGGTTTGGCGGTCATAGGTGCCATTGGGGCGAGCTGGGCGCAGTGGGTTAGCCATGTTAGTATCCAACCTCTGTTGTTGAACCTGTTGTTCTGCTTGTTTTCTCTGTTTTACTATCTCTCTTTCAAACGCTCGGATATCTGGAACTCTTGGAACAAGGTTTGTTGTGCCTTTGCTCCTCAAGTTCATACACCTGAAATCCAAAGAGAGATGATGATGAAGAATCAGTAACAAAATAAAAGAAAAATGACTTAGTCTCAAGCAAGTGACTAAATCTCAATGTTTAAATCTACTCAGAATTTGGCAACGGCGCCAATTTGATGTTAGGAGTTTTCAAGGCTCCTAAGGCAAATGTTGTAGTATAAGAGATTGTCGAACCAGTTCTGAGGGATTTTAAAGCACTGAGAATGCAAGTACTCACTTAATCTAAGTGCAATCGAGTAAATGATGGTTTTAAACTATAACTAAGAATAAGAAAAGCGATAACTAAAATAACTTCCTTGATTAAGAGAAAGAAGAACTCATGGGAGTAGGGATTAGATCTTGGTGATCAAGTTTCGAACTAAGGATGGCAAATGATCAATCAAACTATCAACCTTAAGCCTAGACACAATTCTAAACAAGCTCTATGTCTAGATGAATGTTCATTTGCTAACATATCTCAAACATCAAATGTCTTTGGTTGAATAATATGAAAGCAATCATTACTAACAATTTTATTAGCTATCTTAGCACCTTTAACAACAAATGTCTTTGGCAAAGTATACTAAAAGCCTAGGAGAGTTGTCTCAGGCATTTCATCGAACACCTTTTGGGTGGGAAATGCCTATTGATTAACTTTTGTGTGGTTAACTCAGAAGATGCATTATGAATACTCTACTAGCAAGGAAAAAGAATTATCTACACTAAATCAACCTAGACCTAACCTAATCACCCTTAATCTCCCTAACCATGAATTCAAAAGGTGATTTACTCACTAATCATCATGATTACTCTTAAACCCATGTTAGATTCAAGCTTAATCATGTAGATGATGAAATAGAGAATTAAAACAAAGGTTTTTCAATGGTTTCTCTTAAAGAACAAAGATAATCTGCCTGGTAGGCTACAAAGAGTACTTAAACTTAGGTTTTTCCAACTCAAAACATTAAAAACGAAATTGCAAAAAGGTCCCCAAAACAAGTATTTTTCGGCCAAACATAGGCGCGCAGCGGGGTCACAACCCCTCTGCACAACCCCGCTGTGAGGCTTTCCGTAAAGCCGAGCGGCCCCCTGACCCCCCTGCCATGACCCTGCTGTGGTCTGGGCCGACCCCCTGACCCATGTTAAACAACTTGAAAATTGGCCATAACTCCTTCATTACATCTTCAAACGACTTGAAACAACTTCCATTAGAAAGCTAACTCAATTTTCTATGTCTCCACAAAATCTTAGCAACATAAGATTTCTTTAAAGGCTCCATCCATGCTCATCTTTCAGCCCCTTTTGGATCACAATGCTCCTAAACATCTCAGATCACTCCATGATACATTCCTGCACCTAATAAGGACAATGAATGCAAAATGCAACCTAGACATGGCTAAATCCTAATCTATATGATGAAAATGCTCATGGATGAATGGGTAAAACAATGAAAATATGCAAGATATCATCTTCCAGAACATGCAGAGGGGTATATTCAGACCAGGGCAGAACCAGACACCTACAACAACAATGAGATTCATGAAATGGTATTTGGAATTGATAAGGAGTTTTTAGGTTCCTAAGTCAAAGTAATATAGAAAGGATGTCAATTCAATCTTAAGTTATTTTGAAACAAATAGAGTACAAGTTACTGCTTAATCTATATGCAATAAAGTTGTTTATGTGAATGAGTAACAAGTGACAAGAGCAAGTAATAGAAATAACTAGGGATTTTAATCAAGTGATAAAGATGGATTCATGGGTAAAGATGATTGATATAGGATTATCAAGCTTCAATCTAGGAAATTCAAACAACATAATCAACAAGCCTATGGGTCTAGAACTCATTCAAATAGATTAATCCATTGTCGTGATAATAATCTCTTTAAAATCATGTACTAAGCATCAAATGTCTTTGGCCTAATACTATCAAACAAGCAATAAGCTCAAGTCTATTAACCATCTATCAGTTTAAGCATCAAATGTCTTTGTCTTATCAAGCTAGAGCAATACTAAATTCAGTCAATCATTTTAACAAACACCTTTCGGGCATAAAATAGCTTAAGATCTAGATAAGAATGATCAGCTCTAATCTAGCATTAAGATCACTTAGCAAGCATAGATCTAGGTTAATCTAACAAGAAACATCCTAAATATCCACTTAATCCCCCTAATCCATCTAACCCATGAATCACAAAGTGGTCTACTCACTTATCACCATGTTTAATCTTAAATCCATGATGGATTCAAGACTAATCATGTTAAGAAGATGACATAAACTTAAATTACTCAAATAAAGAATGATTAGATTACTAAAGATTCAAGCATTTCTCAAAAATGTGTTATTATACTATAGATCCTAGAACTCAACTTGACATCCTAAAGAAACATAGCAAAAAGCATGAGCACAATCTCTTATTATACTATAGCTTCTCTAGGCCTATCAATACTCTTATGCCTTTACACAAGCTGCAATACTCATCAACCAATAAGTTCCTTCAACCAACTCTCACATTGATTCACACACTCACACACAAGGTGAATTCTCACAATTGGGCAGATGATCTCAATCATATGGATTGGTGAGTAAAATGGCTTAATGTGAATGAAGAGGTGGGTTCAACTGCAATCTTTTTAAGGCGACAATCACTCAAGAACAAGGAGGTTGATCATTATGCAAAATTTATCTAAGACCAGGAGCAATTCATGCATACATAGATCAATTCTCATCATTCTACCTTTTTCCTAAGTGATATCAAGTTCTACTCTTTGCATCTTCATTCCATAACAAAAATAGCACCCACTTTCCTCTCTCACCGAATGAGCATCTCTTTCTTTACTTGACTCAACCAACTAGGGACTTTTCATACACTTCATAATACTTAGTTCTAACTCTTTTTCATATCCTTCCCCACTATATGATTGATTCTTTGTTTTATTTTTACTTTGGGGAATTCTATTCACACATCTAGAGCTTTCTTTTCTTCTTTTCTTAGGTACCTAGGGCTTTTCTTTTATTTTTGAAACCCTTTTTGATCATCTTTTTCACTTTTCTCACTTCCCAAACCCAAGATATCAGACTTTAGAGCACATAAACTAACTCACCATGTTTAACCTTAAACCCATAATGGATTCAAGACTAATCATGTTAAGAAGGTGAGATAAACTCAAATTGCTCAAATAAAGAAAGATTAGATTACTAAAGATTCAAGCTTTTCACAAAATATCAATGTGTTTAGAGAGAAAACAAGATAAGTCCCAACTTTGGGATAACAAGGGTATTTATACAATCCTTAAAAACCTAATGGTTTCCAATAAAAAGTCTAAAATTCCCTTTAAAATCACTAAAATTTTCCAAGAAAAAACGTGGCCCGGGTAGCTGACTTGGGCGACGACCCGAATCGACCAACCCGCGCTGGTCCAGCTCTTTTATTGTCCGCTTGCGCACGGGTAAGGGAGCCCTCGGCCTCAACCCCTCGTGAGCTTCGTCCAGCTCCTTCTTGGTTCGGCCACGCGGGTAGGGGAACCCGAGGTGGACTAACCCACACCATGCTCATCCAGGTCTGACCAATCTTCATTCTTCATCCTTTTTTGAACCACAATGCTGCTAAACACCTCCAACCACTCCATAGGACACTCCAACACCTGATAAAGACATATGACTGCAATATGGAGCCTAAAGATGCCTAATTCTTAATATATATGATCATTGTGTACAAAATGGATGGCTAAAACAATGCAAATATGCAAGATATCAAGAATGTGTGATGCTCAAGGAAGATCAGAAGATGATTTCAACACGGAGGTCGATGGTGTCTACTACCCACTCCATGACAGCATCAGATGGTTGACTACATGCATGGAAGAGATGAGGAAAGATATATCCAATATTAAGACACAATGTGCAACCGAAGATAGACCATCACCATTGATCGACGGTAATGTCTTACCATGCAATAAGATTAGGTCTAAGTTGATTCATGCACAAAATATATTCTCCCAGTTGTCTATGTTCTAAGTTCATGATCTAGTTTACTACTATAGAACACATGCATTAAGAACAGTTCTACCTTGATGGATATTAATTCCTCCTAACAATTCCAGTTGTGGCTAATCCATCAGTACTATTAAGAACCCTAAATTTAACAAAGTAAACTACTCAGAGATTATCAAGCAAACAAGCAATTAAGACTAAATAGAATGCATAGGATATAAATCCTGGGGTTCCAATACAAAGCTAAGAAGAAGTCTTAATCTTCTCCCTAAAACAATATGATAAGACTCTAGAAACAAAAGCACCGTTTTCTTCCTAAAAATGGCAGAAACTTTTATATATTAGGTTAAAACTTATCCAAGTACAATCTTGTAGTTATGTGTAACTTGGCTTCAAGTCGGTGTTGAACAAAGTCGGGCATGTGCGCTTCAACTGTCGATCGACGCCAAGGTGGCTCTGTTGGTCAACGCCAATCTTGTATATTGACTCTAACTTAGCTGATTCTTGTCAGCTACGGGTTTCTTCATCCAAAATGTTCCATATGCTCGACATAACTTCAAAACGTACCTGGACCTGTAAATACTCTAAAACATAGTCTAAGCACACATAATTGACTCCACATGGGGTCCATAACATGTTCTAAAATAGGTAAATATAAAGGTATATCAACACCCCCAGACTTAACCTTTTGCATGTCCTCAATAAAAATAAGGGTAGCCTGTGAAAGAGGTTTTTAAAAGCGGGGACTCACATAATATACAAAGTGTTACTATCACCCCTACTATGCTGCAACCACATCCAATTATGCTAATCTTAGAGAAAATTTATATACCTTATCCTAGTATAGCAACCAAATCCGTTATGCCAACAACTTTGCAAATACTAGCCTAGCTCACCCCTCTGTTGACCTCATTTCTTACATAAAAAAAGTGTAGGATTTACCTTGGGAGTATAAATCAAAGGATAATAAAAACATCATCGAACCTCCCCCAAACTTAAATAACATTTTCTGCAGTGTTATGTCATCTTGGTTAAGGTAGGAAAAATCAAATCATAACTAAAAGGGTTAGAGAAAGTCGAGAATACCAAACTCTGAAAGGAGGATCAATCAATGGTGTTATGTGAGTGTCAACCGATGGTAAACCATCCAAGCCGTCGACCAATGGTGAGCTCATGTAGTCAACCGATGGTGATCTCAAACAGTCAACTTCTCCTCATAATAAACTTCAAATAAATAAGATAAAAATCTAAATTAAAACTAGCATAAGTAAAAAAGTATTGAAAACCTACTAAATAGTGGGTTGCCTCCCACTCAGCGCTTCCTTCATAATTTCGATAGAAAACAAAATTTCTTAAAGCTTGTCTTGTAATAACTTCTCTGTTACCAGCTGGTCTTTGGGGGATGTGTAGTGATTGTCGATCGATGGCATAGTGTGTTTGTCGATTGATGTCGGATGTGCTGCTTTAATCGGTTGCTGTTGCTGAATAATCTGATGAGTGTCATTCATCTTTTGCTTCATCTCCTCCATGTACGTGGTTAACCAGCCAATACTGTTGTTAAACAGATGGTAAATATCATCGAGCCTCTTGTAATAGTTATCCATCAACATCTCATGGGCTCTGTAGATTCCTTGTACCATGTTGTCAACTTCTACTATGCTGTATGTTGATGTATTTGGTGAAGTTCTGTCAAGATACTCTGCATATTCTAGTAGGTAAATATTGGTCTAGCCAATCTCTGCGGCTCTTTGCAGAATTTCTCAAAAAATTTCCCTTGACACATTGATGATTCTACCATCCATAGCTCTTGTGTTGTCGTTCTCATCTCTGTAGATTCCATACTCTTCTCTCTTTTCCCAATAGAATCTTCGTCTTCCGTTATCACCCAAGACTCGGCAGCAAATTTCGATAAGGCTGTCGACCGGTTCAGGAGGTATCATGTCGATCGATGTTGGATTTACGTACTCATATGATCTGGATGGAATAAGCTGTTCTGGAATATTCGTGTCGAACGACGCATAGGTGATTTAGTCTCTTCCCTCCGTGAAGACAACAGCGAGAACGACGACCGGCGACAAGCAACAATCGAGACTCCTCCTTCTGAAACCCTTCGTTTCTCTCCAACACCGCTAGTAGATCACCAAAGGTAAAAGTCGAACCCTTTCTCGAATAATAGTGTTGCATGTTCCAATTGTTTGTAATAATAGGTTGGATGAAGAAGAAAAGGTTTAGTCGATAGTTTTTGATTTTTTGACGAGGTAAATTGTTTATCCACATTATGAAAGTAGAAAGATTACAAAAAATTTTAGAATATTTTCATAGATAACTTCCCATGCTTATCTTACCCGTAGAATATACCTTCTGCATAGCTGACAGGCTGCGTTTTGTTGGTGTCAAAATCGGTCACGACGGAATCAATGTCTAAAAGTCCCCGCAAAATACAAAAGGAATAGTTTTATAAAACCCGAAAAGTTGTTTTATAAAACTCAAAGTCATTTATAAAACTCGCAGACCGTTTTATAAAACTCGAAAAGCCGTTTTATAAAACTCGAGAAATCGTTTTATAAGACTCGAAGATCGTCTTATAAAACTCGAGAATTGTCTTATAAAACTCGAGAATCGTTTTGTAAAACTCGAGAATCGTTTTATAAAACTCGAGAAATCGTTTTATAAGACTCGAAGATCGTCGTATAAAACTCGAGAATTGTCTTATAAGACTCGAGAAATCGTTTTATAAAACTCGAGAAGCCGTTTTATAAAACTCGAGAAATCGTTTTATAAAACGATAGAATCGTTTTATAAAACTCGAAAAGCCGTTTTATAAAACTCGAGAAGCCGTTTTATAAAACCCGAAGATCGTTTTACGAAACCACAAAAAAAATGAAAAAGCCGTAAAACGCGAACTAGTCACGACTAGTTCTCCCATGGGCGAACTAAGAGGCACTCGACTAGTTCGCCAATTGGCGAACTAAGAGGCACTCGACTAGTTCGCCAATTGGCGAACTAAGAGGCACTCGACTAGTTCGCCAATTGGCGAACTAAGAGGCACTCGACTAGTTCGCCAATTGGCGAACTAAGAGGCACTCGACTAGTTCGCCCATTGGCGAACTAAGCCGGCCCGGCTTAGTTCGCCGATGGGCGAACTAGAGATTTCCCGGATATTCTGCGCCTCGTTCTCCCGCATTCCCGATTTGAAACTTACGTCTTTCGACACGGTCGCATTCTGAACCACGGCCGAAACATCTCCCGTTCCATCTCGATCCGACCTATCGTTCGATTTTTATGATAAAAACCGTAAAAACTTCGCTTTCTCGATAAAGGATTTTAAGAAATCGTATAAAACGGCGACGGTTAAACGAAACGCCGAACATTGCCTAAAACATACGATTTATTCGAGATTTCTCGTCGAAATCATAAGAAACGCGTTTTTAATAAAAAACGTCGAGTTAATCGTAAAAAACGTGTTTTTAATAAAAAGTCGAGTACATCGTAAAACCTTACGATTAACTCGAGGAATTTATTAAAAACGATGTCTGATCAGGAAACGATCCCGTAAAAAGTCGGAAAACGGATTTATCGCAAAACGGCCCGGAAGGGCCTAAAACGCGATAAAAACCCATCTTGCGATCTTAACGGAATCTAACCTGCAGATTCAATAACGTTTTGACGGTTTACTCGCAGAAAGAAGATAAATGTCAAACTTGAAGATAAAGTGTGAATTTCGGTTCCCACAGTTTCCTTATTTAACGGAAATCGACAAGTGTGAATTTCGGTTCCCACAGTTGGGCACTAGAAGGAGGGGGGTCGGATTACTCTTACTCATAGCCGCAAAACGCTTGACCAAAACGATGTCTGAATGTATGAATGATACAGTCGCAACTCGCAAAAAGACGCTGGTAAAACAACTCCAGCAGCAACTGCTCCTACAGCCAACGCTAGTGCAAACGCTGTAGTACTCAACAAAATCGAAAACCTAATCGCGACTCTTCGCCACGGAAAGAGCAACAAAACAAGCTCACGATTTCTATCTCAGATCACTAAGGGCAACGATAAAATCTACCAAACCCCATAGTGTTTTTCTTATTTCCGAGTTGGACAAATCTCTCGGGTTGAGCAAAAGACGTTTTCCGAGAACTTTTCGGAAAAATAAAACTTGCCCTCCCAGAAACCGCGGAACAAACCATAGGTTACTCGCGAAATAAACCCTAGGTTACTTGCGGAAAAACTCTAGGTTATTCACGGCAAAACCCTAGTTTGTTCGCGGAAAAACTCTAGGTTATTCACGGCAAAACCCTAGTTTGTTCGCGGAAAAACCCTAGGTTATTCGCGACAAAAACCTAGGTTGTTCGCGGAAACACCCTAGGTTACTCGCGGAAAGCACCCTAGGTTTTTCGCAGAACAAACTGTAAGTTACTCGCGAAATAAACCCTAGGATACTCGCGGCTGTTCGCGAAAAAATCATTAGGTAACTCGCGGAAAAACCGTAGGTTATCCGCGGCAAAACCCTAGGTTGTTCGCGGAAAAACCCTAGCTTTACTCGCGGAGAAAGCCCTAGGTCACTCGCGGAGAAAGCCCTAGGTCACTCGCGACAAAACCCTAGGTTATTCGCGACAAAACCCTAGGTTTTTCGCGGAAGAACCTTAAGCTACTCGCAGAATCGGGCAATACTATCCAGCCGAAAAGACGGTGAGTTGGCCAGGCAACCTAGCTTGCCATCTTGGTGAGCTGACCGGCTTTCCACCTCGTCCTAGAGGCACTGAATTTTCCCCAAGGATCTGCACAATCAAACTCATATCTACGGTGAGCCTGATCTTACTCTAAACAATAATCGCACTGCTTTTCGTTTCGTCTCAATCTGACTTTCCGTTGAGATTCTATGACGAAAACAAGTCAACTCGACGAATCGAGATCACCCGCGCAAAGCATCTTATCTCGCCGAACGTAGAGCTAGTCAGCTCGCCATACGGTGAGCTGAACCAAGGGTCTAGCTCGCCCCAGAGACGCTGACTTCGCCCCAAGGGTTCTTACCATCCAGATCACCACACGGCGAGCAGAAAGGATTTACCCGACTTGCCCTACGTCGAGCTGAACCAATCCTCGAGTTTCTCTCAAGAGTCTTGATCGCGCTGATTCTCGTTTCGTCTCAATCGGAATTTCCATCGGGATTTTACGATAAAACCGCAAAGACTTGTTTCTTCGTATAAGTTCGAATCAATCGTCTAAAACGGCAACGGTTGACTTAACACCAAAGTTGCCTAAACTATACGAGAAATCTGAACTCTCTAAACCTAATCCGATTTTACGAAAATCTGCCACGCTAAGTCAAAAACATCCAATCATAAACACGTGATTGATTTTTTCGATATACAAAGCGCACCTAGTCGGTCAAATAAAACCAGCAGTACGAAGAAACAATAACACGAGCTCTGATGGTTAAGTCTTCTCCCCGCTCCGATACTCTCGCTGGTAACTCGTCGAAGACCGGTAGGTCAAAAGATGAAGAACGAAGAATAGACGACCCCAAATCATCGATGAAGCTAAGGTATGTCCGATTCGAAAATTTTATTAGACTTCTAATTTCTCGTAGGTAAGAAACGAAAAAGTCTTGTAAACTGCCAAGAAACCTAGAGAACTTAGAATTTAGAAGATAGTCTAGCATGCTAAGTCGTAATCAATTTTTGTCTATCTCGATTTGTTGTTCTCTAACCATTCAGGCATAACTCGCAAACCGATCCAATCTCTCGTACAACCGAGAAACGATCGCCACGCATTCAAACGTACTCATTTCCTAAAAGAAAGAAGGAGCTAGAGACGCTGACGCCGCCTTAAAACCGACTCGCTCTTCGAAGTTCTCGTAAATCAGACATACTCCAAGTCATCTCCGATCCACCATGGTCTTTAATCGACCCGGATTGTCGATCATCCAATCTTCAAACGAAACTCGTCTTTCTTCTTTCGCCGAACATTTTTCCTCGCATTAAGAAAACGCTTTCTAAAATAAGCGGAAAAATATTCGGATGATGCAATGCCTCGTCGAAATCATCCCAAAAGCAAACGACAGTCTAAAAACCGTCTAAGTGCTAAAGACTGATCCAAACTGTCTGGGAAATAATCTCGAGGAATATACGGCATCTCTCGTCGCAATCATGCGGTTAGAAAATCTCTGCGAAACTTCAGAGCGAAACTCGATTATTTGTCGAAGTCATAAAGATCTTCTCAAACTTGATAAAACAAGTATAAGAGTCGAAATCTTTAGGCATCAAAACATTGATCTCATTTTCCGTCAAACCAAGTGAGTCATGGAATAATGTCAAAAACATTTGCGGCGAAAGAAAGATCGAGAACACAAAGCAGCAATACAGAACACATCCTCCCTTCTCGCTGACTGATCCTATTGCTGATCATGTGATTCATTCCGCCCGAGAAACCCGCTAAAACATTTTGCGACTAGATCTCGGTGAAATGACTTTTGGTAAAACTCCACGAGTGACTCCGAAAAAACTATCACCGAAGAATCAAAAACTAAGCGGAAAGGTTTCTCGAAAAATCTGCGGAAACATTGTTAACCCAATGCGTCGTGCCGATTTACTAAATTCATCACCCGTTACTTACGCGAGAAATCCTTCGTATAGTCAGGATCATGTCATAACGAAGTAACTTTCGANGTCGTGCCGATTTACTAAATTCATCACCCGTTACTTACGCGAGAAATCCTTCGTATAGTCAGGATCATGTCATAACGAAGTAACTTTCGAAAATGAACGTAACAGGTTGTGCGAAAAGTACATTCCTTATAGCGAAAACCAAGCTATACGATCCGGCACTGAGCGACCAATCTAAACTTTTCCTCCTCGCGACACGATCACAAAGATCTCACTCTTTAGCCATTCGGTTCACGAGCATCCGCTCTCATTCCTCCCGATTACATCCGAGAATGAGACCGCCCCGCAAACGACTCCGCACGGGCTCTGCATCGAGCTTCTTAGGATCTGTCTCCCTCGAGTAAAGAAAAAAAACAACTTCCATACAAAGGAAAGTTTATACGAAACTTTCACCGTATAAATCAAACCTACAATGGAAAAACGTTTTCTATAAACACGGGCATACTTGGCATATCAAGCTCGACAAAGACTACTTGGCTATTGTACGATCGCGCTTCACTTCAATGCCAAGTTTACAAACCGACTCGACCTTTTTTATAGCACGAAAGTGTCGCGGTCTAATCCTCTACCAAATACGACCTTGGCTGTGCGGCTGAACACAACCTTCACGCCAAGCCAATACATTCAACGGATAATGCAAACTTGTCAAAAATCGGCTAAGTTCTGTATTCTCGCGATTTACTCTATTCCCGAAGCAAGTTGCCTACAAAATCCGATGTATAAGAAAACGCTCGTACCAGAGCTCCTAAAACCATACGAATCTCGGAAGGTCAACACTTCACAAAGCACCGTAACGAAAAACGCTTCATTCGGGGAAACAACTTACGCGACCCCTCGGTCCTAACTACTCTAGCACAAATCATAAAACTACCTAACATCCAAACAAGAATTTAAGTTTTAATTGCGAATATCCGCAAACGAACCAAAGTATTCCTGCGAAGCAGGGTTAAAACAAAACCCTCGCAACACCGCGCAACATCTTCGCGCCCGCAAACGTTCCGAACACGAAACGCGGCATATAAAATAAAAACCAACTTTTGGCACTGCGAGACGTCGCAGACGCCCGGAGATTAGTTTTTCGACACAAATACCTTCCTCGATAAAGTCATGTTCTTGGAAGACCTAACAGTCCGTTCGCGACTATAAAAAACGCAGAACTTCTTAACATACGTATCCTTCACGAAGGCCAAAAAAACGTAAACATTTATCGCCTAAAAAGTTTGTTGCTGATCACAACAAACTCGCAACAGTCCTAAACAAACTTAAGTTATCTCGCAGAGATAGCTCTCGAACACCCGACACAAGGGTAATAGTAAAAGAAATCCAAACTTTTGGTCAGCACTTCCGGGCAACTTAGAAATTGTTCCCGGTGAGATGCTCGGTTCCAACCAGATGAATCGTATAAGCCGAGAACCTATCGCGGATTCTAAATCGGTATGGAATCAGGTTAAAATCGCAACAGGCAAACGAAAGCCGACTAGTCATCGCATAGCCTCAATCCGAAAGTAAACCTAGGTCTTGCCCTAAACCCAGCACACTGGTCGCTAACGTCTCAAGGCATGAACCGAGATTCTAAAGGCATGTCTCTTCGTCTATATCTAAACGCTCATTCGATTTACTAAACATCCTAAAATGGGCAAACGAACAAGGCGATACACTAAGGGAAAAAGGAATGCGAGACGACAACTCGCCGACCTCCCTCAATATCAACTCATATTCTTCCCGCTACATTCATACGAATAAAAACACGCTCTTAAAAACGCAAACTGATTTTTAATAAAGCCGCAAAAGGGACAGGAACTCAGAGCCGCACACGGCCAGTCCGAAAACTATAACGGCCACGCTCAGCCAGACCAGACGGCCTACGAGGCTAGTCTCAAGGCCGGCAAATGTCAAGATGCCATCGACATCAATATGATCGATAAACATATAACTAGACCGTAAAGGTCTTGCAGGGAAACAGGTCATACGAACCTTAACTCCAAAACGAACTACGAAAGGCTTGATCCCCTAAGAAGGGTACATAGGCAGCCTTCACAAGGCGCAGCCCTAATCTTAAACGCTTTCCGCTCCCTGGAGATTGGAAAGATCACTTCCAACGGACTTTTCCGACCTTTAATTCCCCCTAAATTAACTAAAACTGGCTAACCACTCGCAAGAACCTCACACTAGAAGCTCAGGATTCTAACGAGCTGGGGGACTAACTGTTGGTGTCAAAATCGGTCACGACGGAAGCAATGGCTAAAAGTCCCCGCAAAATACAAAAGGAATAGTTTTATAAAACCCGAAAAGTTGTTTTATAAAACTCAAAGTCATTTATAAAACTCGCAGACCATTTTATAAAACTCGAAAAGCCGTTTTATATAACTCGAGAAATCGTTTTATAAGACTCGAAGATCGTCTTATAAAACTCGAGAATAGTCTTATAAAACTCGAGAATCGTTTTGTAAAACTCGAGAATCGTTTTATAAAACTCGAGAAATCGTTTTATAAGACTCGAAGATCGTCGTATAAAACTCGATAATTGTCTTATAAGACTCGAGAAATCGTTTTATAAAACTCGAGAAGCCGTTTTATAAAACTCGAGAAATCGTTTTATAAAACGATAGAATTGTTTTATAAAACTCGAAAAGCCGTTTTATAAAACTCGAGAAGCCGTTTTATAAAACCCAAAGATCGTTTTATAAAACTCGAGATCGTTTTATAAAACTCGAGAAATCGTTTTATAAAACTCGAGAACTCATTTTATAAAATTCCAGAATTGTTTTATAAAACTAGAGAAGCCGATTTATAAAACCCAAAGATCGTTTTGTAAAACTCGAGAAGCCGTTTTATAAAACCCAAAGATCGTTTTATAAAACTCAAGAATCCTTTTACGAAACCGCAAAAAAACCGAAAAAGCCGTAAAACGCGAACTAGTCACGACTAGTTCGCCCATGGGCGAACTAAGCTGAACCGGCTTAGTTCGCCAATGGGCGAAATAAGAGGCACTCGACTAGTTCGCCAATTGGCGAACTAAGAGGCACTCGACTAATTCGCCCATTGGCGAACTAAGCCGGCCCGGCTTATTTCGCCGATGGGCGAACTAGAGATTTCCCGGATATCCCGCGCCTCGTTCTCCCACATTCCCAATTTGAAACTTACGTCTTTCGACACGGTAGCATTCTGAACCATGGCCGAAACATCTCCCGTTTCATCTCGATCCGACCTATCGTTCGAGTTTTACGATAAAAACCGTAAAAACTTCGCTTTCTCGATAAAGGATTCGAAGAAAGCGTATAAAACGGCGACGGTTAAACGAAACGCCGAACATTGCCTAAAACATACGATTTATTCGAGATTTCTCGTCGAAATCATAAGAAACGCGTTTTTAATAAAAAACGTCGAGTTAATCGTAAAAAACGTGTTTTTAATAAAAATTCGAGTAAACCGTAAAACCTTACGATTAACTCGAGGAATTTATTAAAAACGATGTCAGATCAGGAAACGATCCCGTAAAAATTCGGAAAACGGATTTATCGCAAAACGGGCCAGAAGGGCCTAAAACGCGATAAAAACCCATCTTGCGATCTTAACGGAATCTAACCCGCAGATTCGATAACGTTTTGACGGTTTACTCGCAGAAAGAAGATAAATGTCAAACTTGAAGATAAATGTCAAGTTTGAGGATAAATAGAAGATTTCCGCGGGAAAAAAAAAGAAAAATCGAGATAAATAGAAGATTCCTATTAAACTCGTATCTGGGGGAAATGGAAAGATTAAACCGCCTAGGAAGGGAGTATATAAGCAAGAGGCATAGGGCAGAAGCAAAGGGACGAATTTTAGAGCTCTCATCTGAGACTTTCACAACTTTTCTAAACTTAGAATTTTCCGCACTTAGAAACTTAGGCTTTTTCTAGACAAGTTCGGTTTCTATGACTGGCGCTCAATTACTAGACGAACTCGCCCAGGCAGTTCGATCTCTGGTCCAGCTCTACCAACTGAACTACGTTCGACTTGATCCCCGAAAGGGGTATGTAGGCAGCCTTTCATAAGGTTCAGTCCGAAATCATTCAAACCTTTTTTCCTATCTTTTTCCGTTTTTCGTTATCGAGCTGCTACTCGACTAGATCTAGGGTTTTATGTTTGTAACTCGCTGATGGCCCCTGCGGCCAAAGCCTTTATAATTCCTTGTAATGATCGCAACGCTCTTACGCGAATCGGAAATAAGATCGACTTTCTTTATAAATTCGTTTTATTATGTTTTTCATATTTTTCCGCATTTATTTGGTTACTTGTCGTTGGCTTTCGCAGAGATCNAATGATCGCAACGCTCTTACGCGAATCGGAAATAAGATCGACTTTCTTTATAAATTCGTTTTATTATGTTTTTCATATTTTTCCGCATTTATTTGGTTACTTGTCGTTGGCTTTCGCAGAGATCCGGTTCCTCTGGAAAATTAGGGTTTTCCTAAGTTTCCTTATTTAACGGAAATCGACAAGTGTGAATTTCGGTTCCACACGTTTCCTTAAGGTTTTTAAAATTCCTAATTCAATCTACCAAATTACCCTATGGAACTCAACTATAATACTATTGCCAAGAGAGATCGAATTGAAATACTTAGGGATCTAATCTACAGAGAGCGAAGGCACATAATAAATTTATATGATCCTAATGGTTAAACTAGGTAATATAATTATATAGGTTACCAGGTTTAAGTAAAAAGTAAATATTCTGAATTTAAGTGAATGCAAATGTGGAAAAGAGCTAGATCTAGGGTTTAAATACGTGGATAATAATTTATAGAATGCAGCGCTACATTAATATGCTAGGACTCAGTAGTCTACTAAGAATGACCATCGAACGACAGTTAATCAGAAAGGGAGTATGACGAGTTTGATATGTCCACTAAATCGATCGACCAGCTCTCGCATGAATCTAACAACTTAGTTCAGTCCGAATTGATTCAGGAACAAAATCTATTCTCCCAGTTTTCTATGCTCTAAGTTCAGGATTTAGTTAGCTACTCTAGAACACATGCATTAAGAACAATTCTAACTGATGGATATTAATTCCTCCTAACAATTCTAGTTGTGGCTAATCCATCAATACTATTAAGAACCCAAAATCTAACAAAGTAAACTACTCAGACAATATTAATAAAACAAGCAAGTAAGACTAAATAGAATGCATAGAATATAAAAACTGGGATTCCAATACAAAGCTATGAAGATGTCTTAATCTTCTCCCCTAAAACAATATGATAAAACTCTAACTTTCTGCCAAACCACTGTTGAAAAGCTTTTCTGTTCTTTTTTCTGTCATGCCAAAGGTTTTAGATTTTGTTGGTGTAGTTATTACTTATGTTCTAGCCTCTGTAATTGGGTATTGACAGAGATTATGTAACTTGATTTTGTTTCAGAGGTATATGGAGTAGTACGATGATGTTGGACTGTCTACCCTTGGGATGGGTATGTGTTTGTATGTTCTTAATCTCTCTCTCTCCTATACATTCTTCTCTATATATTGAGACTGTAATAGCCTTTCTACTGATAATCAATTCAATCACAAGAATGTTTAGCCACTGCAAACATTATTACTGTTACTGAAATACTGAAGAACATTAGTGGTTTTTTCTGTTTAGAAGAGTAAGTATCTTTATAGTGTTTGAATTCAGCATACTATATTATAAATTGGAGGTTTGGTTACGAGCAGACTATGAATGCCATGGACCCCTTTCTTGATTTTATCAGTTTTGATTTTAACATAGAGCCATAGATTAAGAAAAGATGAAGTAGGGTTTAAAGAGGAACAAAACCCACAAGCTCAAAAGAAAGATGATCTTCAAAACCAAGAAGGTATCTGATGAGATAACCTGAATCAGCATGTTGAATAAACACAGCAGAAGCTGCTGCAATTTGAGTATCAAAGAATCCATTTCCTTTTTTTTTTTCTGAGTGTGCTAAAAAAGATCTTCAAAGAAAGAGATTTTGATCAACAAAGATGGACTCTTTTCAGTTCGGAACCAGTTTAACCATATACATAGATCTATATACATGTCTAAACCCGAAAATTGTGTTTATGAAGCTAAGCCAGCTTTGTTGTATATATATACTCTTTAAAGACTTTAGTGTTATGTTATTGATCCAAGTATCCTTACTCTGTGTATTCTGGTTTATAAAATATAAACAAATAATTCTGGTTCATAACGTATAAACAAATGTTTTCCTTTACTTTCATAGATTAATTATGAATGGTTAATTTTTATTAACATTTTTTCCTGACATTTTTTTGAAAGTTATAATTAATCAATTTTCTTTTATTACTGTCCGAACTGTTGAAGTTTTTTTTTTAACGCTAGGTTTGCATATCAAAATATAAGAGTTACAGAATGGTAAGGATGTTTTCCACATACGATAAAATCCAAAAAGAACCAATTCTGTAAAAGTGAACATTAGAAACTAGAAACCAACATCAGTAGATGCCATACGTATGATAGAGTGAAGCCTAGAAACTAGTATCGGTAGATTCCATATGCTAGCTTCACAGTAAGGAAAAAGAATACAAAGAATGCTTCCAACCAAGAGCCGGCAAAACGTAAAAACGCGGCACTGCCAAGCCATAGTTTGAGACTACTTCCTTCTCGAACTCCAACACCAACATAGAATCACGAGAAGACTTGCGTTTATGGTCATAACCGCAATTGAAATCATCTCTTTGTTGAGAAAAAACACTAAGAACCATTCGCTTCCATCTTGATAATAATACGAAGCAATCGAAGTCCACCGTACGACTTCCCACAGTAATTAAACACCAGCCAAATTTTCAAACCATTGGACTAGAGCCGGAGAAACTCAGCCACTACTTATGATTAGCAATGATCACTACCATGACTAAACCGTTGCCACCAAGACCAAGATAAACAAATCTTCAACACCAACAATCCAAATCAATCAAGTAATCAATCGAAGAGACAAAATATTTCACAAAACCAACACAAACGAGAAGCCACAGAGAAATCCATCATAAAACAGGTTCAGCATGACTTGCAGACAATCAAAACACCATCAGAGCATAAGCCCCATCATTGCTAAGACAAAAAAAAATGAGGCTCTCAGAGAGTAGAACACAAACCAATGTAAACGAGAGGCTGGATTTGTAATCCTGAACTAATCATTAATCCAAGGCACGTCTAATCCACAACTGGCTCTTCAAACATCTACGCCTCACAAAAGACGAAACCTATGAGTGGAGAAAACCTTCAGCACCTCTTCAGCCTCCCAGCAGTTACATCGTACCATCCTGTCAACAAATCTATGACTTGTACATGACGATTCACTGAAACAAAAAATCAGACGACAAGAACTAAGAACATAGAAACGCACCCTCTCATGATGCCAGCGGTGAGCACCGGTCAGAGAAAGTGTCTCTCGACAGCCAAGGCTTTCCAAGAAGTCAGGTTGGTTTTTTTTTTTTCAACTGTTGAAGTTTGCATGTGGTTATTTTATTTGTTTAAGCCAGCTTTGTTGTATATATTTTTAATTTAAAGACTTTAGTGTTATCTTATTGATCCAAATATCCTTACTTTGTGTATTCTGGTTCATACCATATAAACAAATAATTATGGTTCATACCGTATAACCAAATGTTTTCCTTTACTCTCATAGATTAATTGTCCTGGTTATTTTTCTTATTAACATTATTTCCCTGACATTTTGTTTTGTAAGTTATAATTAATCAATTTTCCTTTATTATGGTACCAAATGTTCAAGTTTGCATGTGGTTATTTTGTTTGTTTATATTGTTTTCTTGAAGATTGAACTTTTGCAAGTTATAATTTTGTGTGACTTATATTGTTTTTTGGATAGAGTTACAGTTTAGTTAAGGACAGCTGATTTTTTTTTCTTAAATCTTAGTTTAAATATACTTAGTGTTTGAATTTTTTTTTTAAATCAAGAAATACATGGGGAAATGTATTAAATTTAGATGCTAAAGGGATTTAATTTAGTAAGTTTTAAATGGTTTTGGAAAATTTAAGAATAACTATGATTTAAATTACATTATTCCACAATTTCAACTAACTACAAGAATTTTCATAAAACTAAAAACTCCACTAAAAACACTATACAATGACTGAAACTAATTGATATACATGAATTTTATCCATTATTAACCATGATATATAAGTGTTTTAGGATATATTTACTGTAATATAGAGTATATTTAGAGTGTTTACAGGTTCAAAAATGTTTTGGAGGAAAATGGTGATTTTGGTGCTTTTGGAGCTTTGGATGGAGACTTACCACGATGAGATTGAGCCCATATTTTTACAAAGGATATAGCTTTTTGTTAGGTTTTCAATGCCACCGGTTTGAGGTCAATCCAACGGTTATATCGGATGTTATGCTTGTTTTACTAAAGAGTGGTCAATATGACTCGTGAGAAGAAGCTGCCGAGAAGAGGAATGTATGTCGATTGATGCAGCATTCTTGACATCGATCGACAGGGATGCAAGAATTCGGGCCGAGCATATTTTATGACTGACTGAAGCCCAGAAGCAACCACAAAATTACCAGAATGCCCTTGGACGACTTGAAACCCTATTTATGTATTTTCTAAGCCATTATTGACGGCAACGCTTTCTATTATTCATTGTTCTTAGTTTTCCGGTTGGAGAGAAGATCAATTCTCCTTCAGAGATTGATTGAAACTCCATTGGTCTTATTATTGCTTTCTTATCTATTATATTATTCAGACTATGATTTGTGTTATTGTTTACATGTCTGAGTAATTCATCTTCTTATGTTTAGGGATTTCATGAGCTTAATGTCAAACTTATAATCAATTAGGAATTCTAGAATATCTATAGATCAATTGAGAGGCACGAAAGTGCAATCAATTAACAGAACCAAAACCTTCTTGGATTAGATACGTAGGCGCATACGAGAGTTGGTTTAGGAATCTAGTTGAACTTAATCGATTAGGTCTTTAATGCTTGTCTAAAGAAGCATCGATCGACGCTTTGGCCATAGCATCGATCGACGCTCGATCCAAGTCAACAAGCGACAGCTGAGACTAGACTTAGACATCTGATTAGTAATCACATGCGAAAGCTGGATTGCTTACTTATTAAAATTGAGTTCTAGAATTGAATCTATCAACCATTAGCATCCTTGAATTGTAGTTTTGAATCTCGTAATTGATAAATCCCTATGTCTAGAGTTTTCATCTTATTGTTTACAAACCTCAGTTAATCAACCGAACAACTGCCTTGTTCAACCCTGTTTTATTTACTGCTTTAATATTGATTGCCTTGCTTAATCTGATTTCTAAAGTCGATTGTGTGTCCATGCTCCCAGTGGATTCGCCTAAGTATGAAAGTTGATCTTCTTATTTTGAGAGAGTAAACTCACTCCTTAGAATAACTTGAGTGATATCAAATTTGGCGCCGTTTCCAAGGAGAAAAGAATCGCCATTAGATCTGATTAATGGGTTTAGTCTTGGTTTTATTTACTGTTTTAGTTACTTACGAAGAAAAAAATTCTTCTTTTTCAGGTCGTGCCCATTAGTACCAGAAGCAGCAAGGAGGAATTACTGTTCTTATCAGACCCATCACATTTGGAATGCTCAATCCCCAAAGAGAAATGCGCAGAAAAGATCGACACCAGATCTTCTTCTTTGATTGACAGTTGTGAGAGAGCATCGATCGACACATCAATTCAAACATCGTCCGATACCATGTGGGAACCAAATTTTGCATTGTCGATTTTCCGTAAAATATGGAAACTTAGGGAGAACTCTTATTCCTAGAGGTCCTGGATCTCTATGGAAACACACTAAAAAGAAAAAGAAAAACATAATATAGATGAAGAAATTGCGCAAAGACTATTATTAATATATATATGAATAAAGAGATCGAAAGGTGTTACAACAAAGAGAATCACAGAACTTAGACAGCCAAACGTTCTAAGAATCCGACTTGCTAGTCTAGCCACCTAAGTCCTAAATTTGCCTGAGTTAACAGCAGTTTTTCTAGGTCAAAAAAAAAAGCTCTGCCTCTCTTGACTTCGACCTTATGCTTATATACTCTTCCTCTAGGCAGTTGGTCTTTCCTTTTCCGCTCCGATTCGTGTTTATCGGAAACCTTCCATTTATCTCGATCTTCTCTTTTTTTTTGTGGAAAAATTCTATTTTATCTTCAGAGTTGACATTTATTGATTCCTGCGAGCAATAGAGAAACCGTCATCATATCTTTGGGCAGGATTTCTTCTAAAGTCGTAAGTGAGCCTTTATGCGTTTTAGGAACTTTCGGGCCTTTTTGCGCCTTAGTCGTCTTATGACTTTAGATGGGATCGTTCCTTGATACGATTCCGTTTTTTTGATAAAACATCTCGAGTTAATCGTATCGTTTGGTAATCTATGGTGTTTCATTTAACCGTTACCATTTTACGTGATTTACTCGAGTCCTTACGAAAAAACGAGTCTTTAGCAGTTTTCGTCGTAAAGTTCCAACGAGAATATGGATCGAGACGAAACGAGAGATGTTCCGATCTTGGTTCAGAGTATTATCGAGTTGAAGGGCATATACCTAGTTTTTGGCCGATCAACAGGCAATGGTACGTGTTTGAACCGAGTTCGGTCTGTTCAGCGAATGAGTCACATGACTCGTCCGTGGGTTATTTCAAAGGCGTTTTCTTACTATTTAGAGTCAAAAATGTAGTTTTATTGATGAAAAGTTTGGTTATAAATGAGGAAATGAGAGGCGAGGCGGAGTCTCGCGGGGAGCTCGGCCGTGCCGTACAAGTCGGAAAGAAAGTACAAGAGTGAAAAACCTAGTTATAGCCGCCTTGTGAGTGAGTGATTTCGGATCCCTTCCTTGTTGCCTCTTCTCTTCCTTTTATAGTGGTCCCGCCTTGACCTAGTGAACACGTCGTGGGCTCTAAGGCCTTTCACTAAATGGGCCTCAAGTGGCCCGCGAGAGCGAGTCCTTTGTTCAAGTGCCCTTAATTCTGCTAATGGCAGTGATTATCCGAGTTAAGCTCGATTATTCGTTGATTAGCTCGTTGGGCCGGAGCTCGTGTGGACCGGGCCCATTATTCAGTAGGCCTTTGCAGCTGGGAGTATTCCACCACCAACAGTAAGCCCCCGAGACTCGTTCCCGAGCCAGGACTTGAGTCGGGGACGGGTCTGGTATCCTTGGCTTATCTAAAGAATGGGTTTGGCCACCAGACTCCGATGCGTCGATCTCGTTCGTGCGTCGAGTCGTGAACTCGGAGCTCTACGTCGATGCGTTTCTTCGGTCGTTAGCACGGAGTCCAACTTGGTGTCCCTTCCGGGTTGCTAGGTCGGTACTTAACTTTGGTATATTCGTTCGAGCGCTAGCGCGAAGTTCGGCTTTCCGTGTCTTCTGTAGTGGGAGGGAAGTGAACAGTCTCTCCGATGTCAAGGCCCATTTAATATGAGCAGTCGCGAGTAAACTGAAGGCCCAATTAGGCCCTACTAGATCTAATTAATGACTCCGGGAGTCGCACCCCTTCTTTCCCTATAAATACTTCTCTCTTCTCTCATTTTTCACCACTTCCCGTTTATTTTCACAGGTAGTTCTTCTCTCCCTTCTCTCTACTTTCTCTCTCTAGACTTGTTGGTAAACTATATACGTTTGCCGTTGGTAAGATGTGTCCGCGAAAGAGATTATCGGCGGAAGAAAATGGGAAAGCGATCGCTACAATGTTGAGTCCTGCTCTGGATGAGACCACCTTCGAGCCTTTAGATGACTTCAATTTAGGTCATCGGGAAGCGTTAAGAGATTCGGCTGGTCTCGATCTGGCTCAGAGATTGCTGGTCGTTGATCCGGAAAGAGAATTTAGGGGCGAAGACTACGAGAATTTTGCCGCGGAGATAATGAATGATCCGAGGGTGCTGCGTCTCGGATCTCCGCCGTCCAGTCGATCTCGCGCGGCTCGGTCTAGGCGAGCTCGGTCTAATCGGACTAACCGAGCTAGCGCGAGGTCGGAAGAGGAAGATTCTCGCTCGAAGGTCCCTACACATTACAGTGGCATGGGAGTCTTCGAACGAGAGCATGCACTTCCTAAAGGCATGCTTCGTCGTGCTGGTACCCAATTTTGGGCGAAAACCGAGAAGACGCACTCGACTGCGAGGTCGGTGTAGGCTTGGCTCATAGCTCGGAACGCCACAGGCGTTACTTACCTGAGCCCGACCGATGATAAACGCCCATGGTCGCCTCCAGTCGGTTATCAATGCGTATAGGAGTCTTATTTTGAGGGTGATACCAAGCTCTGGTGGCCAATGCCCCGTCTCGTAACGTTGTTGTTTCGCGCCGGGATCTCGCCTTAAGCCAGATGGTGAACAGGGCCTTCCACATTATGGTTGCCCTTATGGTCATGGCTGCCGAGATCGGGTCTCCTTATTTGTCTACGCGTTCGAGCAGTTGACGGCCATATCTCGCTTGCGCGAAATATAATCTCGCCATGGTTTGTTCTCGATCAAGATGAGACATAACTACAACATTACTGGTCACCCTGACAAGATCCCAAAATGGCAACGATCCTACTTCTACATTAAATCCGACGAGTTCGCTTTCGTTGATCCTCCTGACGACGAGTTTAGGACCTATTGGAACAGTGTAGCGGGTAGTTAGCTCATTTTGACTACTATTGATTTTTTTGTTTGCCTAACTGTCTCTTCTGTTCTGTGCAGAACCGCATCCCAACTACTATTTGACCGACGCTGCCGCTCCGCCATCAATCCTATCTACCGATCGATCTCTAGTTGAATTAGGTCATCGCTTGTGGCCAGACATCAGCAAGGAGAGAATCCAACGTGCGATAGACCGGATCAATCAGGGTACCGGGGACCTTTACTTATCTCCATTTTTTTTTATTTTGGGGTGTAAGTGTCGTCTGACGTTGTTTTGGTTTGACAGCTGATTGGGAGAAGGACATCGGGTGCAAGGATAGGCCCGAAAAGAAGAGATCTAATCTTTACTCGGCGAAAGAGAAACGAGTGATCAAGCGAGCACTAGCGATAAAAGGGCCTGTGGATCTTTCCGAAGCTAGGAAGAAGAAGCGAGGAGGGGCAGCTCAAGGGACCGAGCTGATGAATGTGATCGATAGTTTTAACTTAGGAGAAGGGGATCATTCCGGTGACGCGACTCTCTCACTTCCCGAGTTTGATGCTTCAGACGTGCCCGAAGCGTCTGCGGGGGGATCGAAAAGGCCGCAGGCTGCAGACAATGACGTCCAAGTGGACTGCGTGGATCCGATCGATGGCAGCCCGTCCGTGGAGCCTCCCACAAAGAGGAAGAAGAAGAAGAGGAGTTCCAAGACTACGGGCGATGGATCTGTTTCCAAAGAAGGTTCGGGCGCTCGAGATGATAAGGATGCTAGTAACCCTTCCGAAGAAAGGGGCGAAGGGGATCAAGGTCCTACTGCACCGAATCCTTCAAACGAGGATCTTTCGCTCGGGAAGGACGCAGTTCCTCCCGAAGGTTCTAAGAAGAAGGAGAAAAAGACAAGCAAGAAGAAGAAGGCAATGAAAAAGGTGGCCCTTTCAGATGCGGGAACCGGTCCGTCGGCTGATCAAGCTTGCGACCCAAGGATTCTTCCGACTTCTGACCAACTGACTTTTTGTGACGCCTACCTGAACGTAGCTCGTCTCAAAGAGGCGGTAAGTCATCTTTCTTTTTCTCCTTTAGACACGGCGGTTGTGCCTCTCTTATGCTAAAGGTGACGTGTACTTTACTCTAGGCTGATGCAGGCGTAAAGGCTTTGGTCGAGAAATACGACACCGAGCTGAAGGCGACATACGTCAGCCTAGGGGAAGCACAGAACGCGGTCGATCATGAGCGAGAACGCTCCGTGACACTCAAATCCTCACTTGCGGAAGTAGAGCTCACGCGGGCAGAGACGATCAGCTTGGCTGAGATTCGGGCCAAAGATCTTGAGGGTGTTTCCGAAGAGTTGAGGGTTGCTAAGGCCGCGTCTGCTGAACTCGAGAAGGAGAAAGCTAAGCTCGAGGCGAAGGTGGAGAAGGTTACCAAAGATGCTGACAATGAAGCCTCCCATCTGAGAGGGAGTCGAGTTCTGGAGGTCACGCGCGAGCGAGCGAAGACTCAAGTCCCGATGACTAGGAAGGCGGAGGCTCTCTTTGAGCGTCTAAAAGCTCGTGATGCGAAGCTCGACGTGTACGATGACGCGCGGGGTTACTAGGTTTAGGCCTTGGGGACGCGGAAGTGTCTGGAGGCGTTGAGAGACGAAGGGGTGGCCATTCCGCAGGCCAAAATAGACGAGTTCAAACAAGAAGAAAGGGTTCGCAAGGCGGAGGCTGGAAAGCTGTATCCCGGGTCTCCCGATCAAAACGACTACAGCCTTTTGCCGTTGGTTCTGTCCTCCAGGTACTTCACTGACACGATCTTCTCTTACATGATGGCTGGTTGTAACAGGAATGCCGTCAATGGGTTCGACCCAAACTGGTCAAACATGGACGAACTCGATCCTACTGTTGCTGCTGAACTCCGTTCCCCTGCTAACTCGGGTGGTGCTTGGCGCGTTCCCGATCCTTCAGATGAGATAGAGATATCTAGTCTCGATGGCTCTGGAGATGGCTGAGGCAAATCTGTCGAGACTGACAAGGCGAGAGCCAATTCGCTGTTGACGGATGAAGACCAGGGCACCAGTCAGCGAACTTTGAACCATCCAGCGTCGTCGACAAATGCTTCTTGGGCACAGGAGACAGACACCCACGGCGATGATGATGATGCCAAGGTATCCAAAGAGTAGCTTGTCCCGCTATGACGCCTCTCCTCCTTATACTGTATTCTCTTTTCCCTCCACTCGTGGAGTTGTTGTCTTTTTTTTTATTCCGTTGTTGTATCCTTACGGAGGGGTTTCCTTTTACTTAACTCTGGTGTTTGCTGTGGAGGCTTTGTTTTTCGATAGATTCTAACATTTCTTTCTTTTATAAATCTGCCTTAGCGTGATTTTCGTTGTATATTTCGAATCCAGTTCGGTGCTTCGAGTCGAGAACTCGTCTCGTGGACATGGAATTTAGTTAGGGGTTATCAGAGTTCGTTTACCTCCGAAGTAACCCTTGTTTTGAATTCGGACCCCTAGGTCTAGTTTGAAAATTTACCTCAACTTAGCTCGGCAAGCGTTTGTCTAGTTTTTAAATATAAAAGATCCATTAGAGTTTTGTCATTCTCCGAAGTGATTCTTGTTCCGAATTCGACAAACTATTGCTCAGAGCACTGCTCGGGCTAGTGATTGTCACCTGAGCTTGGCTCGCTTGTCCGACTTAGTCATTGCTCGTCGGTTGGGCGAGGCCTTGACTTGCTTAGCGATGTATAAGTTCTGTTTTTAATTAGGCCGACAAGAGCTTCGAATTGTCGCGGAGTAAATCCGTAGAGTTTAGGTCGACCGATCCCTACTCTAGGAGTTATCGCTAGATCGAACTTGTCGTCTCTTCGTCAATTAGTCGGTACTGGCCGTAACTGGCGGAGCTCGTCAAACACATGCCTGATCAGGGTGCATTCGGCGAATTCGTGCGAGTGCCGGTGCGTGATCCGTGGTTTCTATGTGTAAAGGAAGACCAGGACGTGGGCATCGTGATGGTTTTGTTTTGAAGTTACAGCTGAACCGGTTAAGGTTGCTTACGTCCCTCGGAAGAGGATCAAGCCGTCCGTAGTTCGGTTTTGCTGAGATGAAGTGAACGTTGCTAGTTCATCTTCTCGGAAAGTAAAAGTGGCTGAGGAGCGCATTTACTTAGATTTTTTTTGGGTTATGGCTGAACCTGTTAAGGTTGCCTACGTACGTGGAAGAGGATAAAGCTAAACGTAGTTCGGTTTGCCGAGTAAACAGCCGTTGGGAAGTTTACTCGAAGAGCTAGAGCGACAGGGAGTCGCTAGCTCGTGTTTTTTTTTTTTAGCGCTAGTCGCTAGCTCGTTTACTCATGCGGTGTAGTATCGTCGGAGGTGCATCGAGTTCCAAGCTCGCGGCACCAGTTCGCCTGTCGAAGTTTCCAAATGATAGACTCCCGGCTTAACTACTTTGATAATCTTGTAAGGGCCCTCCCAATTGGCACCGAGCTTTCCCGCGTTTGGTTCCTTTGTGTTGTCGAAGACTTTGCGCAGGACTAAGTCCCCCATTGCCAAAGGTCGGATCAAAATTTCTTGTTATAGTAGTTCTCGATCTGATTTTGGTAGGTCGGAATACGAAGCAAGGCTTGATCGCGCCTTTCTTCGAAAGCGTCGAGGGCGTCTAGCAACATCTCGCTGTTAAGCTCGACATGCTGTGGCATTCTCGAGCGTCGCAAGCTAGTGACGTTTACCTCGGCTGATGCCATGGCTTCAACTCCGTAAGCAAGAGAGAAAGGTCTCACTTTGGTCGCGCCTCGAGGTGTCGTCCTGTGCGACCAAAGGACTCTGTCTAATTCGTCTGCCCACAGTCCCTTCTTTAAGTCGAGCCTCTTCTTAATTCCATCGATGATTTTTTTGTTCGAGGACTCGGCTTGGACGTTGCTTTCTGGGTAGCGAGGAGTGGACATGTTCAGACGGATTCTCCACTTACTACAGAATTCGCGGAAATTCTGCGCGATGAATCGAGAGCCGTTGTCGGTGAAGATTTCGTAGGGCAGACCGTGGCGACAGATGACGTTTTTCCAAGCAAACTTCTGGACTTCTTGTTCAGTGATTGACGCGTAAGATTCGGCCTCTATCCACTTGGTGAAGTAGTCGGTAAGAACCAAGATGTAGCGTTTTTGTCGAGATGGAGGCATCGGTCCGATGATGTCCATTGCCTATCGCATGAACGGATAAGGAGCTGTCATTGTTCTTAATGCTTTGGTTGGGCAATGGATTGTCGAGGCATGTCACTGAAACTTGTCGCACTGCAGCGCGAACGCTTCGCAATCAGTGATCATAGTGGGCCAATAAAAGCCTAGGCTTTTTACCTTCAAGGTTACCTCCGGCTCCTTCATGTGTCTCGGCCATGACGACGTACGTTTCTTTGCCATGGATACATCGGAGTAGGACCTTGTTACCCGTCCATCTGTGAAGTATGCCGTCGGTGACAACGTAGTTCAAACTTCGCGCCTTAAGTCGTCGAGCCTTCCATTTCTCTTCAGGAAGCTTACCGTGTGCTAGGAAGTCGATTAACTCGGTCCTCCAGTCTGGCTCTGCTTCTTTAGATTGGGCTATCGCAAGAGCGTGCGTAGCCTCGGCTTGTGATTCTTCGGTAAGATCAATACTTGGCCTGTCAATCTGGTGAATTGGGATTGTTCTTTGGACTTGGTCCCTGAGTTTACTTCCTAAAGCCGCGAGGGCGTCAGCGCATACGTTTTTTCCGCGTGGGACCTTCACGAGTTTGAAGAAATCGAATCCTTTGACGAGATCTTGAACTACCTTCAGGTACGCGTCCATTCGTTCGTTCCAGGTTTGATAATCTCCACTGAATTGGCTCGTGACGAGCTGGAAGTCGCAGTAGGCGCTTAGTTCCTTTGGTTTGAAAGCTTGTGCGAGGCGTAGCCCGACAATAAGAGATTTGTACTCGGCTTTGTTATTCGAGGCGACGAAGCCGAGCCGGAATGACTGCCTGATCAACTCGCTAGTTGGGGACTGCACTTGGACCCCTGCTCCGGATCCCTTGTTCGTTGACGAACCGTCGACATGCAGAATCCAGTTGCTGTTCGGCAAGACTAGATCCTGCGCGAGCTCCAGTGATAATTCGACCATGAAGTCGACTAGGACTTGCGACTTGAGTGTTGTCCGGTTTCGGAAGACGATGTCGTGTTCGCTGAGTTCGATTGCCCATTTGGAAAAATGTCCGGACTGATTGGTGTTCTGCATGACGGTGCAAAGGGGCTGTTCGGTAAGGACTTCGATCCTATGCGACTGGAAGTAGGGTCTTAGTTTCCTTGCGGCTGCGATGACTGCCAAGGCCATCTTCTCGAGTGTCGGGTAACGTGTCTCACGGTCCGTCATGCGTTTGCTCGTATAGAATATCGGTTTCTGCTCGCCTCGGTCGTCCTTAACGAGTACACTGCTGACTGCAATTGGCGAGACAGCGATGTAAAGGTAGAGTGTGTCCCCGGGTTCGGGCTTAGTTAAGACGGGAGGATTGGTGAGATAAGTCTACCGCTGATTGAAGGCCTCTTCGCATCTCACGTCCTAGATAAAGCGTTTATTACCACGCAACAGCTCGTAAAATGGGAGGCACTTGTTGGTTGATCGCGAGATAAAACGGTTTAGGGCGGCGATTCGCCCCGTCAGTCGTTGGACTTCCCGACTGTTCTTCGGGCTAGGGAGATCAAGGATTGCAGAAATCTGCTTGGGGTTCGCTTCTATTCCTTGCTGCGTAACGATGTAGCCGAGGAATTCTCCCGAAGTGACACCGAAGGTACACTTTTCGGGGTTCAACTTCATTCCATACTTGTTTAAGGTTTTAAAGCACTCACGCAGGTGAGCAGGATGGTCGGCAGCTCGGAACGATTTGACCAACATGTCGCCGATGTAAACTCCATTGTCTTGCCGAGTTTGTCGGCAAACATCTTGTTTACCAAACTCTGGTATGTCGCACCAGCGTTCTTCAATCCGAACGGCATGACCTTGTAGCAGTATGTTCCTCTATCGGTAATGAACGCGGTCTTCTCTCGGTCGTCCGGATGCATAGTCATTTGGTTGTATCCGGAGAAGGCATCCATGAAAGTGAGGAGCTCGTTTCCTGCCGTTGACTCGACTAGGCGATCAATGTGTGGAAGGGGGAAGCTGTCTTTGGGACAAGCTTTGTTCAGATCCGTGAAATCGACGCAGACGCGCCACTTTCCGTTCTTCTTCTTAACCACCACTGGGTTCGCCAACCACTCGGGATACTTCACTTCCGTGATCGAACCGGCGACGAGCAGTCGTTCGACTTCCTCATTGACGACTTTAGATCATTCTGGACCGAGCTTCCGACGTTTTTATCGGATGGGTTTGAAAGTTGGGTCGACGTTAAGCTCGTGAGATGTGATTTTTGTGTCGATCCCTTTCATGTCTGAGGTGGTCCATGCAAAGGTCGAGATGTTCTCTTTGAGGATAGTGAGGATCGTTTCCTGTATCTCGTCAGAGATGTACTCTCCTATTCGCACGATCTTGGTGGGATCCTTGTTGTCTATATGCACCTCGAGGACTTAATCCTTTTGGGGGTAGATCTTGTGGATCGGTTTCGCGACAGCATTCACTCGGGGGGTCGGCTGTTGAGGCTTGACGTTGGCAATAAGGAAATCTCGCGCGGCCTGTTGGTCGCCCCATAACATTTTGATTCGTTCGTTGTTACCCGAAACTTGACGAACTGATAGTAAGTCGACGAAAAAGCTTTCATCGAGTGGAAGCACGGTGTGCCGAGTATGACGTGGTAAGGCGCGTCTGTGGTGATGATAGAGAATTTGACCATTCGGGTCACTCGGACAGCATAGATCGGAAGTCTAATGGTACCGATCATTTCTTCCAAGACTCCGTTGAACCCAGTAAGGGTGTGGCTAGATGGTTTCATGTGATGCATGTCAGCTCCCATCTTCTCGAGGGTTCTGAGGAAGATTAGGTCGACCGAGCTACCGGTATCGATTAGTACCTTGGTAACTTCACAGTCTCCGATCCCCAGCTTGACGAGTAAGGGATTGTTGTGCGGCATATGGAGACCGAGCGCGTCCTCTGGAGAAAATGTTATCGGGAGGTCGTTCTTTGGCACGGATGGTCATTTCTACGAAGTCTTTGCCTAACGCTGGTGGGCTTTAATAGACCGTACCAAGTCGCCGCATGGGGGTGAACCTCCCATGATGACGTTAGCTCGTTTACTCTCGAGTTGAGTACGTAGGTCGTAAGACGAGTGTTCAATAGTCGTTAGCTTGGACTTGGTCTGGTTGTCTCTGTTTGCATCGAGCTGCTGTCGCAGATCCTGCGTTTCTTGTTTGCGAAGTTTGAAATGGAGGTCGGCGACCTTTGAGTTCAGATGGCTTCTCAAATTTGTCTTGATAGGGGATGAGCTGAGTACGACTGGTGCAGCGACCTTGTCTTCGGATTCGATGGACTCAGACGACGCTGTCTCGGTCGTGACGTTTCTTCGCTTTAGTTTATGTTGTAAGTTAACCGAGCTTAAACCATCATGTTCCGTAGGCCATTTGTTAAGGTACGTACACAAATCTCCCTACGTGAGCTCAGGCTCGTTGCTCGATGTTGAGCTCGGGCGTGCGAGGATAACTTCAACTCTTCTCCCGTTTGTCGGTTGCTCCTCGTCGGCGGATGAATCTTATTTTTCTTGTGCTTTGGAAGCCTTTTCCTCGGCGTCCTTCTTTTGCTCGGGTCGCGGATTCTTGGGTAGAGACTTTTGACTCTTCTTATCTTTGTTTTTGCTCCAACTGTTCTCCTTCGGTTTGGTCTTGGGTGGTTCGATTTCCATTTTATCACTAGCCACCGAGGAGAGGAAATTCTCGTACCGGACCTTACACTCCTTAGTGTTGTTTTTCTTACTCTTGTGGTAGGAACAGTACTTCTCTGGTTCATCGGGTTTCGATCCCGAGGCTTCGGATACGCCTTCCGGCTTTGGCTCGTCACATGTCATGTCCCAGTGGTTCCATCCCTTTGCTCGGACTACGACCGTCGAAGGATCACTTTAGCAGGGTGTTGGATATGAACCGAGAAGGCAAACGGCACTTCTGGAACTGAGATGGATTGAAAGGATCGTCAAGAGATGCGGAATGGCTCTTGATATACCCACAATCTAAGGCTAACCACCAAAGAAATGATGAATGTGTTGGCTAACCACCAAACAACACACAAAGATGAAATGGCTGACAACCAAATCAACAAGCCGGTTCACACCAATGAACTAACTAAAGAACTCTCTCTCTCACTCAGAGAAGAAAAAATTTAAACTCAAAAACATAGACTTATTTTATTCATAGAAGAGTTTACATATTTATACTACTTGTGGTCAAAAGAAATGAAGAGTTTTTGTAGAAAACTAGAAAGTTAGAAAACACAAACGAAGAATAAGACTTTTGACTAGAAATAAGTGTGTTGTTGAATGCCCCTTGATATGACCACGACTTTGACTCCTTTTGTTGATATTTCTTTATGAAAATGGGCTGAAGACCATCAGAAAAGGCCTGGTCGAATTGAGTGTAAATCGTACCCAAATTGAATTTGTAAGGAGTTTTTCCGTGGGCTGAAAAAGGCTCATTTCGCCCAGCAACTAAACCAACTCCATCTTTAGTGTCACTTAGCTTATCCAGCTCCAAGCTAGTGTCACTTAGCTCACTCAGCTCATTCAGCTCGTCCATGGTTGCGTCTTCTGATGGGGAAACCTCGGTTGGATCAAGTCGGTTAACAAGATCGTCTCCTTGGACAGGTTCTATGATCCAAGCAGGTTGGTGCTCAAACCGGGGCGCATCATTCCCTCTCTCTTCAAAAAGATTTGTCCTCAAATCTGTAACATTAAAGGGAAAAGGGTTATAAGCAAAGGAAACATAATCAGAACCTTGAGTTTGGTTCAGTTTTTTAATGGAAGAAGATCTTTCTTGGTTTTCTTGATGACCATGATTTTGTTCTTCATCTGGCCCTTCCTGCATTATCACAAAGCTTCCAAGACCAAAGTCATAGGCACCAATATCAAGAACGTTCAAGGGACCAGAAAATTCATCTTTTTTCAAAACGTTTTTAGAATCTTTTTCAAACTGAAAAATCAGTTCACAATTACTTGGACTCTCTGGTTGCAAAACGTTTAGTTGCAAGCATGATTCAGAAGGAAGTAGTTCAAATTGAGAAGAAAATAAGTTCTTATGTTCAAAAGATTTCAAACCTGCCATTGTCTTAAGTGCATAGTCATCGAAAATTGGCAATGGGTCTAAAATTTCTTTCTTTTCTGGCTCAGTTTCTACTTCGTCATTCTCCAAAATCATCAACGGTTTCTGGTTGTGGCACTTGTTAGCATAATGACCGACCTTATGGCATTTGAAGCACCTGGTAGAAAGAGCTTTGCTTGTGGGTTTCACAACTTTGCTTTTATCAAAAGAAATCTTATTAGTTTTCAAATCGGAATTTGAAAGATAAGAAGACTTACTTTTCTGTTTTGGTGCTGAAGAAGTGTTGGTGTGTCGCATATTTTTGAGTTTCCGGACAGCATGAATCGCCTTATACAACATCTTCTCCAAGCTGGCACAAGTCTGAATCTCGTTTTTATTAAGCTCATCACGGTTTCTCCTCTTGGCTTTGGTGGAGGGACGCTCACCACTTCTGACCCACTTCTCATCATCATCGGACCTGTTTTGTCTCTTCCTTTGTTTCTGCACAAAATCAAATCCATTAGAAGAAAATTGTTTCTTATCAAAAATCATTTGCTTCTTTTCAAAAACAGTTATAAAAGGAAAGTAGACGTCGTCTTGTAGTGGTTTTGATTTCTTGAGAAGTCCAAACATCCTGAAACACTTAACAAACGTTAGCAAATAAAAATCCTCACACTCTCAAAGTGTTTAGCTTACGATTTTTAGATGGTCACTCAGAGTTCTTTCACTGGTTCAAAGGTTGATAGGTAGTCAAAATTCAGCAATCAAAAACCCAAAACAATCTTTGTGGTAAAAGAAAAGAGAAATAGAGATGAAGAGATTTTTTTTTTTTTTTTGATATGGATCCGCCTTAACTGTCCTAAGGCTGGGTTTCTCTTCAGCCAGCAGGCTTTCTCTTCCACCACTCCCCCCGGATTTCTCTTCGCAAGTGACTCAAGCCAAAACTCTTTTTTTTTATTTTTTTTTTATATATGGCGATCACATGGGAGTAAAGGAACAGCCCGGATCCAAAAAGAAATAAGAAAAGAAAATGATGAAGATATGAGAAGATGAAAAGAAGATAGAAAACAAACCAGCCAAAGTGGCTCTGATACCACTTGATAGAACCAAAATCGAAGGATCACTTTAGCTGGGTGTTGGATATGAACCGAGAAGGCAAACGGCACTTCTGGAACTGAGATTGATTGAAAGGATCGTCAAGAGATGCGGAATGGCTCTTGATATACCCACAATCTAAGGCTAACCACCAAAGAAATGATGAATGTGTTGGCTAACCACCAAACAACACACAAAGATGAAATGGCTGACCACCAAATCAACAAGCCGGTTCACACCAATGAACTAGCTAAAGAAATCTCTCTCTCACTCAGAGAAGAAAAAATTTAAACTCAAAAACATAGACTTATTTTATTCATAGAAGAGTTTACATATTTATACTACTTGTGGTCAAAAGAAATGAAGAGTTTTTGTAGAAAACTAGAAAGTTAGAAAACACAAACAAAGACTAAGACTTTTGACTAGAAATAACTGTGTTGTTGAATGCCCCTTGATATGACCACGACTTTGACTCCTTTTGTTGATATTTCTTTATGAAAATGGGCTGAAGACCATCAGAAAAGGCCTGGTCGAATTTGGTGTAAATCGGACCCAAATTGAATTTGTAAGGAATTTTTCCGTGGGCTGAAAAAGGCTCATTTCGCCCAGCAACAAAACCAACTCCATATTTAGTGTCACTTAGCTTATCCAGCTCCAAGATAGTGTCACTTAGCTCACTCAACTCATTCAGCTCGTCCATGGTTGCGTCTTCTGATGGGGAAACCTCGGTTGGATCAAGTTGGTTAACAAGATCGTCTCCTTGGAGAGGTTCTATGATCCAAGCAGGTTGGTGCTCAAACTGGGGCGCATCAGGGAGCCTTTTCCTCGGCGTCCTTCTTTTGCTCGGGTCGCGGATTCTTGGGTAGAGACTTTTGACCCTTCTTATCTTTGTTTTTGCTCCAACTGTTCTCCTTCGGTTTGGTCTTGGGTGGTTCGATTTCGATTTTATCACTAGCCACCGAGGAGAGGAAATGCTCGGACAGGACCTTACACTCTTTAGTGTTGTTTTTCTTACTCTTGTGGCAGGAACAGTACTTCTCTGGTTCATCGGGTTTCGATCCCGAGGCTTCGGATACGCCTTCCGGCTTTGGCTCGTTGCATGTCCTGTCCCAGTGGCTCCATCCCTTTGCTCGGACTACGACCGTCGAGCCTGGGAGGTTATCTTCGTCAACCATGTAGACAAAGCTTCTCTTGGAGTTCGCTTTGTTGGGTGGGGCGTGTTGACGTGGCTCCGGACGGTTATCGTTACTCTTCGACGACGCTTGCTTGATAGCGTTCTGCTTAGTGATGATTGCTTTGGTGTCTTCTTCCATACGGATGAAGTTGTTGGACCGAGAAATGGCATCAGAGAGAGATTTAGTTGGGTGACTGATATCACTCAAATGTTTTAACCCTAAGAAGTGAATTACTCTCTCAAATAAGAGGTTCAGTTGTAGTACTTAGGGATCGAATCCACAGGGAACTAAGGAATACAATAGATTTAATCCTAAATGATTATGCTAGGTTGAATAGGTTTAAAATAGTAAAATTGCAGTTTTGTAAGCAATCGTAAGTTGCTTAAGAGAATGAGTTTTAGGTTTGAAACAATAAAAGAAAGTAGTTAGATTCAAGGTTGCTATTCAGATAATCAGGATTATAATGCTATAGATGTTTTAATGAATTGCTTGCAAGATATATGAGAACTTTGATTCTTAGATAGATCTAATAGCAGTCACTAAATAGACACATCCATTGATCTTATTGCCAGCAATATCGACCGATGTTTTGACAACGATATCGGACGATATGGGTTGCTGTCGATCGATGACTCTATAGGAGTATCGATCGATAGAACATAAAATCGAATCAAAACTGTGTTCACCAAGATCATAGACCGGCTCTCGCACAACCTTAGAGGATCTAAGCTCTTGCAAAATGATTTCAGGACAATGATTAACAAGTCAAATCACATCCATGATCATACTCTAGGTAGCTACTCTAGAGTAAGCATTAGGGTTCATGTTTATAATGAATATCAACAATTCAACATTCCATAGTTGGGGCTAATCCCTCATAACTATTTGAACCCTAAATCTAACAAAGAAATCTACTCAGACATAGCTGAGAGATTCATAACAACTAGGTAATAATAGAAACTCACCGATTAGAGGATTGAACTTTTGGTTCTTGGAACAACAAATCTCTTTGTGTGTTTCCTCTAACTCTAGAATTCTATAACCTTTTAGAAATTAAGATGAAAAGAAATACTTTATAGAATAGAACAAAGTAACAAGAAAAGTATGCAAAGCTTTTCAAGTACAAAAGTAACTAGAACAATAGAAACATTCAAAAGGCATGCAAAGCATAAAAGGTATCAAAAGTATTTAAAAGCATATCTAGCCAAACACAATGGAAAAAACTATAAATAAGAGTTCCATTAAGTTAAAAACTCGCCAAGGGCATTATTGTAATATTGGGAAGACTTGGGCTTCAAGTCGACCAAGTTGAACTTGTTCTCCACGCATCATATCGATCGATGATACATGGTGTACATCGATCGATGGAGTATCTCGACTTCATCTTCGATAGAAGCGTCATCGATCGATTACACAGAGTGTGTATCGATTGATATGTATCCTCATTGTCTGATCTTCATAGTCATCTCGGAAAACTCTCTTTTAAGCTCCAAAAGGGCACCTAAATCATCATTTTACTCCAAAGTGCTCCTGAACCTGAAAACATACCTAATAGACTCCAAAACATATATAAAACTCATAAAAACATATCAATACCATGGCTAAAAACGGGTCAAAATCATGGTATATCAGCTCCCCAAGACTTAACCTTTTGCTTGTCCTCAAGCAAACCATTAGTCTCTTTTCGAAGAAGTTTTAAAAACAGTAGGGACTCAATAAAATCTTTAGCTCTAAAATGATTACTTCTACTTTGTAGCAAGCCACATCTCAGATTACTAACTACAGAAGTTTATTATACCATATCCTAGCTTAGCAACCAACTGCATCTAGCCAATCAACTTAAACAATTCTGTCTGTCTATCCCCTCTACTGATTTAATTTATGCATAAAATAAAGGTGTAGGCTTTACCTTGGGAGTATCGATCAAAGAACACTTGGATTCAACTCATACAAGTTTCAGGCATTCTCATCCTAGTTCCTTTTCTCTCTTTATCCCCCTTCTCTGGATCCCAAACTTTCTTTTCTTTTATATCAATCCCAGTGAACAACTAATGTTCATCTTATTGATCTTTCAACTTTTGTAGTCTCTTTTTGACAAAGTGTAGGCGAATAGTGGGGTCATAGGTAATGTACCTCTCCCTCGCTTCCACAATGTGTGATTATTCATTTGATTTAGAATAGTGGGGTCATGGGTAATGTACCTCTCCCTCTGCCTCTCAGAAAATCATCTCAATCTTTTTATTTTCTCTTTCTGGGATGCCAAAGGAAGGAGAGAAGGAAACCAAAATTTTTGAGACTTTTACGTTCCAGACTTGCATGAGGATTCCGAGCCCTTGTATACCAAGCCCCAAGACAAGCAATATATGTCAGGTTAGGTTGGAAATCAGCTTTGGTTCTTCCAAACAATCATGAAAAGTGTTGTCATAGGATGATCGGTGATCCACTTTAGCATCTATAGTACTTTCTGCAATCAACAATTCTAAGAATGGTGCTAAATAGTAGTAAGATAAAAAAAAAACAAAAGAAATTTTTATTTTTTAAAAAAAAATATATTTTTGTCCCTTTCTTGACTCAATAAAACCAATTTTGAAAACTTTTTTTAAAGAGATCAAAAAGGTAAAGTAGCATCAGTAATTCACTCCCCCGAGACTTAAATCATACACTGTCCTCGGTGTATAACTAGTCGAAGTTAGAGTATAAGAAATAATAAATGTATAACTGATATCGAAATTGTGAACGATATACCTGACCGATGTTCGTATCGATCGATGGTGAGTCACTTCCATCGATCGTCATGGAAAGGGTTATGTCGGGCGATGTAGACATGGTCTCATCGGTCGATAGAGGTAGTGATCGTGAGCTATGTTCCTAAAAAAAGAAAAAAATAAAAGTAATAAGTAAGAATAAAACAAAACTAAGTAAGAAAATACCTAACAGTGGGTTGCCTCCCACTCAGCGCTTATTTAAAGTCATTTAGCTTGACTATGGAGGTATGGTGGCTAGTGAGGTGGGTTGCAGGTACTTGTTGGGAAACAAGTATCGTCCTTGTCTTGTGATTCATCAAATCATGAAGTTAAAAAGCTTCTTGTGGCTTTCTCGCTTCGGTTCATACTACCTTTCAAACCATGCACTTCAGTTTGGATCCTTTCTAACCACTCTTCCAGGCTGGCAATGATGTACTGATGATGTCCATGCATGTTGTTGATGTGTTCTGCATTCAGCTGCGTGGTGTCGTGGTGTGGGGTCTCGTAGGTCGATTCTGGAGGTTTCGTATCGGTCGATGTATGGTGGGTTTCATCGATCGATGGGGATGGGTCAGGTCGGCTAGCGACCTGTCTCTGGATATCTTCTACCTCCTTCTGAATATCCTCCACTGTGCTTTGTAATCCTTGAACGTCACTCTGTACTGGGAACCAATACTTGTCTAGTAATTTGTAATCTTCGTCTCCACAAGCCTCAATGGATTTGTAGATCTCTGGTGTTGTCTCTGCAAGTTCTTCCCTGGTACAGAACTCTGGTGCTCTTTTATCGATCGATGGACTGGGTGGGTCATCGATCGATAGCTTCTGTAAGTGACTCGCGATATGTGTGTCAAAGGTTGTGTCGATCGATGTTGATGGTTCTGCATCGGTCGATGGTCGTCTCTGAGATTCGAGTTGTGCACGCAATATGTTGACTTCTTCTTGTAGGGCTTCTCTTTCTTTTCGTGCTAAGTCATTACTAGACGTAATCCATAGTAGTTCTCCTCGAAGTCTCGATATGACTTTCTCCTGTTCTAGGCCCAATCCTGATTTCTCCCAGTTGTGTTCACTGGTTCTCTCATTCAGCATGTGTGTGACCGCTGCTTCTGTGTAGAGCTTGCAATCTGGAACTCCTTTAGCATATTGTTCAGCATGCTCCGGGTAAGCAAAAACAAGTGCACCCAAATAGTGAGGCTCTTTTCAGCAGCTTCTCAATGTCTTCTTTGTAGACATGGATGATATCTTTGTTGACCGCTCTGGCATAACAGCTTCATCTCTGTAGACAACAAATTCGTCTTTCTTTTCCCAGGAGAAACGATGAAATCTGTGTTTGAAAGCTCTCTTCCCAAACTCGCATTGTATATCGGTCGATGCGCGTCGCCATGCATCGGTCGATGCTCGCTGAAATTGGTGCTGATCGTTAGGGTAGCGGGGTGGTTGGGTGTAGGGGTTGACTGGTCCATTAGCCATCTGAAGGATGTCTGCAACGTCTTCTTGGGATATCGGAATGATTCTTCCATCTAGTGCTCGTGCATGACCTTCTGGATCCCTAAAAATATTATATTCATCCGGAATTAGTGAAGTAAAATCGATTTTATGTGTTCGTACCTCGGATGGTGTAGATGCTGTATCGATCGATGGTGGGGCTGGTGCATCGGTCGATCTGTTGAGGAACATGTCGGTCGATGGCTGGTGGTCCGTGTCGGTCGATACGGGTGCTTCAGGTCGGATCGCGGATGGTAGTGGTTCTGTCTCTACTGCAAAACTCTCATGATAACTGCTCGCCCAGCTTCCAATCGAGTAATCTCCGTCTCGTGGTTCGTGTGGGACATAGACTTGTGCGCAGTTAGGTTCGTCGCTCGTTGATTCAAAACGTCGTTTGATCGATCTGGGTTGGGGTATATCGGTTGATGGGGAAGGGTTTCCATCGGTCGACAGTCGGAAAATGCAAGATAGGAAGTTGCGTCTGACCTCGTTTAGGCGAATAGATCTAGACTCGGTGGCTCTTTCCTCTGAATAATCTGCATCGTACTCATCATTGGTGCCAAAATCGCTGTCTGGAAACTCTTCCTCCATCTTTGGGAACAGTAGATCGATTATTGACACGGTGTATCCAACGGTCGATTCGGGTTGGCTGGTATCGGTCGATGGTAGAAGACTGCCATTGGTCGATAAGTCTGGATCGGTTTCCTACTCGGCCATGAAATCATACTCGTGGGCACAGAAACATGTTGCTACGAGTGCTGGGTTCTTCATCCTTGGAAACTTGATGACTGGAACAGGATTGTAGTGGATGGTAGGGTTGATGAGTGTTAGACGGAGCTTGTTGGTTTTGAGATCACAAACGGCTCCGACTGTGGCTAAGAAGGCTCTTCCAAGTAGTAGAGAAGTCTTGAAGTTGAGCTTGTTGGCTAGGACATGGAAGTCTGTAGGAATTAGGGTTTCTCCAGTCTGTACCTCAAGGTTTCTAACTATTCCTCCAGAGCTCTGCTGAGAACAATCCACAAAGATGAAGGATTCTTCACTAGGCTCGATCTTCAGACCTAGCTGGTCTGCCATAACCTTGGGTAGGATGCTGACTCCAGATCTTGTATCACATAGAGCACGAGGGAACTCAACACCTCTCATAGAACATGGTATTGTGAACTTCCCTAGATCGCTCTTCTTCTCCAGTGTGGTCTTCTTTTTAAGACTGTCTCTGACTTGGTGAAACATCCTCCTTATGTCTTCTTCTGTCTCTCTTGTTTCTCTGTGAAACATCCACAATCTGTGTGAAAAGTAGGCTTCTTCAAAACGTTTCTCTTTAGGTATTCTGAGAACTCTTTTTCTGAAGCGTGACAATTCTTTCTCATTAGCTTCCCTTTTATAAGGCTTTGGTATCTTCTCTTTCCTTTTTCTGAGAACTCTTCCAGTAGTTTCATTTTCTATCTCCATGGACTCAAAGATATCTGTGGTTCTCTCCAAGATGGCTTTCAGAGGGCTTCTAGTAGTGTAATATTGCTCCCGAAATGTGTCAATACGTGCACCATCTATCTTGGGGAGTTGCACTCTGAGTTGGGGTACCGTGTATGGGGCGACACTGACTGGAATGCGTCGATCGATAGCATGGTCTTCATGTCGATCGATAGAAGGGTAATCATGTCGGTCGATGTCTTGTGGTTCGATCTTGACAGGGACGGGCGGATGTGGGTGACGTGCTGCGAAGGCTTCGTGAGTCATAGTCTGGACGGTACTGCACTCGTACAGGTACTCGTCTAAGTCCATCGATCGACACTCATCAAATTATATCGATCGATGTACATGGGAACGTATCGGTCGATGATCACGGGGTGATATTGATCGATAGTAGTCGCGAACGAAGTCTCTCTCATCATCAGATTGCTGAATCTCTTCTACTATCTCTTCCCAAAAATCATCATCCAGAATGGCATTGATGTTATTGTTGTTGGCAAGCTCCTGCTTCCTTTGGGCTTCTACTGTCAGAAACACCTGAGTCTCCAGCTTCTTCATATGGGTGTTTTAACCATCTAGCTCTTTTTGGAGGGTGTTGTAGATGGAGTCGATCTACCCATTGAAGTATGTCTGGAGTTTCTGCTGACTCTTAAGGACCTTGTCAAGCATCTCCTCCAGTTTAGTATCTTGGGTGGGTGGGTGTGGGTTGGAGTAGAATGAGTTTCCATAGCATTTGTTGTTGTTGGGGTTGTTGCTGCTGAAGGTGTTGGGCTTCTGTGAATTCTAGTTGAAGTTGCTTCTCTGGACTGTGTAGTTCATGTATCCTCCTTGGTTACCAGACTTCTGAAAACCAGCTCCACTGACCAAGTTCACATCTTCTTCTGTATAATCTTCACCTGCAGTCTCTGCATCCTCCACTGAATAGATCTGCTTGTTTATCAACTTCTGAATGGTACCTAGCTGTGCTTGTACTTCATTGATGTATTCCTTCCCAAGGAATGATGTGGATTTTGTCTTCATGAAGTTCTTCGTGCTGTTGCTGGAAGCTAAATTATCAATTAGCTTCATAGCCTCTTGTGGATTACTGGTGTTGAAGTTGCCTTCACTAGTTGTATCAAGAGCTCTCTGATAATCCAATGTGATGCCTCTATAGAAAGTGCAAAGAAGATTCACTTTGTTGAAACCGTGGTGTGGGCAATCTCTTTGGTAGGACTTGAATCTGTTCCATGCCTCTTTGAATGACTCTTAAGGATTTTGAGTGAATGTGGCAATCTTTTTCCTCCATTCTTCAGCGCGTGACTCATCAAAGAAGTTACGCAGGAATGCGTTCTTGATGTCACTCCAGGTTGTGAGAGAACCTGGTGGTAGTTGTCTAAGCCACTGTAAAGCTTCTCTAGATAGAGAGTACTTGAAAAGCTTGCAGAGAAGATAGTCTTGAGGGACTCAATTGGATTTTATGACGGTTATGAGATCCTCGAACCTCTCCAGATGATTCATAGGATGCTCATTCGACAACCCACAGAAGGGTATTTGTCCAACAAGGGTGTAGTACTGTGGCTTAAGCTCGAAATCTCCTCTCTGAATAGCAGGAGGGCGGATGGCTGATCGGTTGGAATAGAACTGATCTGGACGGTTGTAGTCAGCCAAAGATCTAGCTTGGTTAGCCTCTTCTACAGGTTTAATGATGTCTGTAGATGCAGTCTCTTGCTCAGGTATGATCTCCTTCTAAGCGTTCAGCTTCTGACTTGCTGCATTACGCAGGTGACCATCTCGATCACGCATGTCTCCATTCTCATCGGTAGTGAGAATAATAGGCGCTACCATGTCTCGCCGGTTAGTATCAATTGATGTAAGATGAGGTAGATCGATCGATGTCGGATGAAAGGTATCGGTCGACGAACGGTTGTTGATGTCGAGCGATGTGGCGGTGAGAGTATCGGTTGACGTTGAAGGTGTCTTGGTCGACTATGGTAGGCAAGTATCGGTCGATAGGGATGTGTTGATGTCGATCGATGAGTAGCGTAGGTCTTTGTGGATGCTACGTTCCAAGCCGTGAGGATCTTCTGAGTACAAAAGGTGTTTGTTCTTGTTGCTTCTAGTACTGCTAGGCATGTACCTGAAAAAGACAAGAAAAACAAATTTTGGTGTCAGAAGATAATTAAACAATAAAAGAAAAATAACCAAGACCTAATCAGATTAAATCTAATGTTATCAAAGTTCCCCGGCAACGGCACCTAATTTGATATCACTCAAATATTTAACCCTAAGAAGTGAATTACTCTCTCAAATAAGAGGTTCAGTTGTAGTACTTAGGGATCGAATCCACAGGGAACTAAGGAATACAATAGATATAATCCTAAATTATTATGCTAGGTTGAATAGGTTTAAAATAGTAAAATTGCAGTTTTGTAAGCAATGGTAAGTTCCTTAAGAGAATGGGTTTTAGGTTTGAAACAAAAAAAAAAGTAGTTAGATTCAAGGTTTCTATTCAGATAATCAAGATTATAATGCTTTAGATGTTTTAATGAATTTCTTGCAAGATATATGAGAACTTTGATTCTTAGATAGATCTAATAGCAGTCGCTAAATAGACACATCCACTGATCTTATTGTCAGCAATATCGACCGATGTTTTGACAGCGATATCGGACGATGTGGGTTGCTGTCGATCGATGACTCTATAGGAGTATCGATCGATATAGCATAAAATCGAATCAAAAATGTGTTCACCAAGATCATAGACCGGCTCTCGCACAACCCTAGAAGATCTAAGCTCATGCCAAATGATTTCAGGACAATGATTAACAAGTTAAATCACATCCATGATCATACTCTATGTTGGGGTCAAAATCGGTACGACGGAATCAATGGCCGAAACTCCCCGCAGAAATATAAAAGGAATCGTTTTATAAAACCCGAAGAATCGTTTTATAAAACTCGAGGATCGCTTTATAAAACTCGAGGATCGTTTTATAAAACTCGAGAATCGTTTTATAAAACCTAAGGATCGTTTTATAAAACTCGAGAATCGTTTAATAAAACTCGAGGATCATTTTATAAAACTCGAGAATCATTTTATAAAACTCGAAGAATCATTTTATAAGACTCGAGGATCGTTTTATAAAACTCGATAAGCCGTTTTATAAAACTCGAAGATCGTTTTATAAAACTCGAAGATCGTTTTATAGAACTCGAGAAGCCGTTTTATAAAACTCGAAGATCGTTTTATAAAACTCGAGAAGCCTTTTTATAAAGCTCGAAGATCGTTTTATAAAACTCGAAAAGCCGTTTTATAAAACTCGAAGATCGTTTTATAAAACTCGAGAAGCCGTTTTATAAAACTCGAAGAATCTTTTATAAAACTCAAAGATCGTTTTATAAAACTCGAAGATCTTTTAATAAAACTCGAAGATCGTTTTATAAAACTCGAAGATCGTTTTATAAAACTCGAAGATCGTTTTATAAAACTCGAAGATCGTTTTATAAACTCGAAGATCTTTTTATAAAAATCGAGAATCGTTTTACGAAACCGCAAAAAACCGAAACAGCCGTAAAACGCGAACTAGTCGCAACTAGTTCGCCCACCGGCGAACTAAGCCAAGCTGGCTTAGTTTGCCGATGGGCGAACTAGAAGGCCCATGACTAGTTCGTCCACCGGCGAACTAAGCCAAGCTGGCTTAGTTCGCCGGTGGGGGAACTAGTCCCACTTGACTAGTTCGCCCACCGGCGAACTAAGCCGGCTTGGCTTAGTTTTCCGGTGGGCGAACTAGTCCCGTCCCGACTAGTTCACCCACTGGCGAACTAAAGACTTCCTGGACGTCCCGAGCCTCGATCTCCTGCATCCCCGATTCGAAACTTACGTCTTTCGACACGGTCGCATTCTGAACCACGGCCGAAACGTCTCCCGTTCCATCTCGATCCGACCTATCGTTCGAGTTTTACGATAAAAACCGTAAAACTTCGCTTTCTCGACAAAGAACTCGAGGAAATCGTATAAAACGGCAACGGTTAAACGAAACACCGAACATTGCCTAAACTATACGATTTATTCGAGATTTCTCGTTAAAATCGTAAAAACGCGTTTTTAATAAAAAAGTAGAGTAAATCGTAAAAAAACGCGTTTTTTGTAAAAACGTTGCGTAAATCGTAAAACCTTGCGATTAGCTCGAGGAATTTGCTAAAAACGGCGTCAGATCAAGAAACGATCCCGTACAAAGTCGGAAAACGGATTTATCGCAGAACGGCCCGGAAGGTCTTAAAACGCGATAAAAACCCATCTCGCGATCTTAACGGAATCTAACCCGAAGGTACGATAACGTTTTGACGGTTTACTCGCAGGAGGAAAATAAATGTCAAGTTTGAAAATAAAAGGAAGGTTTGAAGAAAAATAGAAGATTTCCGCGGAAGAAAAGGAAGGATCGATAAAAATGGAAAATTCCCGATATAGTCAAATCTGGACCAAATGGAAAGACCGAATGGCCAAGGCGAGGAGTATATAAATAAGAGGTCTAGGGCAGAAGCAAGGGACACGAGTTTTCAGAGCTTTCACCACCAAACTTAGCATTTAGGCAATTTTTCGTTTTCGTTATCGAGCTGCGTCTCAACTAGAGTTTTAGTCTTAGATTGCTAGAACTAGGAATTTTGCCGACGGCTCACACAGCTAAGGCAACTCTCGTTGTAACCGTTATTACGCGAATTCGGAATAAGAATCCTTCTTGCTTTCAATCTCGTTTTTATTTTTATATCTTTCAATTTATTCATATTAATCTCGTTCTTGGTTACTTGTCTTTGGCTTTCGCAGAGATCCGGTTCCTCTGGAAAATTAGGGTTTTCCTAACTTTCCTTATTTTACAGAAATCGACAGGTGTGAATTTCGGTTCCCACAGTTTGGCGCTAGAAGGAGGGGGCGTCAGATTACTCTTACTCATAGCCGCAAAACGCTTGACCAAAAACGATGTCTGGATGTATGAAAGACAAAGTCGCAACTCGCAAAAAGACTCTGGTAAAACAACTCCAGCAGCGACTGCTCCTACAGCCAACGCTCGCGCAAACGCTGTAGTACTCAACAAAATCGAAAACCTAATCGCGACTCTTCGCCACGGAAAGAGCAACAAAACAAGCTCACGATTTGTATCTCAGATCATTAAGGGCAATGATAAAATCTATCAAACCCCATAGTGTTTTTCTTATTTCCGAGTTGGACAAATCTCACGCGTTAAGCAAAAGACGTTTTCCGAGAACCTTTCGGAAAAATAAAACTTGCTCTCCCAGAAACCACGGAAAAAACCGTAACTTACTCGCGAAATAAATCCTAGGATACTCGCGGAAAACCCTAGGCTGTTCGCGGAAAACCCGTAGGTTATTCGCGACAAAACCCTAGGTTGTTCGCGGAAAAACCGTAGGTTATTCGCGGAAAAACCCTAGGTTGTTCGCGGAAAAACCCTAGGTTTTTCGTGGAGAAAGCCTTAGGTGACCCGAGGAAAAACCGTATGTTATTCGCGGCAAAACCCTAGGTTGTTCGTGGAAAAACCCTAGGTTACTCACGGAGAAAGCCCTAGGTTACTCGCGAAGAAAGCCCTAGGTTACTCGCAGAAAAACACTAGGTTATTCGCGACAAAACCCTAGGTTGCTCGCGGAAGAACCTTAGGCTACTCGCAGAATCGGGCAATACTATCCAGCCGAAAAGACGGTGAGTTGGCCAAGCAACCTAGCTTGCCATCTTGGCGAGCTGACCGGCTTTCCACCTCGTCCCAGAGGCACTGACTTTTTCCCGAGGGTCCGCCAATCCAACTCATATCTATGGTGAGCCGGACCGTACTCTAAACAATAATCGCACTTCTTTCGTCACAATCAAAGTTTTCGTTGAGGTTTTACCACGAAAACAAGATAGCTTGATGAATCGGGACTGTGCTCGCCGACTCACCATTAGGCAAGTTGGACAATCTCGATGGATTGAAACATCTCCATCTCTAATCTTGATCGAGACGCTTTTCGTTTCGTCTCAATCGGACTTTCCGTTGAGATTCTACGACGAAAACAAGTCAACTCGACGAATCGAGATCACCCGCGCCAAGCGTCTTAGCTCGCCGAACGTAGAGCTAGCAAGCTCGCCATACAGCGAGCTGACCTGAGCGCCTGGCTAGCCCAAGAGGTGCTGACTTCGCCCCAAGGGTTCTTACAATCCAGATCGCCACACGACGAGCTGAAAGGGTTCACCCGACTTGCCTTACGTCGAGCTGAACCAATCCTCGAGTTCTCTCGAACTTTTGATCGCGCTGATTCTCGTTTCGTCTGAACCAGAATTTCCATTGGGATTTTACGATAAAACCGCAAAGACTTGTTTCTTCGTATAAGTTTGAATCAATCGTCTAAAACGGCAACGGTTGACTTAACACCAAAGTTGCCTAAACTATACGAGAAATCTGAACTCTCTAAACCTAATCCGATACGAAACTCTGCCACACTAAGTCGAAAACATCCAATCATAAACACCTGATTGATTTTTTCGATATACAAGAACACGAGCTCCAATGGTTAAGTCTTCTCCCCGCTCCGATACTCTCGCTGGTAATTTGTCGAAGACCGGTAGGTCAAAAGATGAAGAACGAAGAATAGACGACCCCAAATCATCGATGAATCTAAGGTATGTCCGATTCGAAAATTTTATTAGACTTCTAATTTCTTGTAGGTAAGAAATGAAAACGTCTTGTAAACTGCCAAGAAACCTAGAGAACTTAGAATTTAGAAGATAGTCTAGCATGCTAAGTCGTAAGCAATTTTTGTCTATCTCGATTTGTCGTTCTCTAACCATTCAGGCATAACTCACAAACCAATCCAATCTCTCGTACAACCGAGAAACGATCGCCACGCATTCAAACGTACTCATTTCCTAAAAGAAAGAAGGAGCTAGAGACGCTGACGTCGTCTTAAAACCGACTCGCTCCTAGAAGTTCTTGTAAATCAGACATACTCCAAGTCATCTCCGATCCACCACGGTCTTTAATCGACCCGGATTGTCGATCATCGAAATCCTTCAAACGAAACTCGTCTTTCTTCTTTCGCCGAACATTTTTCCGCTACATTCATACGAATAAAAACACGCTCTTAAAAAACGCAAACTGATTTTTAATAAAGCCGCAAAAGTGGCAGGGACTCAGAGCCGCACACGGCCAGTCCGAAAACTATAACGGCCACGCTCGGCCAGACCAAACGGCCCACGAGGCTAGTCTCAAGGCCGGCAAAGGTCCGGATGCCATCAACATCAATATGCTCGATAATTCCTACACGACATATAACTAGACCGTAAAGGTCTTGCTAGGAAACAGGTCATACGAACCTTAATTCCGAAACGAACTACGAAAGGCTTGATCCCCTCAAAAGGGTACGTAGGCAGCCTTCACAAGGAGCAGCCCTAATCTTAAATGCTTTCCGCTCCCTGGAGAGTGGAAAGATCACTTTCAACGGACCTTTCCGACCATTAATTCCGCCTACCTTAACTAAAACTGGTTAACCACTCACAAGAACCTTACGCTAAAGGCTCAAGATTCTTACGGGCTGGGGGGCTAACTGTTGGGGTCAAAATCGGTAAGACGGAATCAATGGCCGAAACTCCCCGCAGAAATATAAAAGGAATCGTTTTATAAAACCCGAAGAATCGTTTTATAAAACTCAAGGATCGCTTTATAAAACTCAAGGTCATTTTATAAAAATCGAGAATCGTTTTATAAAACCCAAGGATCGTTTTATAAAACTCGAGAATCGTTTTATAAAACTCGAGGATCGTTTTATAAAACTCGAGAATCGTTTTATAAAACTCGAAGAATCGTTTTATAAAACTCAAAGAATCGTTTTATAAAACTCGAGGATCGTTTTATAAAACTCGAGAAGCCGTTTTATAAAGCTCGAAGATCGTTTTATAGAACTCGAGAAGCCGTTTTATAAAACTCGAAGATCGTTTTATAAAACACGAGAAGCCATTTTCTAAAACTCAAAGATCGTTTTATAAAACTCGAGAAGCCGTTTTATAAAACTCGAAGATCGTTTTATAAAACTCGAGAAGCCGTTTTATAAAACTCGAAGAATCGTTTTATAAAACTCAAAGATCGTTTTATAAAACTCGAAGATCTTTTTATAAAACTCGAATATCGTTTTATAAAACTCGAAGATCGTTTTATACAACTCGAAGTTCGTTTTATAAACTCGAAGATCATTTTATAAAACTCGAGAATCGTTTTACGAAACCGAAAAAACCGAAACAGCCGTAAAACGCGAACTAGTCGCAACTAGTTCGCCCACCGGCGAAATAAGCCAAGCTGGCTTAGTTCGCCGGTGGGCGAAATAGTCCCACTTGACTAGTTCGCCCACCGGCGCACTAAGCCGGCTTGGCTTAGTTCGCCGGTGGGCGAAATAGTCCCACTTGACTAGTTCGCCCACCGGCGCACTAAGCCGGCTTGGCTTAGTTCGCCGGTGGGCGAACTAGTCCCGTCCCGACTAGTTCGCCCACCGACGAACTAAGCCAGCCAGCTTAGTTCGCCGTTGGACGAACTAAAGACTTCCTGGACGTCCCTCGCCTCGATCTCCCGCATCCCTGATTCGAAACTTACGTCTTTCGACACGGCCGCATTCTGAACCACGGCCGAAACGTCTCCCGTTCCATCTCGATCCGACCTATCGTTCGAGTTTTACGATAAAAATCGTAAAACTTCGCTTTCTCGACAAAGAACTCGAGGAAATCGTATAAACGGCAACGGTTAAACGAAACACCGAACATTGCCTAAACTATACGATTTATTCGAGATTTCTCGTTAAAATTGTAAAAACGCGTTTTTAATAAAAAAGTCGTCTAAATCGTAAAGAATGCGTTTTTTAATAAAAACGTCGAGTAAATCGTAAAACCTTTCGATTAGCTCGAGGAATTTACTAAAAACGGCGTCAGATCAGGAAACGATCCCGTACAAAGTTGGAAAACGGATTTATCGCAGAACGGCCCGGAAGGTCTTAAAACGCGATAAAAACCCATCTCGCGATCTTAACGGAATCTATCCCGAAGATACGATAACGTTTGGACGGTTTACTCGCAGGAGGAAAATTAATGTCAAGTTTGAAAATAAAAGGAAGGTTTGAAGAGAAATAGAAGATTTCCGCGGAAGAAAAGGAAGGATCGAGAAAAATGGAAAATTCCCGATATAGTCAAATCTGGACGAAATGGAAAGACCGAATGGCCAAGGCGAGGAGTATATAAATAAGAGAGGTCTAGGGCAGAAGCAAGGGACACGAGTTTTCAGAGCTTTCACCACCAAACTTAGCATTTAGGCAATTTTCCATTTTCGTTATCGAGCTGCGTCTCAACTAGGGTTTTAGTCTTAGATTGCTAGAACTAGGAATTTTGCCGACAGCTCACA
>CAKOAT010124043.1:412607-506626 GCA_932364175.1 Eruca vesicaria subsp. sativa | reverse complement strand
CTTACGCGAATTCGGAATAAGAATCCTTCTTGCTTTCAATCTCGTTTTTATTTTTATATCTTTCAATTTATTCATATTAATCGCGTTCTTGGTTACTTGTCGTTGGCTTTCGCAGAGATCCGGTTCCTCTGGAAAATTAGGGTTTTCCTAACTTTCCTTATTTTACGGAAATCGACAGGTGTGAATTTCGGTTCCCACACTCTAGGTAGCTACTCTAGAGTAAGCATGAGGGTTTATTTGGATAATGAATATCAACAATTCAACATTCCATAGTTGGGGCTAATCCCTCATAACTATTTGAACCATAAATCTAACAAAGAAATCTACTCAGACATAGCTGAGAGATTCATAACAACTAGGAAATAATAGAAACTCATAGATTAGAGGATTGAACTTTCGGTTCTTGGAACAACAAATCTCTTTGTGTGTTTCCTCTAAATCTAGAATTCTATAACCTTTTAGAAGTTAAGATGAAAAGAAATACTTTATAGAATAGAACAAAGTAACAAGAAAAGTATGCAAAGATTTTCAAGTACAAAAGTAACTAGAACAATAGAAACATTCAAAAGGCATGCAAAGCATAAAAGGTATCAAAAGTATTTAAAAGCATATCTAGCCAAACACAATGGCAAAAACTATAAATAAGAGTTCCATTAGGTTAAAAACTCGTCAGGGGCATTATTGTAATATTGGGAAGACTTGGGCTTCAAGTCGGCCAAGTTGAACTTGTTCCCCACGCATCATATCGATCGATGGTACATGGTGTATTTCGATCGATGGAGTATCTCGACTTCATCTTCGATAGAAGCGTCATCGATCGATTACACAGGGTGTGTATCGATCGATATGTATCCTCATTGTATGATCTTCATAGTCATCTCGGAAAACTCTCCTTTAAGCTCCAAAAGGGCACCTAAATCATCATTTTACTCCAAAGTGCTCCTGAACCTGAAAACTTACCTTATAGACTCCAAAACATATATAAAACTCATAAAAACATATCAATACCATGGCTAAAAGCGGGTCAAAATCATGGTATATCAGTGACGATAGAGGTCGCCTCGGAACTTGTAGTGTACGTACAGTGTGTTCATGAGGGTGTTGACAGCGATGCTATCCGGGACTTTGACCTTGAACACAATCCCTTTGAATTTTTCCATGAAACTACGAAGGCTTTTCCCCTGTGCCTGGGAAAGGTTCCAGAGGTCGGACGTGGTAGCTTCCTCGTGTGTGAACATTATTTAGTTCTTCAAAAACATGGACGATAAGTCGCGAAAGCTATCAACGGAGTTTTCTGGGAGGCATGTAAACCAAGTAAGGGCCACGCCGGTTAGGCTTTCGATGAAGAGTTGGCAGTAGCCGGCATCTCGTTCTTCGTCAGAGAAGTTGTGTTGCCGCATCGCGATGTTGAAGGACGTGATGTGGGCTGTTGGGTCCGAGAGGCCGTCGTATCTCGGCAAGCAGATCTTGTCCATCTTGCGGAGTCTTACGGCGGTTATCTTTTGAGTAAACGGATTTCGGAGGGTGTCTGCGAGGATGCTTTCGATGAGCGCGCAAAAATTGTGATGCCGTGAATCTTTGAGTTTATATCGAGGAGAGCTTGCTTAAGGGCAATGATCTCTTGGATACTTTGTAGATCTGGGCTGTTTTCTGGCTGCACGGAGTCATCATGTGGTCTGGCCGGCATGATAGGCTTGTTCGCCGGAGTAGGTGTAGGGTTAGTGTTGAACAGAAACCGCCGAGCCGTGGAAAGGTGTCCTTCAGCACCGTCAGGGTTTGCGAGTACGGCAGCTATGGCTGCAAGGTGCTCATTCATTGTCTTCTGGGCTTCATCTTGACGAGCAAGGCGCTCCATGACAGAGTCGATGAAGGTAGGAGCGAGCGGTATGGCGGCACCTGAGGTCAGTGCTGCGGCATCTTCCTCGTCACCGGAGGTTGAAGCGTTACTTGGACTCATAACTTGTGTTGACGCTACTTTGTTATGCCCCACGGTGGGCGACAACTGTTTAAACCGAGTTCGGTCTGTTCAGTGAATGAGTGAGAGGACTCATCTGTGGGTTATTTCAAAGGCGTTTTCTTACTATTTAGAGTCAAAAATGTAGTTTTATTTATGAGATATTTCTGTTACAAATGAGGAAATGAGAGGCGAGGCGGAGTCTCGCGGGGAGCTCGGCCGTGCCGTACAAGTCGGAAAGAAAGTACAAGAGTGAAAACCCTGGTTCTAGCCGCCTTGTGAGTGAGAGTGATTTCGGATCCCTTCCTCGTTGCCTCTTCTCTCCCTATTATAGTGGTCGCGCCTTGACCTAGTGAACAGGTCGTGGGCTCAAAGGCCTTTAACTAAAGGGGCCTCATGCGGCCCGCGAGAGCGAGCACTTTGTTCAAGTGCCCTTAATTCGGCTAATTACGGCGATTATCCGAGTTAAGCTCGATTATTCGTTGATTTACTCGTCGGGCCGGAGCTCGTGTGGACCAGGCCCATTATTCAGTAGGCCTTTGCAGCTGGGAGTATTCCACCACTAACAGTAGGGGTGGTATGACCAGCTCGCCAAGCTGACGAACCGGTCTTGGTCAGCTCGCAAAGCCGGCGAGCTGGATTGGGTCGTCCAGCTCGCCGTATTGGCAATCTGACTGTCCGTCGTCAGCTCGCCAAGCCGGCGAGCTGGATTGGGCCATCCAGCTCACTGTCTTCGCGAGCTGATCATCCGTGGTCAGCTCACCAAGACGGATTGGGCCGTCTAGCTCACCGTCTTGGTGAGCTGATCGTACGTGGTCAGCTCGCCAAGCCCGCGAGCTGGATTGGACCGTCCAGCTCGCCATCTTGGCGAGCTGATCGTCCATGGTCAGCTCGCCAAACCGGCGAGCTGGATTCCACCGTCAGCTCGCCTTCCTGGCGAGCTGGATTGGGCCGTCCAGTTCGCCTTCTTGGCGAGCTGATCGTCCTTGGTCAGCTCGCCAAGCCGGCGAGCTGGATTTGGCAGTCCAGCTCGCCGTCTTAGCTAGCTGATCATCCATGGTCAGCTCCGTTCATTTTTCGTCTTCTTGACCCGGGGTACTTTCGGAGAACGTAAGGAGAAGTAATCGTAGACGTTGATTTCGAGATTACCGTTTTTGACCCCAACAGTTAGCCCCACAGCTCGCAAGTTTGAGGATGATTCTTGTGGGCGAGTAGAGTTGTTAATCGGAATCTATGGCTGCAATCATCTTTCGTCCGAAGAGGAAAGTTGATTATTTTATTGTGGAAAATAACCTCCTCCTTGTTTTTCTATAAGTATTGGATCATCACTTCTCATTCTCTTCATATATCCTCAATTTCTCAGATATTCTCCAACTTCTCTCTAAGAAATTTCCTTGTCAAGATTTCTTCTCCCAATGATGATCAACAAAATCGTGATGCCTTGGTCAATGACAATTTCGAAGCAGGCCTGCCAGACTTTTCTGCGGTCGTTTCGGCTAACATCTCAGAGTTCCTTTCGTTTCAGCGGAGATGGATTCTGAGGAGGTGGCGAGCCCAGTTCGTGCAACTTCGACGGATCTGTCGGTTTCTGTTAAGGCACCCGAAGTCGTTCCGGACGGGTGGGCAAGCGTTACTATAGAGCATGTGGCGAAGACCATCGTTGAGCCGTTGAGTTCTTCTGCCCTCCCGGCTCCTACTGAGGTCGAACCAGCCTTGGTTTCAATGCCTCCTCTGGTCAAGAGAGAGATTGTTTTGGGACTGCAAGCTCTTAGTGCGACACCGGCTCCTTCGGCCAGAGGTCGCAAAAGATCTTGCGTGAACCCTGTTACGACCAACGAGAGGAGGTGTATGAAAAGTTCCGAGGCTGATTTCACAGCATTGAGCCAAGGTATAGATTTGCAAGTACACTTTTACCGTACTGTATATCTTTTTTTATTCGGTGTCTGATCATCTATTTTGTTGCTCAGTTTTTTTTGTTAATCGATGGAGATTAACGAATGTGGGTCCGAGGTTGAGCTTTTGGCGGGGAAGCTGGCTGAGTCGCAAGAAAGATCCGCTCAGCTCGAAGGGAAGTTGAAGGTGATTGAAGATTCTCATTCCGTCGAGGTGTCTCAGTTCGAAGCTAGGATCAGTGACTTGGAGCGAGATCTTGGAAAGACTGCGAGTTCCTTGCTCAAGGCAAATGATGCGAAGAAGGCTAAAGCTTTGGAGCTGCGAAGACTCAACGCAAGGTCAAGACTGTCGATAGATTGATGGTTAGTGAGATTGAAGAGGTTAAGAAGGGTGTCCATGCCAAGTTCGAGGCTCGTATTACAAGGATCACCGACTCCCTTGACAAGTTGTCGATCATCCATGATAGGGACATCGCATCGGCAACCGTAGAGGGTGGGATGAGCGAGATTCATTTTACCTGTATCAAAAGGAAATGATTCAAACAAAATGAATTTAAAGATCATGTACAATTTAGTGAAGGAAACTTTTGGAAAGAAACTTCATTGGATTTTTGAAGTCGCTTTCCTCAAATACTTCTAGTTCCATGTCCCTGATAAATAAGACATTTTTTGTTCTCCTGTGCTCACTCTCCTTAGGAGTTGATCATGCTTATCATGTACTTTCAAAACAACTAGAGAAACCACAAATCTGCGAAAGAAATAATCAAAGGGTTTCTCTATCCTTAAGACATCAAAAAAAAAAGATCCAAGCTCTTAGGGTAATCATCAAGCACGTGGGTAAACATTAAGCAAGTAAACTGAGTGCCAGGAACTGGTTTACTTGTTTTAAAATCAAGGATAGCTTTGAAACTGATAGGAAAAGAATAAGAAAGTGCCAACTTTGAAAACTTCTCAACATGAACGAAATCAAATTGATTCTCTGGTCTAAGCAGTTTCAGTTCATGCATTTTCCAAATCCAAATTTCTTTCAATGCACAGCTCAATGAAAACACATCATGAAAAGATTTAAGCAAAACGTTTTTGTAGCAAGTAAAGATCTGTTTTCGCAAAGAAATGCTTGGTTCAAAACGTTTTTGTACAATCAACTCATGATCCTTACAGTGTTTTTGGCTTTCACAAGGAATTGGCTGAGAAATCACCCTTGGTTCAATGCTTTCCACTGGTTGCAACAGTTTCTTTGGTGGTGAACTCTTTGGTGCCTCTTTTGTTGGGTTTCCTTTGAACAGAAATGATAACCAGATGGTGAGTCCATGATAAGTAACTTGGTGATCAAACTGCCATGGACTCTTTAGAAAGATGTGAGTTGCTCCCATTAGCAAACCATGGCCTATTCTTTTACTTCTCTGAGACTGAACCTGTCTATCTTGGACACTCAAAACAAACATTAAAATACTAGGATCATATGTACAAGACATGTACTTGTGCATATCAGAAAACAAAATCTCTTTCCCAAGAACATGTAGCACACGTTTCATCCTTTCAACATGCTCATCAAAGTATACATTACATATAAGAATTTTATCAAGATATGCAACAATATTATTCATGTTCAAGACGTGCATATCCTTCTCAACATCTGAACACAAAAGAGTAAGTTCTGATTGAGAAACATCGATCACAAGTTCAAGACATTTTTTAAAGAATGTGTTGTAAACCACAATATCCTCACAGTTCAAGACATCACAATTATCAAGAAATGATCTCATAAACTGCCAAATTTTATCAGTTTCAAAACACACAAGATCAGGCTGCAAAACAGAACCACAAAAATCAAGATCACCAAAATCAGTTCCAGTTTCAAGTGGTTTCTGTTGCAGCAACTTCTTAATAAAAATTTCGTTCAAGACACAAGTGTATGCAAACAAATCACCAGTGTTCAGTGCATGTCTAGAAGAACTCAGATTAACGTCATTTCCTTTGAAAACAAATGAATCAAAAGATTTTCTAGCACAAAAGTTGGTTTGTTCCAAATTAAGATCCAATGACTTTTCAAGATAATGAAAACCTTTGTTTTGTTCCAAAACCTGATCTAAGCTCAAAATAATTCCAGAATTGATGCCATTGCCATTTTGAAAACATTTTTGATCAAGGAGTTCATCAGGTTTAAACACTTTAAAAGAATTAACCATGTTTTCAAAAGCAGGTTTTGAAACACAAAAACCTTTCATCTTGTCAAGACCAAAACGAATCACATCATGAGAACTGATCTTGACAAACATGTTAGGCAGAGAATTAAGCAAATTTTGAAGATCCGGAGATAAAGAGCCAGGAGTTGTGCCAGGATCAAAGCAAAGATGTCTCTCAATAACAATGGATGTGAGGCTTGTTGCTTCTTCATCAAAGACTGGGCCAGGTTCGTTCTCCTCATCAAATATAGGACCTAGATCATCATTCAAGGGTTTTATAGTGTCAAAATGTGGTCGTTGATGTGGATAGTTCAGTGGCTCTTCCCCAAAAACCTGTTGAGACAAAACAAGACTACTCGTATGCTCCGGTTGCGAAACAGTAAGTTATGCAATAATCTGTTCATTATCAAACAAAAAATCATATTTTGGAGAAGGAAGATCACAATCATCCTCACAAATGATCAAACTTTCCATCAGCTCTTCATCATACTCATCAAAAATGGGTAATGAATCTGAAAAATCTTTTAGATTTTCAAGGTTTTTTTCAAATTTACCTTTAATTTTTTATTGATGAATAATGATGGTTTAGCTACAGGTGCACGTGTGGCTGTGCTCTTCTTGTGGCTCTTGCTGACATCCTTGAGTGCTTTCACCACTCCCTCCACAAGATTGTCACAAAACTCTTGGACAACAAACTGAAGAAGGCGCCTCCTTTGATCAGCTTCAACTCTGGATGTTATGAGCTGCTCTTTGCACCTACTGTTCGACATCTCATGTGGTTTTCTTTACCTTTCCTGCACAGTAAAAAACTCATCAAAAGTATTCAACAAGTTATGAGATGAAGATTTAAAATCAGCTTGTTGTTCGAATTTCTCTTGGCTGCTCTTCTTGTGAAGTCCAAACATCTTAACCTGAAAATTCTCAACACAAAAGGTTAGTAGATAAAATCCTCAACACTCTCAAGTGTCTGATCTCATACACTCAAGTGTTTCACTCAGATTTTATGGTCTCACAAGAGTTTCTTCTCAATGTTCTAAAAGAACAGATCAAGGAATCCCAATGGTTTCTCCAAGCAAACAAGGAATAAAACACAAGATAGAAAGATAGAGAATTTCTTTTGAAATCCGTATTAACCACTCCAAAGATGGATTTCTTCTCAGCCAGCAGGATTTCTCTTCCACCACCTAGCCAAATAAATAAAACTTTGTTTCTTTTTTTTCTCTTTTTTTTTGTAGATCTTTTTTTTCTTTTATTTTATAGAAGGATGACGATAGGTAAGGTAGTGGCCCGGATTTGAGATAGACAGAAGAAGAAGAAGCTTTTAGAAAAGGAACGATGAGAATATGGATAGATATTACCGGTTGAGTGGCTCAGATACCACTTGATACGCCCTAAATCATGGAAGGATTACTCAGCCGGACTGAAGGGATATGAAATCGCCAAAAGAGAGAACTGGTGGATTGAATGGTGACACAAAGGGTTGCGGATGGCCCAATGATACTACCAGACTTCGATCGTTGCCGGATGTGATGCACCGGTCCAACAAAAGAATGATCGAAACTTGGAGATAACCTCACCAAAAAACTAAGAAATGTTCTACAAAGAACAAAGAGAGATAAACTCATAAAAAGGGAAAACAATCTGATCAATTTCGTGGCTCTTAGGCCTTATTTATAGTACAATGTGGTCAAAGGATACTAAGAGTTTTTGTTGAAAACAAGAAACTTAGAAAACACAAACAAAGACTAAGACTTTTGACTAGAAATGAGTGTGTTGTTTAAATGCCTCTTTTCCTGCCACAACCTTGAATCATTTTTTGACTCTCTCTTGGTATTCTTGATGAGAATGGGCTTGAAATGGACTGAGGAAATGGCCGGCCAAATTTGGAGTAAAACAAACCCATAATGAAACTTTTATGAACTTTTCTTTGGACTGAAAAGGCCCATCTCGCCCAGCAGCTAAACCAACTCCATCTTCAGTTTCGCTTAGCTCACTCAGCTCCAAAATAGTGTCACTTATCTCACTTAGCTCTTCCAGCTCCAAATTAGTGTCGGTCCAGCTCACTCGAATGTTCACATGTCTCAATTCGCGAGAACTAGAGATCATCTCATTTGTAAATGACATAACTCCCACATCTAAACTCCGTTTTATCTGATTCTTCTTCGAGGAGATCCTTAATTAAGTTTAGAACATTCTCCAAGTGATTTTGTGGGTATAAGCCTCGTGGTGTGAAAGATATGAGTCAAACAATGGACATATATCTTTAATGCTTCCCATGATCGAGCCATGTATGTCTGTTTTTCCTGGTGCGCTACCTAAGGGCGCATCAGTTCGGGTGGCACCACCAGCTTGCCGAGCTGACTATCTGGTCTTGGTCATCTCTCCAAGTCGGGGATTTGGATTGGGCCGTCCAGCTAGCCGTCTTGACGAGCTGATCGTCCGTGGTCAGCTCGCCAAGCCGGCGAGCTGGATTTCGCCGTCCAGCTCGCCGTCTTGGCGAGCTGATCGTCCGTGGTCAGCTCGCCAAGTCGGTGAGCTGGATTGGGCCGTCTAGCTCGCCGTCTTGGCGAGCTGATCATCTGTGGTCAGCTCGCCAAGCCTGCGATCTGGATTGGGCCGTCCAGCTTGCCGTCTTGTCGAGCTGATCGTCCGTAGTCAGCTCCGGTCGTTTCTCGTCTTCTCGACCCAAGATTCTTTCGGAGAACATAAGTAGAAGTAATCGTAGATGTTGATTTCGAGATTACCGTTTTTGACCCCAACAATACTTTGATACGAGTTTTCCGTAACTTTGTATCTCCGTAGAAAGTCTACAGTTTTCTTGTATGCTTTTCCCGGGACTTTTAGCCAATGATTCCGTCGTGACCAATTTAGACCCCAATAGACTAATAAGAAACGTTTTGTTTTAAAGTGTGCATAGGCCCGACTATATCCCTTGATCATCACATGAACGGATACGGTGCCGAGATGGATGAGAGAACTTTCTCTGGTTTATGGATAGTTGGGGAGTGTCTTTGGCACTTTCACATTTTTGTGAAAAATCCTCGCAGTCTTTGACCATTTTCTGCCAGAAGTATCTGTGACGCTTGATTTTTATTGCGAGAGATCTTTCACCGGAATGGTTTCCTCAGGATCCGGAGTGCACTTCTTCCATTACTCACAGTGCCTTTTCTCCTTGCACGCAGGTCATGAATGGTCCGGAGAATCTCCACTTATAGAGTTCTTCATCGACAAGAACATATCGTGCGGCTTGGGTCTTTATTTTTCCGACCGCCCATTTTTCCGGCGGGAATTCTCCGTTGGTTATGTACGTGAGGATCGTTTCCATCCACGGATGGCTGAACCCGTAACTGGACTGGTCCGCGGCTGGCCGATCATCATTTTCATCGATGTCGTCTTCCGGTTTGTTATTCAGATTTACGACTATGGGCGGTCCGATACTAGGATGTTCAATGAACTCCACGGGGATTACCCTGCTCAAACCGGGATCCGAACTGGATGCGAAGGCCGCCAAAGCGTCTACTTGAGCGTTTTCCGGCCGAGGAATTCGAGTGAGGGCGAATTGATCAAAGTTTCGAGCTAGATTCTGGACATGGGTCAGATATGCTTCCATTCTTTCGTCCCTTTCTCCGTATTCCCCGCTGAACTGGCTGACCACTAGCTGAGAGTCGCAGTAGACATGTAGATTGCGTATCTTTAGACCGTGAGTCAGCTGTAATCCTGCGATTAAGGCCTTGTATTTGGCTTCATTGTTTGAGGCGTGGAAGACTAATCGAAACGATTGTTCCAGCACCTCTCTCGTTGGGGCCACCAATCGAATACCAATTCTGGAGCCTTGTTTAGATAAGGATCCGTCAACGTATAGGGTCCAGGTCGAGTTCGGCTCCTGGTTGGGGGTGCCTCCTGTCGGGAGCTCTACTTAAAAGTCCGCGAGTACTTGCGATTTCGTACAAGTCTTCGCACGGTATTCGATGTCGTACTCGCTCAGCTCGATTGCCCATTTTGCCAACCTTCCGAACTGGTTAGGGCCGTGAAAAATCATGCTGAGAGGGAATGAAGTGGGTACGACGATGGTGTGAGATTAGAAATACGGTCTTAGTTTCTTGCCGACATTACCCTTACTAATGCCAATTTTTCCATCACCGGATATCGTGTTTCCGCATCCAGAAAAGTTTAACTTACGTAAAAGATTGATTTTTTCTCACCGCGTTCTTCCCGGATGAGAACGCCACTTACGGCCGTTATTGACACTGCGACGTAGAGGAATAGTGGTTCCCCCTCTACTGGTTTCGCGATTATAGGTGGGGTAGCTAGGTAATGCATTAGTTGTTGGAAAGCTTTCTCGCATTCATCGGACCATTCAAACTTCTTGTTTCCCTTCAAAGTATGGTAGAAAATAAGACATTGATCTGTTGATCGTGAGGGGGTGATAGATCTCGTCAGTCCTTAGATAAGACACTGAAATCATATCAGACTCAGAGGATCACAAAGAAAAACATGATAAGGATTATGAGGAGGAGTATGCTAGAGAGATCCATGCAATTCTTACCGACGAAAGACTCCTACAACCCATCAACAAGACGAAGCCCACGAAATCGATCGACGCGGACCACCCACAATCGATCGATACTCAGCCTCGTCAAGGAAACTGACATCAACAATCGATCGGCACACACATGTGCACATCGATTGATTTCAACACCACCGAATTCAGGTTATTTGGAAATTTACCAATTTTTCCTAGGGCACCTGATGATTATAAAAGAGGTCTTGCCACCAAAAGGACGTCTTATACCATAGAATCAGACAAGATGCAAGCCCCCTACCACCTCTGGGAAACAGAGCAAAATAGGAACAAACTACAGAGATCATCATGGCAAAGCAACAAGTTCAACATTCAACAAGCCAAGGATCACCACCTCTCGTCTACCATCGATCGATGCAAATAATTCAACATCGATCAATTCTAACCCTAAAACTTTTATTTTAACTAGAGATTATTATATTGATGATTTTCTAAAACCAGATGAATTTGATGTTATTAGGGACCCAGAAGGTAATGCACGAGCTACGGATGGGAGGATTCTACAAATTTCTAATGAAGACATAGCAGAATTCCTTCAGATAGCCAGTGGACCAGAAAATCTCTTTCAGCAGCAACTAGGTGTGATGCAGAAACTATTGACCGACACAGTCAAGCCACCAGAGATCGTCAAGTACCTTCATCCATCGATCGAGAGGACGAGACGTGTATCGATCGACCGCAACAAAGATCATGGACCGGTTTTAGAGCCCGAGCTCTACACTAAGGACAAAATCAACGAGATGATTGGTTGCATGAGTGATTGCCAGAAAGAAGCAGTGGGTTAGATCAACAACAATCTGGATACGGTCTATGTGATTCTGCAAGGAAGCATAAGTGGATTGACTACGCGGATGAAAGAGATGGAAGCAGAAATAGCTAGTATGAAGACCCAGCAGCGTACGCCATCAATCGACACATGCATCGATTGATGCAGATAACAAAACAGCATGAGAAGGGATGTTGACAGAACAAAAAGCTAAATGGGACGAGGCATATCTCGATGCAAGGACTGACGAGATCTATCACCCCCTCACCAACAACATCAACTATGTAAGCACGAGGATCTAGTTGATACAGCAGGATTTGGATACAATCCGCGACGAGAAGCATGAGAAAAGAAAATCAATCGATACATATGCCACGGAATCGTTTATTGCTAAGCTTTTAGACATCAAGAAACGGATGAAGATCTGCGAAGATGAGCATGATCACTACACATCCCCATTCATGCGGTACTTGAACACTTTGGACGGCCGGATGACAGCCTTACAAAAAGAAGTCACCACCATTCAGATGCAATTCGATTTCCACCTACCATCTTCAACATCGATCGACAAACATAAGGGTAAATCAATCGACACAAAGAAGCTACCAGCGCAGAAGTTCTATACCAGAGCATAAATTGACCAGATCATTGATAGAATCTACAAGGCTCTGAACACCACCGAGGATAGGCTTGACAAGAGATGTCATGACATATTCTTCCCCTTCAACAACATCATCAGTGGATTACACTCAAGAACAGAATGGCTGCATGAGGAAGTCAGGGCAATTCAAACAAGTCTCGCCTGTCGACCTGAGACTGCAGCATCGATGGAAAAGCACACAATTGAATCAATCGATGAGCCAACACAAATAATGATCGACACCGCACCGGTCGCAGCGATCGATACGGACTCCCTACCAGACCAAGACGGGTTGTTTAAGGAGAAGTCAGTCACATCTGACCATAGGTTAAAGGATATAGCAGTACATTCTTATGATAAGGTTCAATGGCACATCATCACTATTGAGACTCTTCATGAGAGACTTCAAAACATCTCCAACACAATCGCCAAATGGGCCAGAAGTGATGAAACCACAAGAAGTTTCATGGCTACTTGGTTCAGCATCAGCAGAGAAGATGTAGATACTTCTTTTTCAACAAGTAGTTGTTTTTTCACATAATAGCTCAACATCAACAGTCAAGATAAATGACTATAATAGACCTTTAAACTAACCATGATTATTATAAATTTTTGTAAGATATAATTAATCATTTTTCTTTTCATTACGGTTGCACTGTGTAAGTGGTTAATTTTGTTTGATTTGTGATGTTTATTAGATATTTTTTAATTAAATACAGCTAAAATAAATTAAAACATATATCATTTAAAATATTTATATGCATTAAAGAATTACTATGATTTAAAATAAGTAATCTAGAAATTCAACCAACTAAAAGATTTTTCTTAAAACTAAAAACACTATACCGTGCCTGAAAATACTAAAAATTACAACTTAAAAATATTTTAAACAGTTAATTTCAAAATAGTCTATGACATAAACAAGATCAATAACACTTTTAAATTTATGTTTAAATAGAAAATTATTTGTCAGTTGAATTTAAATTACCTCAAAATTCCTATTAAATAGACCCTTAAATTAACCATGATTATTATAACTTTTTAAGATATAACTATTCAATTTTTTTCATTACGGGTTGAACTTAACAAGTGGTTAATTTTGTTTGATTTCTGTTGTTTTATTGGATATTTTTTAATAAACACAGCTAAAATATTTTAAAACATATTTCATATAAATTTTTTTATAAATTGTTTTTTGAATTGAATAACTATTTTAAGAAAACAGAAATACATGGGGCCTATTAAATTTAGAACCTGAAGCGATCTCATTTTAGTAAGTTTTAAAATGATTAAAAATTAAGAAATATTCTGATTTAATTTCAACTAATCTAAAGTCTCATTTATAATAATAAGAATCATTTTTAGTTTAAACTATCAACTTCACTAAAAACACTTTACAATGAAAACGTCAAAATATTTCAAAAAAAAATCAATAGATTATAAATAAAAATTTGATAACACATTAAAATTCATGTTTAAATAACAAATGATTAGTCATTTTAAATTAAATTTCCTCAAGCTTCCAAGTAAATAGACCTCTTCAATTAACCATGGGTATTATAATTCTAAGAAATATATTATAAAGTTAGGTATGCAAAAGAATGTATCTATGATTCTTATAAAGTTTTTAAGAAGTCTGCAAAGAATTCATCAGCTAAAAACAAAGTGAGAATCATCAATTCAAGCAATCGAAATAACAAATTCAAGCAATTGTTATTTGCTTAATGTTATATATGGTCTACACTTTTTGGTTGATTATTATTATTGAAAAATGATTTTTTTTATAAACTAATAGCTTTAAAAATTAAAGAATTTTTATAGTCTCGGCACTATTAATTTATAGAGTTTTTATTTTATTTTATCAAACAATTAGTTTAGTAATATACACATTAACACTATATTATTAAACATAAAAAGTGAACTAAGAGTTTTTGTCTAGCATGAAAAATTTCTATAACTTACATAAGACAATACTATTACACTTTAAAAAACAGCTGCATCCACATAAATTGCTACAACAGTTGCATATCAAATTAAACAACAATACCACCCAAAAAATATTCATATCCAGATAACACAGAAACCAAACAATTCGCTTGTAGCATGGACACATCATTAATTATTCATAAAGTCTGCATTTGATATCAAACTGCATTTTGAATAAATTTCATAGCCGAAAGATTAAATAATTTTTTGATTAAAACACGTAGTTTTTTAGTAGAGGTGGCATGTTCATGGACCTATTATCTCAAAATGAAAGTTAGATTACATGGTTTACATATTGTTCCAAAGACTTGTACGAGCTGAAATATATATAACCTTCTATACAATTTTTTAAAATATGAGTAACAGTCTTCTCGATTTTGAACAACCTAACGTATGGAGTAACTCAAAGTAAATTAAAAACCCAAATATCCCTAAAATACAACATATTGCAAGAAGTCAGAAAAATGAAAACTATATTCGTAAACCTTGTACTATTATCTAGTATTCTAGTAAGTATCTTAGTTAATTTAAAACAAATCTTTATAAATAAAATAGACTTATTTCTTTCTATGAGAGGTTTAAAGCCAAGTGTCAGTTTCTCATTTGTTGAAGATTCATTCTGTAAATTGAGTTGGAGTTTAAATGTAAATTCGCAGCCCAATTATTAGAATAGGTTTAGTTGTTTTTTTATTTATCGTCCAACAGGTGTCATTATAATGTTTCCGATGAGAATTTATAGCATATATCTAAGACTCTAATCTATTAATTTAAAGCCACTCCCATTAAAGCACAACAATTTTTTTGTATAAAATTTTTGAAGACATTCTCTACAAACCTAAGTAAAAGATCGAAATATTTTGCTTCTTCCTCATGTGGTCTTCCTCTTTTTAATCCTCTATCAATGATCCCATTCTCTGGTACGATGATTCCAACTCTGCCCATTGTCTACGATATCATCTCTCTGCTGTTGAAAACCAAGATCATTTTCAATATTTGAAGATTTGTGAAATCGCGGTGGCGCCGAAAAATAAGTCTATTTTATTTATAAAGATTGCAGATTTCACGACATCTTTTTGCACCACGACTTGAACTGAGAAAAAAAAAATTAAACCTTAATAATAATATGCTTTAATTGTTAGATCTTTCAGCTTCATGTCATGTTCATATCTCTGATGTCTTTGTTTTCAAATATTAAAGTTTTCAAACTGATGGGTTGTGACTGATGTGAATTACTGAATGCAATATGCAGTCTTCTGCGAAGTAGCACTGGACTCAAAACACACATGTATGTTCATAATAGAAACAATGATGTTTTTATTTATTTTCCTTTTTGGGTAAAATGTTAATGATTTCATTTCTTTCTCTAAATATAAACCTCCTCCTAGGTCTGCGACTAGGGTAAGGTGCAACATCCTATTTATTCTCACTGACTAGACTGTGTGTAACTTGCTATGAACGTGATTCATGCAAGGACATATGCAAATGATTTGGTATATTTGATAATAAGTTAGTTTGTATGAATGTCATCTTTACTACGGCCATTAAACCTGAAGTAGAATATCAAAATAGTATTTTGATAAACCAATGACAGAGACAAGAAAGTTAAGAGCATATGCAATGGTGAGGTTCAATGGTGAATCCTTAGCCATTGTTTAATATTTTTTTTTTTTTTTTTTTTGAATAGTTAAGGATCCGAAGTAAAATTGTCTCTCCAATGGTGAGCCCGAGGATGGAATCCTTAAAAAAAAAAAAAAAAAATTTGGAAACTTAAATTTTATTAATTGCATTAATTAAAAAAGATACAAGGATTATAAATAAACATAAAAAGATACACTAATTAATTTTCATCACCGAACTTGTTCCAAATATTTTCGATTAAATCATTCTTCAATTGTTGATGGATATGGTTATCACGAAGATCATTCCGATTAGGAAATATATTATGCAGATTTGTAGGTCTCTCGGTCTCGACCTCTGAATGTCTGGTGACGTCTCCTTCTTCAAAATCCGAAATATCGTACTGCATGTAACCATCTCGTTCATTTTCAACTATCATATTGTGTAGTATGATACATACTCTCATAATCTTCCCTATCTTTTCTTTGTTCAATGTACGTACCGGGTTTCTGACAATCGCAAATCGGGCTTGCAATACTCCAAAAGCTCGCTCTACATCTTTTCGTGCTGCTTCTTGAACTCGGGCAAATAGCTCTTGTTTAGGACTCTGAGGGAGTGAGATAGATTGGATAAATGTTGACCATTTTAGATATATACCGTCTGTGAGGTAATATGCCAACTTATACATGTGTCCATTGACCATGTACTTTACCCTGGGAGCTCGACCTTCTAAAATGTCATCAAACACAGGAGACCGATCGAGAACATTAATATCATTTAAGGTACCTGGAGGACCAAAAAATGCGTGCAATATCCAAAGATCGTGTGAAGCTACTGCCTCTAAGACAATTGTTGGTTTTCCTGATCCACGGGCGTACTGTCCTTTCCTAGCGGTCAGGAAATTTTTCCACTCCCAATGCATACAATCAATGCTCCCGACCATCCCAGAAAACCCTCGTTTCTCTCCAATATCGAGTAGTTGTTGAAGATCCGCCGGTGTGGGTCGTCTAAGATACTCATTTTCGAATAACTGTATTATTCCGTCCGTAAATTTATGTAAACACAAAAGTGCAGTGGACTCACCAAGTCGGAGATATTCGTCAACCGTATCAGCCGCAGAGCCATAAGCAAGCATACGAATTGCTGCCGTACATTTTTGTAGTGCTGATAGACCGAACCTCCCGGTTGCATCTCTTCTTTGTTGAAAGAATAGAATGTTCTCTGATAGCCCATGGACAATACGCAAGAATAAGTCCTTATTCATACGGAAACGACGTCTGAATAAATGTGCTGGGAATGTCGAATCTTCGCTGAAGTAGTCTTTCCATAAGCGGTCGTGTCCTCCTTCACGGTTTCGTTCAATATATGCACGGTTCCTTTGGTTACTACTTTGGCCCTCGACTATATCGGTGAATGTTTCTTCGAATATTTCTTCGAAAACTTCTTCAAATATTTCTTCGAAAACCTCGTCGGACGAAGATGAAGACATTGTGAACGGATCCTGCAACCAAAAAAATTATTATAAGTTTTATTATAATTTTTTAATATATAAAACCGTAAGCTTTATAAAAGGTTAATTTTTTAATGAATTCTGCTATTGATAATATAAATATGCAAGTTCAAATTTGTATAACAACGTATGTTCAAATTGGTATAAAAACGTATGTTCAAATTTATAATAACATTTTCCGATTTATAATAACATTTTCCGATTTAATAGGTATATAGAAGTTATGAGTTATAATTACAAGTTATGAGTTATAATTACAAGTTATGAAATATAATTACAAGTTAGGTTGAGATGAAAAGAAGCATATTCAAAAGGAATATATAGAAGTTATGAGTTATAATTACAAGTTATGAGTTATAATTACAAGTTAGGTTGAGAATGGTTGATTGTTTGTTTAAAAGAAGCATATTCAAAAGGAATATAAAGAAGCATATGATTGTTTTGCATGAACACTACGTGTTTAGATAATGGATCTTTTTTTGGCAAGTAAACGTTCCAGGATCTTGTGTTTAGAAAGTGTTTCCTTCCCTCCGTCTTTAGTAAGGTAGGTACTCTGCCATTTCTGGTCGTGTCTGAGCTCCCTCCACGCATGTTCCAGAATAAACCTTTGCCTGTAAATCTTGAAGAATGAGTCGAGCGCATCATTCATAACATTATCATCATTCATTCCACTTCTCTGACCCCTCAAAGCCGCATCATAACATCCAACGAACTTACACACTTGTTCGTTGATCCTTGCCCATCTCTGCTTGGCTGGACGAATCTCTCTAGGTAGCACACCAACTAGTTGAGGGCTTGCGTTGTAATAATCAACAATTCGCTTCCAGAAACGTTCTGCCTTCTGGTCGCAGCTGATTACGGGGTCTTTGCTGGTGCTAAGCCACGCTCCAATGAGGATTTTATCCTCAATTGGAGACCATTTCCTACGCTCAACACTAGACTGGACAGGAGACTCGACACTAGTTTGGAAAGAAGACTCGACACTAGGTTGGAAAGAAGACTCGAAACTACGTTGGAAAGAAGACTCGACACCAGGACCTTGGCTACCGAACCAAGCAGGTTCAGGTGACTCAAGGTCAACTGAAGATTGACTATACATTAGATTAACAAACCCAGTTGTGTTGTTCATGTTTAGATGATGGTCTGTGATGCTTTATTAGCAACACAGGCACTTAAGTAGGCGTTAGAAAGTAAGATTTTTTGGTTCGGAGTAGTTATTAGGCAGATAGAAAGCAGCACTCAAATCAGAGCAATAAGTATGACCACTATATTAACTTAGCAAGTACAATTCTATCAAATCTAAGAGGTTAGGAAGCAATACTAGCAATAAGTATGAGAGTTAAAGCTCAACCAATAAAGCCACACGTTTTTATTCGACCGGAGAACGATATTAACTTAGCAAGTACAATTCTATCAAATCTAAGAGGTTAGGAAGCAATACTAGCAATAAGTATGACAGTAAAAGCTCAACCAATAAAGCCACACGTTTTTATTCGTATTTATAAGCAAAATGTTTATATTTGTTATTGAAGCTAAATGTTTTTATCAGCTAAAATTATTGACGCTAAATGTTTTAAGTCATTCAAATTTTTAGTCTAAATGTATTTGAAACAGAAACTAAAAAAGATAGAAACTATTGTACCTGCGAAGCCCATCTCCGGTTCAGACACTGCTCTTGAAATCCCCTTATGTTTTTCCTTCAAACACATTTAAATTTAAAAATAGTTAAGAATAGAATTTTTTCTCAAACAATATTAACTAAAAAAAAGGAATGCAATTTTACCAGCACGTCACGATGACCAGTACAACCAAAAGCAGTAGAGAAACTCCCTTCGCAAACCATGTTCTTTTGACAACTGGGTTCTTCTTACTTAACGAACACACGATCTTCTCTAACTTAGCCAGCTTCTGGTCAATCTCAAAGAATTGATCCTTCAGCATCCTAAACTGTGTCTGCATTTCAAGTAGCTCTTCTTGAACTGCCACATCCCACCATTTCCAGATGTGGCAGTATCCATCGTCAACGTTCTCGCAGGAGAAGAACCTCCTCCCTGGATCTTTACGCGTGTACGACGTTGCAATAAGAGGGTCACTGCCGCAATAGCATGTCCTCGGGATTCCTTCATCAGCCTCGGGTTCACGTGGAAACTGATCCGCCTCTGCAACTCTGTTGGTACTTTGACCTTCATCGCCGTAGAGATCAGCTTCTGCTTGAAGTAGTTCGGTCATGTCAAACTCCTCCGAAGAAGAAGGCTGAGTGTAGCTGTAGTCTTGTCCCATATTCGTTGGCCTGCAGAAAAACAAAAAAAATTTGTCACCGAACAAGAAAACAAATCATTAAAACAAGCAAGAACCAACACAAAAACTAAACATTAAACAACACATTGACATAAACACTAATACACATTGACATCATCAGTTTAATATGTACAAATTACGGGAAAATCACACAAAATTTACTACAATTGACCGATTAAAACCGTAAATACAAACCAAATGATCCCCAATTGTAAACGGATTGAAGAGGAATTGAAACCCTAACTACAAACAAAAAATCCCCAATTGAAAACCCTAAATACAAATCAATGAGTTTTCGAGGAATCTAAACCGATGGAATCCCTAAAAACTAACTAAAAGATCTCCAATTTAAAACGGATTGAAAAAAATCCGAAACCCTAACTACAAACAAAAAATCCCCAATTGAAAACCCTAAATACAAATCAATGAGTTTTCGAGGAATCTAAACCGATGGAGACCCTAAAAACTAACTAAAATATCTCCAACTGAAAACGATTTGAAAAGAAACCGAAACCCTTACTACAAACAAAAATCCCCAATTGAAAACCCTAAATAAAAATCAAAGAGTTTTTGAAGAAACTAAACCGATGGAAACCCTAACTACGAACCAAAGAATCACCAGACGAAAACAATTTGAAAACGAATTGAAATCAATAAACTTTTTGAAACCCTAAAATTCGGTAAAATCCCCAAATCGATTCTACAAGAAAGGCGAAGAACAAGGAACATCAGTTATCCTAAAATCTATCACAGATGAACCCTACTAACCTTTCAAGATCAAGGAAAGAGAGGATCGACGACGGAGACAAAAATCGCCTTCTCGTCTCCACCTCTGTTTTTTTTTCTCGTGTTGAACGAAAATGAATTTTCTTTTACGGACTCCACCGAAAACAAAAGACGCAAGACGCAACGAAAACGTGACACGTGCATAAGGACCTGGTCCTTCAGCCCCTTCTTGACGGATTGATCCGTCACAAAAGCAGCCCATTAATCAATATTTTATTCCTTTTGGGCTAAGGATTTTGGGCTAAGGATCCCTCACGGATCACCGTTGCATATGGTCTAAAAGACACAAAAAGCTATGCATTCACGTCACATGCCACTTCTTCTTATCATTTTTTATTATATAATCAAAAACTTTTAACATCAATCTAAGTAACATTTACAAACAAATAATGTTCATTATATTATGTGTTACAAAAAAGAGTAAAAAAATATTGGTATAAGAAAATTCTTAATTTCAAATAAATTTTTTATGGAATTTAAGGATAACATTCTTTCTTGATTGAAACGGTATAATGAGGATCTTATTTAAACTAATTACAAACGTGTGATTTGTAGCCATGGAAGAGAATAAGGAAACAATATATTTACGATTGACTAAATCAATCAAGAATATTTGACAATATTTTTCCACCCTCCCGCAGTGAGATCGTTGGTGCAGCGGACGGTCAAGCTGGATCTGAAGTCCATGAAGAAAGAGGTCGGTAAGCCTTTAGTGAAGATGTCAGCGTACTGAAGCGAGGAGGGAACATGAATCACCTTAACCTGACCAAGAGCTACTTTTTCCCTTACAAAGTGGAGATCAATTTTGATATGCATCGTTCGTTGGCGTTGGACAGGGTTGGTAGAGAGATAAGCAGATCTGATGTTATCGCAGAAGACCAAGCTTTCAGTTCGTAGAGGGCAATGTAGCTCGAGCAAGAGGTTGCATATGAAGCAAGTTTCTGCGACTGTATTAGCTATTCCTTTGTATTCGGCCTCAACACAAGATCTTGAGACTGTTTGTTGTCCTTTTGATGACCATGAGACCAAGTTTTCACCAAGGTAAACAGCATAACCGGATGTGGAGCGACGAGTATCAGGGCAGCCAGCCCAATCTGCATCGGTGTAAGCTGTGAGAGTAGTGATTTTGGACTTGAAATTTTGAATTCCATGCGTGCTAGTGCCTTTTATATATCTGATGATGCGGCGAAGAGCCCTCATGTGTTGTTCCCTTGGATCGTACATGAAGAGGCTTACTTTTTGAACAGTGATATCACTCAAATGTTTAACCCTAAGGAGTGAATTACTCTCTCAAATAAGAGGTTCAATCGTAGTACTTAGGGATCGAATCCACAAGGAACCAGAGTCACAAAAGATATAATCCTAAGTGATTAAGCTAGGTTGATTAGGTTTAAAACAATAAATAAAAGTTGGTAGCAATGGTAAGTTGCTAAGGAGAATGAGTTTTGGGTTTTAAAACAATAAAAGAAAGTAGCTAGATTCAAGGTTACTATTCAGAAAATCAGGATTATAAATCTATGGATGTCTTAACGAATTGCTTGCAAATATATGAGAACTTCAATCCTTAGATAAATCTATAGCTGTCGCTAGTTAGACTCGTCCATTGATCTGATTGCCGACAGTATTGATCGATGTTGCTATTGCAGTGTCGATCGATATGTTTTGCCGTCGATCGATTACTCTATAGGAGTATCGATCGATATAGCATCGGATTGAATTGAAACTGTGTTCACCCAAGAATTTCTATTAGACCGCCTATCGCACGTGCCTAATAGAGTCTGAGCTTAGCCAAATGATTTCAGGATAATGACTATTAGATTAGTCACTCCATAATCATACTTCTAGGTAGCTAATCTAGAGTAAGCATTAGGGTTCATTTGGATAATGAATATAACAACTCAACACTCCATAGTTGGGGCTAATCCCTCATAACTATTTGAACCCTAAATCTAACAAATGAATCTACNGAGTCTGAGCTTAGCCAAATGATTTCAGGATAATGACTATTAGATTAGTCACTCCATAATCATACTTCTAGGTAGCTAATCTAGAGTAAGCATTAGGGTTCATTTGGATAATGAATATAACAACTCAACACTCCATAGTTGGGGCTAATCCCTCATAACTATTTGAACCCTAAATCTAACAAATGAATCTACTCAGACAAAGCCAAGGGATTCATAGCAAAAGAATAAGATGAAAAGAAAATACTTTATTGCTAAGTATAGAATAGAATACAAAACTAAAACTCTTTATTTTTCCCCCTCTCCCTCTCTAGGGCTCATAGGCATAACTATAAATATGAGTACAATTAGGTTAAAAACTCGTCAGTGGTAATCTTGTAATTTGGTGAGAACTTGGGCTTCAAGTCGGCCAAGTAAATCTTGCTCATCACGCTCTGTATCGATCGATGGTACATGGTGTACATCGATCGATGGAGTATCTCGACTTCAACTTCTATAGAAGCGTCATCGATCGATTTCACAAGGTGTGTATCGATCGATATGTGTCTCTCATTGACGGATCTTCATAGTCATCTTGGAAAACTCTCCTTTAAGCTCCATAAGGCACCTAAATCATCACTTTACTACAAAATGCTCTTGAACCTGAAAACATACCTAATAGACTCCAAAACATAGATAATTGTTATAAAAACATATCAATACCATGACCAAAAACGGGTCAAAATCATGGTATATCAACTCCCCCAGACTTAACCGTTTGCTTGTCCTCAAGCAAACCTTAAGTTAGTCCTTGGAAGAAGTTTAAAAAAAGCAGGGACTCAATCAAAATCTCAACTTTAAAATCACCACCTCTTACTTTGTTGCAAGCCACATCTCATATCTATCAACTACAGAAGTACATTATACCATATCCTAGCTTAGCAACCAAATACATCTGGCCAATCAACTTAAACATTCCTTGTCTATCTATCCCCTCTACTGATTTCATTTATGCATAAAAATAAAGGTGTAGGCTTTACCGTGGGAGTATCGATCAAGAAACACATGGATTCAACTCAAACAAGTTTCAGGCATTCTCATCCTGGTTCCCGTTCTCTCTTTATCCCCCTTCTCTGAATCCCAACTCTTTCTTTCTTTTCTCTTTTTTTTTTTATATCAATCCCAATGAACAACTAATGTTCATCTTATTGATCTTTCTTGACAAAGTGTAAGCGAATAGTGGGGTCATAGGTAATGTACATCTCCCTCGCTTTGATCATTCCTTTGATTTAGAATAGTGGAGTCATAGGTAATGTACCTCTCCCTCTGCCTCTCAGGAAATCATATCGTCTTTTATTATCTGGGGACGCCGAAGGAATGAAAGAAGGAAAGCAAAATTTTTGAGACTTTTACCTTCCAGACTTGCAGGAGGATTCCGATCCCTTGTATACCAAGCCCCAAGACAAGCAGTAGATGTCAGGTTAGGTTGGAAATCAGCTTTGGTTCTTCCAGACAATCATGAAAGTGTTGTCATAGGTGATCGGTGATCCACTTTAGCATCTATAGTACTTTATGCAATTAACAAATCTAAGAATGGTGCTAAAGAGTGGCAAGATAAAAAATAAGACTTTGAAAAAATTTCCCTTTCTTGACTCAATAAAACCAATTTTTGAAAACTTAATAAATAAGATCAAAAAGAGGTAAAGTAGCATCAGTAATCATCTCCCCAGACTTAAATCATACACTGTCCTCAGGGTATAATCAGTCAGAGTTAGAGCATAAGAAAAATTAAATGAGTAACTGATATCGAAATTGTGAACGATATACCTGATCGATATGGATATTGATCGATGTTGAGTCGCCATCGTCGATCGATGCGTGTAGGTATGTGTCGAGCGATATTGACTGATTCGTAACGGTCGATAGGTAGAGATCGTGTATCTATCTTCCTAAAAATAAATAAAAACGAAAATAATAAGTAAAAATAAAATAAAAAGAAGTAGTAAAATACCTAACAGTGGGTTGCCTCCCACTCAGCGCTTGGTTAAAGTCAGTTAGCTTGACTATGGAATTATGGTGGCTAGTGAGGTGGGTTGCAGGTACTTGTTGGAAAACAAGTATCCTCCTTGTTTTGTGATTCTTCAAACCATGAGGTTAAAAAGCTTCTTGTGGCTTTCTTGCTTCTGGCCGTACTACTTTTCAAACCATAAACTTCAGTTTGGATATTTTCCAACCACTCATCTAAGCTTGCAATGCTATACTGATAATGTCCAAGCATGTTGTAGATGTGGTCTGCATTCAGCGTCGTGGTGTCGTAGTGTGATGGATCGTCGGTCGATTGTGGAGGTATCATATCGGTCGATGGGTGTGGAACATCATCGATCGATGGGAATGGGTCAGGTCGGCTGGCGAGCTGTCTTTGGACATCTTCTACCTCCTTCTGAATCCCTTCTGTTCTAAGTTCCAAACTTCGAACATCACTCTGTACTGGGAACCAATACTTGTCTAGTAATCTGTAATCTTCGTCTCCACAAGCCTCAATGGATTTGTAGATCTCGGCTGTAATCTTCGTTTCTTCAAGTTCTTCCCTCGTACAGAATTCTTGAGCACGGGTATCGATCGATGGACTGGGTTTGTCATCGATTGATAGCTTCTGTAAGTGGTGCTCGATCGGGTTATGGACGGGTGTATCGATCGATGCAGAGTGATCTGTATCGGTCGATGCCTGTGTCTGAGATCTCAGTTGTGCGCGCAAGGTGTTGAATTCTTCTTGTAAGGCTTCTCTTTCTTGTCGTGCTAAGTCATTGCTGGTGGTATTCCATAGCAGTTCACCTCGAAATCTTGATAGGTCCTTCTCATGTTCAACTCTCATTACTGCTATCTCCCAGTTGTGATCTCCGGTTCTTCCATCTAGGATATAAGTGACTTCTGCCTGTGTGTAGAGCTTGCCATCTGGAACTCCTTTAGCATATTGATCAGCATACTCTGGTAGACCGAAACAAGAGCGTCCAAATAATGAGGCTCTCTTCAGCAAGTTTCCCATGTCTTCTTTGGTAACATGGATGATGTCTCCAAATACTGCTCTTGCATGGCCAGATTCATCTCTGTAGACTCCATATTCATCTTTCTTTTCCAAAAGAAACGACGAACTCCGTTGGTGAAGGCTCTCTTTCCATATTCCCTGAGCATATCGATCAATGCGAGTGTCCATGCATCGGTCGATGGCCGTTTTCTTTGGTGCGGATCGTTTTCGATGATAGGTCCATTGGCCATCTGGAGGATGTCTGCAACATCTTCTGTGGAGATTGGAATGATTCTCCCATCTATTGCTCGTGCATGACCATCCGTATCCCTGAAAATACCATACTCATCCGGAATTAGTGAATTTAAATCAAATTTAGATGCTTGTACCTCGGATGGTGTTGTGGCAGGATCGGTTGGTGGTTGGAGATTGATATCGATCGATGGAGAGTGCTTCATATCGGTCGATAGAACTGCATTGGATTGTACCGCGGGTTGTAGTGGGGCTGTATCCACTGCAAAACTTTCGTGATAACTGCTGGCCCAACTTCCAATCGAGTAATCTATGTCGTGTGGCTTATGTGGGGCATGGACAGGTGCATAGTAGGTGTCGCTTGTGAGTTAGAAACGTTGTTTGAGCAATCTGGGATAGGGCATATCGATCGATGGACTAGGGGTCATATCGGTCGATGCTCGTCGGAGGAAGGTCAGGATAGGAGGGTGTTCTGCATCTTCGCAAAGAAATCGGTACTCTATGGCTCGTTTCTCCTCATAATCTTCATCATACTCCTCCTGAGTAGTGATACTAGCTAGCTCGGGCATGTAATGATCGTTTTCCCACTCATCTATGCTGAGATCGGCTTCTGGAAACTCGTCTTCGATTTTCTGGAACTCCTTATCGATCGATGACCATGTGGTTCTGTCGGTCGACGGGTCTGCACTGGTATCGGTCGATTGTGAAGGGTTGTCATCGGTCGATACTGCTTCTTCGGTTTCATACTGTCCCATAGAATCATACTCGTGGGCACAAAAACAGGTGGCTACGAGTGTTGAGCTTGCTGACCTTGGAAACTTGAATACTGGAATAGGGTTGTAGTGGATGGAAGGGTTGATAAGGGTTAGGAAGAGCTTGTTGGTTTGTAGGTCACAAACGGCTCCAACTGTGGCTAAGAAGGCTCTTCCAAGTAATAGAGAAGTCTTGAAGTTGAGCTTGTTGGAGAGGACATGGAAGTCTGTAGGAATTAGGGTTTCTCCAATCTGTACCTCAAGGTTGTGAACGATGCCTCCAGAGTTGCTGAGAACAACCCACAAAGATAAAAGTTTCTTCAGAAGGCTCTATCTTCAGACCTAGATGGTCTGCCATAAGCTTGGGTAAGATGCTAACTCCAGATCCTGTGTCACATAGGGCACGGGGGAACTCAACACCTCTGATGGAACAAGGTATTGTGAACTTCCCTGGATCACTCTTCTTCTCCAGTGTTGTCTTCTGCTTTAGACTATCTCTGACTTGGTGAAACATTCTCTTGATGTGTTCTTCTGTCTCCTTGGTTTCTCTGAAGAACATCCACAATCTGTGTGAAAAATAGGCTTCTTCAAAAGGTTTCTCTATAAGAATTCTGAGCACTCTTTTTCTGAAGCTTGACAACTCCTTCTCATTAGCTTCTCTTTTATAGGGCTTAGCTATCTTCTCTTTCCTTTTTCTGAGAACTCTTCCCTGAGTTTCCTTTTCTATCTCCATGGACTCAAAGATATCTGTGGGTCTCTCTTTTAGGGCTGTTGTAGGGCTTCTGGTGGTGTAATACTGCTCTCGGAAAGCGTCAAGACGTGCACTATCAATCTTAGGAAGCTGCACTCGGCGTTGGGGTACTGTGTATTGATCGACACTGGCTGGAGTGTGTCGGTCGATACCAGGGTCTTGGTGTCGATCGATGACAGGGTCATCATGTCGATCGATGACAGAGATGGGCGGATGTGGGTGACGTGTTGCAAAGGCGGCGTGAGACATAATCTTAACGGAATTGCACTCTCGAGGGTTTTCGTCTGAGTCTATCGATCGACACTCATCAAAGGCTATCGATCGACGTACTAAAGGCGATATCGATCGATGTTGAGCTGGTGATATCGATCGATAGTAGTCGTAGGCGAAATCTCTTTCACTCTCATCATCAGATCTCTGAATCTCTTCTACTACCTCTTGCCAAAATTCATCATCCAGGATGGCATTGATGTTCTGGTTGTGGGCAAACTCCTGCTTCTTAAGTGCTTCTCCTGTCTGAAACACNGTACTAAAGGCGATATCGATCGATGTTGAGCTGGTGATATCGATCGATAGTAGTCGTAGGCGAAATCTCTTTCACTCTCATCATCAGATCTCTGAATCTCTTCTACTACCTCTTGCCAAAATTCATCATCCAGGATGGCATTGATGTTCTGGTTGTGGGCAAACTCCTGCTTCTTAAGTGCTTCTCCTGTCTGAAACACTTGGGTCTCTAGCTTCTTCACATGGGTGCTGAGGGCATCTATCTTCGTGGTGAAGGTAGTGTAGACAGAATCGATCTTTCCATTGAAGTTTACCTCGAGTTTCTGCTGACTCTCAAGTATCTTGTCTATCAACTCCTCCAATTTAGTATCTTGGGTGGGTGGGTGTGGATTTGAGTAGAAGGCACTTCCATATTTTGTGTTGTTGTTAGGGTTGCTGCTGCTGAAGTTGTTGGGCTTCTGGGAATTCTGGTTGAAGTTGCTTCTCTGGCCTGTGAAGTTTATGTATCCTCCTTGGTTATCAGATCTCTGAAAATCAGCTCCACTAATCCAGTTGACATCTTCTTCAACAATGTCTGAATCTTCCACTGAACAGATCTGCTTGTTTAGGAGCTTCTGAATGTTGTCTAGCTGTGCTTGAACTTCATTGATGTACTCCTTCCCAATGGATGATGTAGTCTGCGTCACAGAGTTCCTTGTGTTGTTTCTGGAAGCCAAGTTATCAATTAGCTTGATAGCATTCTGCGGATTCCTGGTGGTGAAGTTGCCATCACTAACTGTATCAAGGGCTCTCTTGAAATCTGGGCTGATGCCTCTGTAGAAAGTGCAGAGCAGTTGCACTTTGTTGAATCCGTGGTGTGGGCAGTCTCGTTGGTAGGATTTGAATCTGTTCCAAGTATCCTTGAATGACTCTTCAGGGTCTTGGGTGAATGTAGCAATTTTCTTCCTCCAGTCTTCAGCGCGTGAATCATCAAAGAAATTACGCAGGAAGGCGTGCTTGATGTCACTCCAGGTGGTAAGGGAACCTGGTGGTAGTTGTCCCAGCCACTGCAAAGCTTCTCCAGATAGAGAGTACTTGAAAAGCTTGCAGAAAAGGTAGTCTTGAGGGACTCCTTTTGCTTTGACTAGGGTTACAAGATCCTCGAACCTCTCCAGATGGTCGATAGGATGCTCATGGGGCAAACCACAGAAAGGGATTTGTCCTACAAGTGTGTAGTACTGCGGCTTGAGCTAAAAATCTCCTCTCAAAATAGCAGGAGGGAGGATGGCTGATCGGTTTAAATAGAATTGATCCGAACGGTTGAAGTCAGACAAAGTTCTGGTCTCTTCTACAGGTTGAATGATGCCTCTAGGTGCAGTGTCTTCTTCAGTAATGACCTCCTTCTGATCATTCAGCTTCTGACCTGCTGCATTTCGCAGGTGACCATCTTGATCATGCAGGTCTCCATTCTCATCGGGTATGAGAATCATAGGCGCTACCATGTCTCGCCGGTTAGTATCGATCGATGTAGGGTGAGGTGTATCGGTTTGAATAAAACTGATCCGGACGGTTGAAGTCAGCCAAAGTTCTGGTCTCTTCTACAGGTTGAATGATGCTTGTAGGTGCAGTGTCTTCTTCGGTAATGACCTCCTTCTGATCATTCAGCTTCTGACCTGCTGCATTTCGCAGGTCTCCATTCTAATCGGGTATGAGAATCATAGGCGCTACCATGTCTCGCCGGTTAGTATCGATCGATGTAGGGTGAGGTGTATCGATCGATGTCAAGTGAACGGTATCGGTTGACGAACGGTTGTTGATGTCGATCGATGAGGTGATGTTGGTATCGGTCAACGAACGGTTGTTGATGTCGATCGATGGGATGGTGAGGGAATCGGTCGATGAACAGTTGTTGATCGTCGGTGGAAAGCGCGTATCGGTCGATAGAGAGGTGTTGGTATTGATCGATGTGGAGCGTAGGTCTTTGCGGATGCTACGTTCTAGATTGTTGGGATCTTCTGAGTACAAAAGTTTCTTGTCCTTGTTGCTTCTAGTACTGCTGGGCACGTACCTGAAAAAGTCAAAAAGAAAAAGAAAAAATTTTGTGTCAAAAGATTGAAAAATAAAAAGTAACAAATAACCTAGACTGAATCAGATTAAATCTAATAGTAATCTTAGTTCCCCGGAAACAGCGCCTAATTTGATATCACTCAAATGTTTAACCCTAAGGAGTGAATTACTCTCTCAAATAAGAGGTTCAATCGTAGTACTTAGGGATCGAATCCACAAGGAACTAGAGTCACAAAAGATATAATCCTAAGTGATTAAGCTAGGTTGATTAGGTTTAAAACAATAAATAAAAGTTGGTAGCAATGGTAAGTTCCTAAGGAGAATGGGTTTTGGGTTTTAAAACAATAAAAGAAAGTAGCTAGATTCAAGGTTACTATTCAGAAAATCAGGATTATAAATCTATGGATGTCTTAACAAATTGCTTACAAATATATGAGAACTTCAATCCTTAGACAAATCTATAGCTATCGCTAGTTAGACTCGTCCATTGATCTGATTGACGACAGTATCGATCGATGTCGCTATTGCAGTGTCGATCGATATGTTTTGCCGTCGATCGATTACTCTATAGGAGTATCGATCGTTATAGCATCGAATTGAATTGAAACTGTGTTCACCCGAGAATTTCTATTAGACCGCCTTTCGCACGTGCCTAATAGAGTCTGAGCTTAGCCAAATGATTTCAGGATAATGACTATTAGATTAGTCACTCCATAATCATACTTCTAGGTAGCTAATCTAGAGTAAGCATTAGAGTTCATTTGGATAATGAATATAACAACTCAACACTCCATAGTTGGGGCTAATCCCTCATAACTATTTGAACCCTAAATGTAACAAATGAATCTACTCAGACATAGCCAAGTTATTCATAGCAAAAGAATAAGATGAAAAGAAAATACTTTATTGCTAAGTATAGAATAGAATACAAAACTAAAACTCTATTTTTTCCCCTCTCCCTTTCTAGGGCTCATAGGCATAACTATAAATATGAGTACAATTAGATTAAAAACTCGTCAGGGGCAATCTTGTAATTTGGTGAGAACTTGGGATTCAAGTCGGCTAAGTAAGTCTTGCTCATCACGCTCTGTATCAATCGATGGTACATGGTGTACATCGATCAATGGAGTATCTCGACTTCAACTTCTACGGAAGCGTCATCGATCGATTTCACAAGGTGTGTATCGATCGATATGTGTCTCTCATTGTCGGATCTTCATAGTCATCTTGGAAAACTCTCCTAGCTCCATAAGGCACATAAATCATCACTTTACTACAAAATGCTCCTGAACCTGAAAACATACCTAATAGACTCCAAAACATAGATAATTATTATAAAAACATATCAATACCATGACCAAAAACGGGTCAAAATCATGGTATATCAAACTGCGTTGGCGACATCAGGATGAGTGAATGTAAGGTATTGAAGAGCTCCGGCTAGACTTCGATACTCTGTCGGGTTCTTGAGTTGAACGCATGTAGCAGCTGAGAGCTTTGAGTTGACATCTACTGGAGTTGACACCGGCTTACAATCAGTCATTCCAGCTTTTGCTATAATCTCAGTAGCATATTGTTTTTGGGATAACAATATTCCTGACTTGTTGTATTCAACTTTGATGCCAAGGAAGTAGCTTAGTTTACTCATGTCTGTAATAGGAAACTCTTTCTTGAGCTGCTTTATAATATCTGAAACCAACACTTGAGATGAACCAGTTAGTACTATGTCATCTACATATAAGAGTAGGTAGGCAAGATGAGTTCCATGTCAAAGAACGAACAGAGACGGGTCACATTTGCTAGATGTGAAGCCAAGTCGTGAGAGATATGAAGCAAACCGAGCATTCCATGCACGAGGTGCTTGTTTTAAGACAAACAAGGCTTTGTGCAACTTACAGACATGATGCGGTTTTGTCTTGTCTACGAAACCAGATGGCTGGTGCATGTATATCATCTCAGATATGGTGCCATGAAGAAAGGCATTTTTGTCATCTAATTGATGCATATCCCAGCCTCTCGAAACCGCAATGTTGAGGACAGTACGAATGGTTGCTGGCTTGACCACTGGACTGAACGTTTCATCATAGTCAATAGCAGGCTGCTGCAATTTTCCATTAGCCACGAGTCTAGATTTGTTGCGAGTGGGAACCATCTGCATCATGTTTATGCTTATACAGCCACAAAGAGTTAATAATGTTAGCTCCATAAGGTTTAGGTACTAATCTCCAAGTCTTATTTTTATTTTGAGCATCGTACTCTTCCATCATTGCTGGGTTCCCGTTCGGATCAAGTAAAGCTTTTTGTGGGCTATTAGGAAGTCTAGACACAGTAGAAAAATAGAGTGAAAAGATTTTCTTTGGTTTTCGAACACCAACCTGACTCCTCGTAATCATTCTTGCAGCCGGAAGAGATGAAGGTTGAGCAAGAGTGTTTGATGGTATAGTCTCAGTGGCAGCTATTGGTTGAGGAGGAGCAGAGACAGGTGGTTACAAAGGAGCTTGAAGAATGTCTTTGAACACAGATGAGGTATAGTCTGTGCCAAGAAAATCAAAGACTCGAGCATTTTGAGATTATGTTTCAGCTTTTGGAAATTTGTGTTCATCAAAGACAACATGTCTAGAGAAGATGATGCGAGTTGTTTTAAGATCAAGACACTGTACCCTTGATGATGGAGAGGATAACCAAGGAACAAGCAAGGAGTGGAGCGAGGTGAAAGCTTGTTTGTGGTGGCTGTGTTCAAATTTGGAAAGCAAAGACAACAACATGAAGTGAGGGGTTTTATAACCAATCGAAGATGTCGGTAAGATGTTGAGGACATGGGCAGCGCATGAAGAGCTTCCGCCCAGTAAGTAGGAGATAAATGAGCTTGAAACAGAAGAGTCCTTATGGCATTGTTGAGAGTTTTTATCATTCTTTCAGACTTCCCGTTTTGCTGAGAAGTGTGGGGACACGAGAACCTGAAAATGATGCCATTTTTAGCGAAATGATCATGAAACAAAAAAATGTTATATTCACCACTATTATCGCATTGAAAGACTTAATAGTTGACTTGAATTGTAGTCTGACATAGGCACTGAAATGGAGAAATTTATAGAAAACATCGCTTTTCCTGCGAATAAGATAAACTCATAAGTAGTGAGTGAAATCATCAAGAAAAAGAACATAAAACCGACAACCACTGATGCTGGAAACCAGGGAGGTCCAGACATCGGAATGAATGAGTTCAAAAGGTTATTTGTTTGACTGATAGATTTCTGAAAACAGTGTTTCAATTATTTCCCAATTTGACAAGCATTGCAACAAGAGAGCAACTTGTCTTTATTACAAGAAATTAAATCAGAAGAAATAAGTGAAGTAAGAGTGCTATTGTTGGTGTGAACCAAACGCCTATGCAAAAGAGAAGGAGACTCGGTGGTAACAGCCAGTGCCTTGGCTTTATTGAGATGAGAGGGCACTGGATAAAGATCACATGTACTATCATTGCGGAGTATTATTTTCCGAAAATGCAGATGCTTCACAGAGAAACCAAAAGGGTCAAATTCCACAGAACACAAATTGCCAGTAGTAAAACGACGTACTGACACAAGATTTTTAACAATATGAGGAGCAACAAGAACGTTTTTCAAGTTAAGCAAATGAGATTGAGAAGGAATAGATGAATGACCAATGAAATGAACTGGTATAGAAGAACCATTACCAAGAGTGACGGTACTTCCGGTGTTCGAATTAAAAAAAAAAAAAAAACAGAATGGAAAATACCTGATGAAGAAGCCAAATGAGCAGAGGCACCACTGTCCATTAACCAGCCGTTTTAAGAGGGATCACTTAGTGTCATGGTGTTAAACGCCTCAGAGAAGCCTTTTGTAGGTTGAAAGTTGGTATCTGCCATGTGAGCTTCAACGTTTGTAGAAGACTGAAACGATGGTGGTGGAAACGGACGAGGATTGTATGATCTGATGATAGTTGTTGTTATTGTAGCGGCCTCTGTTCCTATTTCCACGTCTGTTTCCACGGTTGTTCCGGTAGTTGTTGTATTGCTGATTGAAGTTGCGAGGTGAATTTGCAGCAACGAGCGCAGTGGAAGACGACGTATGGGCATTATTTATGTTGTATTGCTGTTCATATTTCCACGTATGTTGCCACGGTTGTTCCAGTAGTTGTTGTATTGCTGATTGGAGTTGCGAGGTGGATTTTCAGCGATGAGAGCAGTGGAAGACGACGCATGGTCATTATGAGAGGCCGTGACTTTGTGAGATTTTTTTAACCTCGTTTCCTCCATCTCCAACATGTTCTTTGCATCATCAAAGGTGGGAAATGGTTTTTTGTGCTTGATCACATTAAGAACGTAATCAAACTTCTCATTTAAACCATTCAACATGTACATTACCAGAGTCTTTTATGGAACTGGTGATTCGATATTTGCCAAGAGATTTGCAATAGACTTGAGTTGCAGACAATAATCATGAAGGGAGAAATGACCACTCTCCTTGGTGCGAAGCTCGCTATCTAGGTGCATAACACGGGCTTCTTTGTTATTTCTGAATTGGTTTTCAAATTGATTCCACATATCATAAGCGTTACCTCTTTTCTTGAAGGTGGACTTCATAAAGGGCGGAGTGATAGTACCATACAGCCACAACTTTACGATGGTGTCACGTTTGTGCCATGCTGTATCGTCATCACCAGTGGGGGTCGAACTACCGTCGAGATGGCCAAGAACATCGAAGGTGAGATAGTGCATCAGCAATAACTCTCTCCACGCTTCGTACTTGCATTCGTCGAGATCCAAAACAATCGGTATGTGGGTTTTGATGTTCGTGACACCAAAATCTTTCTCTGTCGAGGTGTTTTGAGCAGCCATCGATGGAGAAGAAGAACAGAAATTTTGTCACGATAAAAAGAAGAAAAAAAAAGAAGAGAAGGATCAGATGAATGGCTCTGATACCATGTAAAACTGTATATTCTCTCTTGATTGAAACCGTACAATGAGAATCCTATTTAAACTAATTACAAACGTAAGATCCGTAGCCTTGGAGGAGAATAAGGAAACATAGATATTTACAATTGACTAAATCAATCAAGAATATTTGACAATATTCTTTCAATGAGATCAGCTTTATATCTTTCAAATTATTTTATTTCTAAATATGCATATATAGTGTCATAGTACCAAACAAAAATTGTCTTTTTTTTAGCAGTCAAACAAAAATTATCATTAGTATCAAATCTATGATATCCATATAATCATTTATATTTGTAGATCGCATTATCAGAATTTCTTGTATTTGTAGATCACATTATCAGAATTTCTTGGGTTTAACTAATATTATGATATCAATTTTCATACATTTTTCTTCTTCCATAGTTTATATAAAATAAAATTCCATACTTTAAATTAATTGATAATAATTTGTCGTCTACTTTTAATAAACTTTTAAAAAAAATTAGAGGGAACTGAAACTAATTATGTACAATGGAAGGTTTTATATGTGTTTATGTAAATATATAAATTATATGGCCTATCTAAATTAGATGTTTATATATGTGATCCCATGAAACATTTTATACAATCAACTAAGAGGGATCAGTTTAACTAGTTAGAGTAATGTTGTTTATGTGCTTGTACATGAGTTCTAGTTTAATATTTTGTCAGAGGTTTCAAATTTTCTAGTAATATGCCAAGATTTATCAAAATCCAATCAAATTTAGGCAATAGGTATTTTTTAAACACGGCAGTTTTAAGTTGAAACATGTAGTATAAATGATACAATCCCAAAGGCTTCCTTTGTTGATTTATATTTATGAATTTTGTTATACTAGAAGTCTACGTTTTCCATCATGTTTTACTTGGTGGCTTTATTCTTTATCTTTAAAAAGGAGAAATATTTCAAATAAACTAAGCTAACCATATACTTACTTATCAGTCTTTTTTTTTGAAAAAAAATAGGCATTTCAAAAAAAATTTAGAGTTCGACTGGTTCTCCCGCCATTACCTGCACACACAACTTTTGCGGTTGGTAGCGGTTGTTAGCGTTGCAACAATCACAAAAAACGCTAGGGTTGACGTCAATTGACCCCATGTACTATACGCACCAACACTCAATCCACCCAGACTTTCAAGCTCCTCAATTATCCTCCTAAACTATTATTTTCAACAATTGTCCCCAATTTTGAACATATTACACAAATCAAGTTTAATAACTGATAACGCGTTTAATTAAAATTGATTACCCAATTAAAAACCCGATTACACATAACCCGACTTTAATTTTCGCTAATATCCGACCCAGATAGAAAGTTGGAAAAAAAAACAAAACACGGGAAAAAAACAAAATCGATTTGGGGATTAGGGTTCTTGAGTCTAGGATTCTTCGACGATAGTGGAGGACGACAGAGTTTTGATTCCAGTTTATGTAGATTTGGGGATGCATGATGGAGATAGCTGGGTTCCTGTTACTATAGATGAAGAAAGTGAAAATCGAGAATGGAGTATTCATGTTACTGCAGCTTCGTCAACGGAGGAGGAGTCAAATATAAACTTAAGTCTTGTTCCCAGGGAGATGGAAAACGAAGGGATGAGGAATATTGGGAGTATGAAATCGAGAAAAAGCCAAGAAAGTCCAACGAAGGAGATGAAGAATGGGAGTATGAAATCGGGAAAAAGCCAAGAAATTCAAACGGAGAAGATAAATACGAAGAAATTGAAAATGGTGAAGAATAAGAAGAAGAGCTGGAGGATCGGTATGAGCTTGAAATTGAGCAATCAGTGGAAGATTTTGTGGATGATGAGTTCATTGGGAGGAATACGGGTCCTGAAAGCGACGATGAAGACGATGATGAATTTTATCCGAGAGACAGAAAACGCAAAAGGTCAGAGGATAAACTTTATGTGGGAACAGTTTTCTTCTCTGGTTTTGAGTTCAAAGAGGAAGTGTTACATTATGCTTTACGCAAAGGTCAGAATATAGATCAAAGTAGATGGGATAAAACGAAGCTTAGCTTTAACTGTGCGGTGACAGGAAAGTGTAAATGGAGGGTTTAGTGTGCATTTGATGAACCCACTCAGAAGTGGTTGGTGAAGACTAGGTACAGATATCACAGCTGTACACCAAATGGAAAGTGAAAACTTCTGAGAAGTCCACTAATAGCAAGGTTGTTCCTTGATAAACTGAGGGAGGATGGCAATTTAATGCCTGAGAAAATTCAAGAGATAATCAAGGAGAAGTGAAAGCTAATACCTTCAAGGAAACAGTGTCAGCGAGGAAGGACTTTGGCTTTGAAATGGCTTCACTGGGAGTATGCAGACCAATTTGCACATCTTCGAGGTTATGTGAGTGAGATTTGAAGAACCAATCCAGGTACGAATGTAGTCCTTGAAACCATTCCTAATGCTGCTGGAGAAGATATGTTTGATCGGTTCTACGTTTGCTTTGAGAAGCTTAGAAGCTTGTGGATGGGAACTTGTAGACCTATTATAGGTCTCGATGGAACATTTCTCAAGGCTGCAGTGAAAGGCATATTACTTACTGCTGTAGGACATGACGGAAATAACCAGATTTACCCGTTTGCTTGGGCTTTGGTACAAGGTGAGACAGCTGATACATGGCTCTGGTTTATCAAGCAACTCAAATGGGATCTGAAACTTGGAGATAAAGATAAGTTTGTATTTCTATCGGACAGCTCAAAGGTAATAATTCACCCTTTAAATGCATTGTTTTATCCTATATTAATTGTGAATGTCTGAAATTTATAATTATAATTGCAGGGTCTTATAAGCGCAATTGAGTCGAAGTTACCAACGGCTGAGCACAGAAGGTGTGTTAAACACATTATTAAAAACTTAAAGAAGAAGTACAGGAAGAAAGAGCTTTTTAAACCTATGGTATGGAATCTAGCTTGGAGCTACAATACTACTCAGTATCAAAAGAACCTAACAAAGATGCAGAACTATAGTATGTCACTCTTTGATGATGTTATGAAACTAAAACCAAAAACCTGGTGCCTGCCTTTCTACAAGCTTGGCAGCTGTTGTGAGGACGTTGATAACAACGCCACTGAATCATTCAACACCACCATTACTGGAGCTCGAGCAAAGGTGGTTGTACCTATGTTGGAGACCATCCGAAGGAAATCCATAATCAGAATTGCAAAGAGAAAAAAGAAGTCTCTTAGGCGCAATGAGAGGTTTACCAAATATGTGGTGAAAATGCTCGAGTCTCAAAAAGAAGATGCTGACAAATGTACAACGACTCCTGGAACTCATGGTGTATTTGACGTACGTCTTTCAGGACAGACATATGACGTAAACACCAATAGGATGACTTGTACATGCGGGAAGTGGCAGATAACTAGTATACCATGTGAGCATGCGTATGGTGTGATGATAGATGTTGGCTTAGATGTTGATGACTACGTTTCTGAGTTCTTTTCAACAGATATATGGAAACACACTTATAGTGAGTCTATCAGCACGGTTAGAGGTCCACGTTTCTGGATGAAAAAAGAATAAGTACAAGTTGATTGTAGAAGCATCCGAGCCTACACTTCCTGATAGGAAGAAAAACAACAAGAAAAAGAAGTATCCAAGAATGAAAGGTAAATATGAATCACCAAAGAAGAAGAAGAAGGAAGTAGAGACTCTTGGAAGGAAAGGTCGCACCATGCATTGTTCTAAATGTGGAGAAGCTAGTCATAATGTTAGAGGCTGCAAGGTACAACCGAAGAAAAATATCAAGACAGAACCTAAGGAGGAGGTATTATCTAACCATTTCAGTGAATTACTTATATTTATACTGAATTTTGGTATTACTTTCTAACCATTTTATCTTTGTTTTAGGAACAAGGAAGCACTTCTAAAGGAGAAGAGATGACACAACAATCTCAAACAAGTGAAGACTTAGGGAGGAAGATGAAGTCTAAGATGTTGTTTTATGCGGTTATGCGATTACAAGTTGTTTTCCCTATTTTTTTCTAACTTGTAGTAACTCTAGATGCGGTTTGTATAGATGTTTTCTCTGTTAAACAGAGTGTTGTTATGTGTTTCAAACTCAATTTGTGTTCAACTCTCTTTGTTTTGTTTAAATTTCAGTGTGTTTGATGATTATCTTACTACTTTTTTTGTTAAGAGATAATGATCAACAAGTGATAAATCCAGAAAATAGCTTAAGGTTTGCAGTTACAACATCAGTCTTGCATCATTTTCAGACACACAGTTACAACATTATCCATCATTCTTCTCGATTACAAAGCTTTCCACAAAGCCATTTAATTGTTCCAACGCAGCCAACAGATACATCTTCTTTTGTCTTCATCATCTATAATTTCTCGACATCGTCTTCAAGCCTACTCTATTACTCATGAAGCATATGAATCTCATCAAGAAACACCTCATTCTCCCATTTGAAGAGATGATCTTCATGTTTTCTCTGCAACAAAACCAAACAACTTATCAATCTTAGACACCTCATGTAAACAAAAGCAAACAACTTTACATGTATAGTGATTACACATCGATAGAATCTCCGGTACGGATTCTCCTTTGTTTTGGACACGAGAATGTCAAAGTTTCTCCCACACCAACAGTTTGTCGGAACTCCATTAACAAGTCGCCTAGAAGTCGACCCGGGATTTCTCATCTCTTACGTACCAATTCAATTTTTGAATCTCTTCTCCAAAACCTAGACTCAAGAACCCAAATCCCCAAATCGATTTTGTTTGTTTTTCCGGTATTTTGTTTTTTCGACTTTCAATCTGGGTCGGATATAAGTGAAAATTAAAGTCGGGTTATGTGTAATCGGGTTTTTAATTGGGCAATCGATTTTATTGAACGCGTTTTCAGTTATTAAATGTGATTTGTGTAATCTGTTCAAAATTGGAGACAATTGATGAAAAGAATAGTTTTAGGAGGCTAATTGAGGAGCTTGAAAGTCTGGGTGGATTGAGTGTTGGTGCGTATAGTACAGGGGGTCAAATGACGTCAACCCAAAACTCTATAAACCGTTTCAAATCGCTCTGAATCTCTAAAATTCAAAAGCTGGTTTCAGCTATCGTTTGCGGTTGCGGGCGATTGCGGGAGGATAAAAATATTATTTTTCAGAAAACTATATAAAAATTAAAATAAAATATTCAATTAAAATTTTAAATTAAAATAATTGAAATACTAATTATAAAATTTTTAAAATAAAATTTTCTTTAATTTTTTAAAAATTTAATAGTACAGTTTTATCAATAAAATTTTTATATTTATTATGAAAATATGATTTTAATATTTTGATAATTATATAAAATATAAATATTGTTAATTTATTACCTAACGGCTGATGTATTAGATAATAAACCAATTATAAGTATCCCGCAAACGCAACTATTTTTAATCGTTTAATCAATCGTTTAAATCTCTTATTAAAGCTTAAAACCGCAATCTCCCGCATCTGCATACACCCACAACCGTAACTGTAATCGCTACGTTGTAACCGGTCAGACCCTTATTTATCTACAAACTCGTTTAACGAACATTTAAAATCATAAAATTCGCGCAGTCATCAGCCACGGCATGCACTATGGCATCAGCAAGGCAACATAAAGTTGCGATAGGTACGACCAATGGGTATGCTTGGTTGCAGCACGTAAAACAAATTAATTGATTATTTATGGCTTGATTGGTTCTCCCAGCATCACCCGCAAACACAGTTTTTGCGGTTGGTAGCAGTTTTTGGCATTTTGTAAAAATCATAGAAAACATTATAAAGCGTTTCAAATCTCTCTAAATCTTTAAAATTCAAAAGCTTGTTTCAGCTAGCGTTTGCGGTTGCGGGCGATTACGGGAAGATAAAAATATTTTTTTTCATAAAACTATATAAATATAAAAATAAAATAGTAAATTAAGATTTTAAATTAAAATAATTGAAATTACCAAAATATTTATATTATAAAATTTCCAAAAAGTATTTTCTTTAATTTTTTTTGAAAATTTAATAATACAGTTTTATCAATAAAAGTTTTATATGTATTATAAAATATGATTTTAATATTTTGATAATTATATAAAATATAAATATGGTTTATTTATTACTTAACTGCTGCTGTAATTGATAATAAACCAGTAATAAGTATCCCGCAAATGCAATAATTTTTAACCATTGAACCAGTCGTCTAAATCTCTTACTAATGCTTAAAGCCGCAATTTCTGGCAAACGTCCGCGACCGCAATTGCTGCATTTAACCAGTCACGCCGTTAATCAATCATGGCTTGCTAAGAGCATCATTAACCTTTAAGAGCCAAAATTTGGCTCTAAAGTTTTTTTTTATCTGATTTTTAAAAAGAAAAATTAAAAACTAACCAATTGTGGATCGCCATGTGTTAGTGGAACCCGCAAAAAAAACACAAAAGTTGTCTCTTACATAAAACATTTAAGAGTTTGATTTTATAAAAATTGTGGAATCCACCTCTTAAAAACCCACTTAAAAGGTGGGCTTAAGGGTGCTCTAAGGATAATAGATATGCAACATCCCCAATCATTCGCGAAAATCATGCGCAAAAATAAAGCGTTACCTAAGCTTTTTTAAAAAAAAATAATAATAATAATAACGCTGCTTATTATCAACCATTTTGGCATGGGGAATTGGGCTGTATGACAAGAAAAAAAAGCATAATTTGATAAATAGCCAAAGACCCCACTCTTCCTATACATACATTTCATTTTATGTAATAATGCGGTTTTGTCCCTAAAATCAACCGGTGCAACTTGTTGGAAAGAAAATTAAAAAAAAATTATTAATTGCCTGCAAATAACTTGTGGCGTTTTGTAGAACCACATCATCTATTTATTTGTAGGTATATACTATTTATGCATATAGAATAGAAATTTTAAAAGTTTGTTACTATGCTATTTAACATATACTACACTATGTATTTTGTTTCATTCTATTTATCGTTCTACTTGATGATTAATAAAAAATATTCTATTTTACTTACCAATATGTACTAGTCTATGCATTTTGTTTCATTGTATTTGGATTTATGGTCTATATTTGGGTTTAGGGTTTAATGATAAAGATTTATGATTTAGTATTTGGAAAGTGGGGGTTGAAGTTTGGGTTTACTGACCCTATCATGTATCGTTCTATTTTATGATTAATAAAAAGTGTTCTATTTTGCTTATCAATATATACTATTCTATGTATTTTGTTCCATTCTATTTGGGTTTATGGTTTATATTTGGGTTTAGGGTTTAGTGATAAGAATTTTGGGTTTAGTATTTGAAAGGTGGGGGTTGAGGTTTGGGTTTAATGATAGCAGTGATAAAAGAATAGGTTTTGTGGTAATTATGTAAAGTTATAATTTTATACTATTTGATGATATGGAATAGAACATCCAACGCATATATATGTGGTCAGTAAACGTATACTTGAATATGTACTAGGTTATTTCGTATATTACTATTCTATTTTAATATTTTTCATATTATGTACTATATGCATTACTTCTTTCTTTTTAATCATAGACATTTCAACATTCTAATAATATGTAATGTGCTATTCTATTCATTACTATTCTATTTGATAATGCTTCATATTAGGTAGTCTATCAATATGTGATAGTCAATATGCCACCAAATGAACGACGTCACCTACTATCTCAGTTGTAACTGGAAACCTTTTATGTATAAGGATAAAACCGGATGATTTGAGACACAAATGCGTGATAGTGAATTATGTCAACATCATTGTCACTCACCTAATTTCTCCTTCAAATATGGCTATTACACAAATTAACCCTTGGGGCATCGTATTCTTTCTTTTTTCAAAGAATAAAAAAAGACAAGTTCTTAAAAAATCAAAATCAATGCGTATGACAGAAAGACAGTACGAACCCATTTCCCGCGTTTCTCCCGACCTTCCAGTTTGTTTCGTAGACTTTTAAAGTCTTATAAATATATATATCTACCATATTATGCGTAAACGTCACAACCTAAAAACCAAAACCAAACAGTTAACAAAAAGAAAAAAAACAATCCAAGGAAGATGAAAAGCGCGGTGAAAAAGCTACTATGTTGCGGAGCTAAGAGCTTTTCCCAGAGAGGGAGTTTACCAGAGGAAGGACGAGTTCGAGTATATGTCGGAAACAACATAGATACTTTAGTCAAAAAAAAAAAAAAAAAACAACATAGATACGCAATGCAAGCTAGAAATGGATGCTGATTCCTGACCCACCCTTTGTTCGAGGAACTCCTCCAGTTTTCTGAAAAAGAGTTTGGTTACTCATACGATGGCGCTTTGAGGATAGCTTGCGAGATCAATGTCTTCATCGACTTGATCAATTTCCTTAAGTCAACAACTCATTCTCCTTACAATAACAACATTATTTTTTGAAGATAATCTCTTCTTCTACATTATTTTGGTTAATTTAGCAGAGATGAAAGAGGTCATATTCCAATAATTTATTTTATTATTTGGGTGTAAAAGCCAGTGAGACATGTAGGCATGTGGATTTCATCTCGATCTCAATTATTTTTCCTTGTTTTCTTGGGAATACACTTGATTTAATGTTGTAGAGCTAATTTTCGGGTCAAAGTTTTATGATGAACCCTTTTTGCCATCAAGCATCAATGTACGTTTTTCGCTCTTTGATTTACTACATATACATCATCCATCTGTTACCCTTTTTTGCCATCAAGAATCAATGTACGTTTTTCGCTCTTTAATTTACTACATATACATCATCCATCTGTTTGCTGTCCATTACTATATTCACTTACCAGTCTGTTTATGTGCAAACACACCTTTGCACTATATTTTATGTAATTAGCTTATTGATCATTCTTAGTTTCACCTATGGTTCTCTAAAATTCTTATAAGCCTTGCTGGTAACTGTAGATCCTAAAATCCACACTAAGTACTTTGTAATGATCAAAAGTTTAATTAGGAGAAGACAAATGATGTGTGCAACGATGCTCTTAAACACAACGATACAATTAGAATTCAATTGACAAAAATAGACTTTATTGAATATGGGATTTGATACAAAGTATAAACCAGATTGAGAACAACAATGAAAAATAAAAGTTATGAGCAAACTAGAAGTCCATGGAGTGAGGTCGATTTGATTAGTGATTTGCTCTAGGTTTTTCCGGGTCCTCTTGTGCTCTGCTTTTGCTCTCTTTTTACAACCTTCTCCTCTTCTAACTACTTATGCGATCTTCGAGATATCATTTTGACCTTGTTGAGTCTGATTTACGTCGAGCTCATGATGATCTTACACGGGCTTGCGCCTACTTAATTAGATGCTGAATGCGTCCAAAATTTTTCCCCCAATCCTTTTCTTTTATTGAAAGATAAAGATGGCCCATTCGGACTCAATTGAAGAGAAGCGGTTCAGTTTCTGCGACGGTAGGGATCCGACACGTGTCACCTTCCCGTCTAAGGACCATTGGCATGTGTCTCCTGTTTCTAACAGCTATTTGCGCCGCATTCGAGATGAAACCTAATCATTCATCTTCTTGTTTTTAATGATAGAGCCCTTTTTAAGTCAGCGAATGTCCTTTCAAGACTTGACGTTCTTCTTTTTCTCCTAAATCTTTCTTTCTCTTTCCAACTCTTGCTTGTACGATTTTGTTTCTCTCTAAGCAAAGATGGACACATCATTTTCTTTTCCTCTTCCAAAACTACTGCTGATCATCTTGAGGCTTTATACACGACATATGGTGTTGATTGGGACGTCAAGCTTGAGCTAGCCACCATGCTTGAGACCCCTGAAATTGTCCGCAACAGATTTTGTGGAGCGTATCTCTTGTTCTTTGAATCTTGCGGTCTTTTCTTCCCAATTCATGGACCAATCCTTGAAATTGTGGCCGTATTGGGTATATCTTTCACCCAGGTGTGCCCAAACTTCTTGAGGCACCTCTTGTCCCTCGTGGTCAGAGCTCGCAAAGAAGGTTTGTGATTTCGTTTAGAGGAGCTGCGGCACCTGTGCTTGCTGAAGTGGAACAATCAGAATCTGGAGACTTTCCTTATGTCACCGCGCGTAAGACGCCATGTTATCCAAGGGATTCCATACCGCGATCAATATTGGCGAGAATGGTTCTTTGTCTTCAAGGTCGATCACTTGTCAGTGGGCGATTTTGACTTCACGAGAATTCGTCGTCTTTGGTCCGACGATATAGGTTAGTTCTAGTTCTTTGGATCTTTTACCACATGCATTATTATTATCTTTTGATATCTGATCTTTTAAAATCATTTTATGCGCCTTCAGTGCATTTCAAGAGCTCTATGATGTCGAATGAGCTCCGAGGTCTCTTAAAGATGTTGCGACAAGATCGTCTGGACTGGTCGTCTTTCGATCGCGAACGAGTTTGCTCTGCTTTTTTGCTGCAGGATGGAACTGATCAAGTCCCGGCTATTACTGGGATCTCGTTCAAGCTTAAGGACATTGCGGGACCTTCTAGTGTTCCTCCTCCTTCCGCTAGATCAGATAGGCAGTTGGTTAGGAGATCATCATTCAGGAACTGCAGCCCCGTTGCGGGGAGAAGAGGTCTCGAGGAATCGCCTTTTCTTACAATCCTGGTTTCTGATGTCGAGGGGACTTCTGGGACAGGGGATCGCACATCTCTCTGAGTTCTGGTTCGGAGGAGGACTCTGCTGCAAACAATCGCAAGCGCCGGCGATTGTCGCGGATTGCGTCTCCAACATCGCGAGGTATTTCTTTGGTTCGAGGTCGTGATACATCGGCTCCGAGTCCGTCTGTTTTTCAGTCGTCTTCTCTCAAGGAGAGGGAGGCGTATGCTAAAATCGCGGACGCCAATTCCAAGGTAAATTATGTTCTTTTCTGTCATGTTTTTAGTAAATAAATATTGTTCTGATATTCTCGGAACTTTGCAGGTTATGGTCACCGTTGACGAGTTCTTCGCAATGTTTGAGGGCCACGGCGAGGGAAAGTTAGCGAGGTAGAAATCTGAAGCAAAGAATCTCAGGGAATCGCTTCGGGAGGTTCAGGAAGACCTCAAAAAGAAGACTGGAGAAGCTGCGTTCTTGAGGGATGAATGGAGGAAGGCTCGTAAAGAGAGGATGGTGTTTGAGACCGAGGTCGCCACTCAAAAGACCATGGTTGCAGAATTTCTTGCGGAGAGGGGGCGAGACATCTGTCGCGAATCTTGTACTATGTGTCGCAAGATCACTGACCGTCACAAGGAGGTCATGCCCTTGTGGAGAAGAAATGGTCGGACAAGAGCAAGGAAACCGATGCAGAGATCCAGTTGCGGGAGGTAATCGCGAACATCGACCAGCTCAATGAGATCAAGGATGGTGGATTGGTTATTGATGATGAGTTGGCTCGTCTTAGGGAGATGGAGAGGGATTGTGAAAGTCTCATCGATCTAGCTGCCGTTGCAGATTGGAATGTTTTGGATTTAGATCTTCCCGAGGTTTGTGGTGATTCGGTGGTTGGGGAATCTTCCTCCGTGGCCGGGGCTGATTCTTAAATTTATCTTTTCCCCCCTTTTTTCAATTTTCAATCGGATATCTCGTGTTGTTTTTTATTTTGTTTCTCGAATGCTTTGTTAATGACCATGGATTTATGGTATCTTTTCTTCTTCTCTGAATTTTCGAGATTTTATTCCTTTCAGTTGATAATATTCGGTTTACTTTGTCTTTATAAATATCGAATTCGCTCATTCCATCTTCGTATTTCTGAAAGTTATTCTCTTTCTATCGTCAATCATGACATCGAGGAAAACAAGTTCCCGTGAGTCTGAAGGAATTTGTAAATGGAACAACGGAGCGGGACAGATCCGTTCTGATGATGTGAGTGAAGTGCTCACTGAGGTCCTTCGCGGGGAACCTCAACTTCCTCGTGTAGCAGCTCGATCCGAAGAAAAAGATATGGAGGAACCAAAGATCGCAACTCTTTTGAGTTCTGGTAGTCCGAATAGCTCGGAGGAGCGTGATCGCCCTCTCAAGAAAGCAAAGATTTGTGGAACAATGCTCGATCTGGCCCCGAGAATGACGGTGTGGAGCCGTTTCATTGGCAATTTTTCCATTCCAAGGATTGTCCGATCACGGAAAATCCTGATAGTGTCGCTCACTTGGTCAGGCACTTCAAGCCGGCAGGGTGTCCTCTTCCTTCGTTGCGGAACATGACTGAGCGCGACGCCTATGTAAAGATGGTGGTCGCTCATTCTAAGGTTGGTTGTTTCTGCCTTTTGATCTTGGATACTTACTTTCTTATTATGTGTATTCCTAATACATTCTTTAGAGCATGGAAGCTAATAACAAGTTCGCTGCGACTTTGGAAAAACGTTTGCGAGATATTCCTCGAGCTGACAAACTTAATGAGGTCAAGAAGGTCGTTCGATAGCTGAAGCTTAGTTTGAAGACGGCCCAGGACAGAGAGCGCATCAGTGTCGCTCAACTGACAGCGGTCAAGAAATTGGGAAACCATGCTGCTTCTCTCAAGGCTCGTCTTCGGGTCGTCGTGAATGAAAGGAAGTCGGCTTTAGAGCAGGTTTCCGCGCTGGGAATGCAGTTCGAATCTCTGACCACAAGTCACGCGGATGAACTTTGTTGTGCGACTTATGATACTAAAAAGTCTTTAACCGACAACTATCTGGATGTGTTGATGTCTTTGAAAGAGAAATGGGAGAAGAAGAAAGCTGCAGCGGATTTCGAGATCCGTTTGAGGCCATGGCTAACATTAAACTTATTAAGGAGATAATGAAAAATAATTTCCTCGCTTCTGGCGAGTTATCGCGTCTTCGAGCTAAGGAGGTCGAATTAGGAGCCGAGCTCAATGTGGCGGCGGTGTCGGTTTTTTTGGTTGGGAAGTTGGACCTTCCTCTGATTTTTGAGGATTTACCCGAGGATTTCTACTCTAAGGTTCCTCTGGTGGAGATGAGTCCGGTGGCGAGCAGGGGCGTAATAAATAACGCTAGGAAGATGGCGAGATCGATGCCAATAATTAGTTCTATATTTTTGTATTCTCTCTTTTTTATGTTTCTTTCTGGCGATTTTAATAAAGGATGAATAATAGTGGTTTGTTTGATTTCAATTTACTGTGAGCGTGCGACCATTGTTTTATTTTCGTGGTCCTATGTCAACTTCGATAAATATCGCGTCGATAAGTTGTGTTTAAGTAATGATTTTACTATTATGAAGCATCATGATTTTTTAGCGGGATCCTAACTGTTTCCATAGACTTGATCAAGGTCTCTTCATGCAGTTAAATCGAATTTGTAGAAGTGAAAGTTTATCTTTACTTATTATTAGAAATGGTTCTTCGTACACAGGTCTACATTTTACATAACACAAAAAGATGTATCTGTATGGATAGGTTGTTTCCTGATCTGGATTTGATCTCCTTACGAGAAATTGGTTTGTGGTGAGTGACTGAACTCAGGTCGTGAGCTGCCTACGTACTCTCGTCGAGGGATCAAGTCTAAAGAAAGTTCGATTGCTTACCCGATGATTAGGGTCGTATTTTTTCGTTTTGTTTGTGTACAGAATACGATTCTTTTTTTTTCTTGAGGCTTCTTGGCTGTTCCTACGGATTTGGCTCGATGACTTTGAAGCTCGAGAGATAGCATGTTCTGGAGCTTTTTTTACTCCCTTTTATGGTTTTGATTCCTCTCGGCGTAGGGAACTTCAGGCATTGATGGTAAGTTGATGGTACTGCTTTCATGCTGTATAGCTATGGTCTCTCGAGGATGGCGTTAAATGGAGCGGGTGGATCTATGACGATAAATTCGACAACTTTTCTTACATCTCCGGGGGTCACGACGAGTTTGATGGATCCGAGAGAATAGGTAGTCTCTCCTGAAAATCTGATTAGTGGGGTTCTTTCTTGTTTGAGGAGTGTTTTGGTAAATCCCATTCTTTTGAATGTGTCATAGAAGAGCACGTCTTCGGAGCTTCCGGTATCTATCATGATTCTGGATAATTCGCATCCTCTCGTATAACGAATGCGTCGCCGTGTGGTTATCAAGGTCGCCGGTTTTGTTTTCATCGAAGGTGATTTTTTGATCGGGGCCTGACAAATTTTCCCATATGCCGATGCTACTTTCCGCTCTTCATTGGTGCGCTTTGATGGAGTTGAATGAGTTACATAACTTTCATCCTCCATAAATGAAGTCGATTCTTTTTCCCTTTTTCTGATGGTGCGTTGGGAAGTGCCATTTTTTGGTCAGAGTTGGCTGGTGGTGTCCTTGCCCCACGAACAGGTTGGGTTTGAGTTGACGCGGACTGTGCTTTTTCTTATGTATCGGTTTCTCCAGTAGCCGTCAAATCGTGTTGAGTTTGTTGTTCTTCTTTGGCTCGTGGTGGCATCTGGTTGTTTGGTTGAGAGGAGGAGAATCGATTTCTTCCAGGCCTTGTATCGTCATCGTGATGTCGATACTTATTCGTTCCGTGGTTTGATTTGGTGTCTTTTTACTTTCAGACCCCCACAAGATCATGTCGACTCTATTCTTTGGGGCTGGAGGCGGAGATTCTGATGTTTCTGGTTCGAATTCTCTGCCTTTTTTGCCTTTACCTTTGATTTTTGGGGTCGTCTGATTTTCTTCTTTTTCTGCGTTTTCGCCGTTCTCTTTGTTTTATTCCTTGTTGTGAAGTGTCGCGCGACATTCTTTGGTCGAGTGACCCTTTCGCTTGTGGAAGGCGCAATACTAACTCGGGGCATACATCGATTGTTTGTTTTGTGACGGCGAGTCTATTGCGTAGGAATGCTGTCCTTTGGTAGTCTGTTCCTTCGGGGTATTCGGTTTTTAAGTTATTATATTCTTGTTGGCATGGTATTGTTCCTTCAAGGTGGCTATTACTTCTTTGAGAATTGCGAAATAGGATGTACAATACAGCGCGTCATCTAGTGGGTGGGAGCTCGGACCATCATTTCTTCTCTGAACTAAGAATAAAACCACGTTTTTAAGAGCTGCTAACGCGACTACTTCGTTTACGCTCGATATTTTGGATTTGAGCTCCTAGAATTTGTTTATATATGCTCGTAGTGGTTCGAAAAGTGCTTGCTTAAGGTTCCGCAGATCGGTTTTTGGTGGCATGTGTTTCTATAAGAACGCCGATACCAGTTGGGTGAAATCATCGATTGAATTTTCTTCGAGCCCAGCGAACCATTCCAAGGAGGGGCCTGTGAGATTTTTGGTGAAGAAACGGCAATAACTCGCTTCCCTTTCTTCATCATTGAGGTGCGCCCTCGACACGGCCAAGCGGAATGCTTGCACGTGTACCTTTGGATCGGAGTTACCTGAATTTTTGGGGACTTTGATCTTACCGACGTCATGTAACCTTACACTGGTTATTCGATTTTTGAATGGAGTTCGGCGAGTCTCCTTAATAACTTTATCGATATCGGGGGCCGAACTTGTTGTCATATGTACGATGGCGTGTATTCTTTTGAGTTCGGCATCTTTTTTTTTGAAGTAGCTTCTGAATGCTCCTGCTTGACTCGAAGATCTTTGATAGTCTCCCTGTGGATTTTCGTGCAACGATCTGAAAGGATCGTATGCCAAGATGGGATCTTGCGGTGTTGTGGGTCCTGTTCGCTGAGATACGTCGCCTCCAAAGGAGAATCGGTCATCTTGAGCTTGCTGTTGCGCTAGATATGCTTCAGCTGGCCTGTTTCGAGTTGGGATCGGGGTAGTTCTGAGGCCCTGCATTTCATTTTCGACCTCACCCTGACCGTTATAATACAGACTTCGATAGATCGTCCCTTCTGGGGGGTCTGTCGTGAATTTTCCCCCACGTAACGTTCTGATCGGGTGCTGGCCAGCTTGGGGGAGGAAAAGGCTCCGCGGTTATGAGGTAGTGGTGTTCGTAGGGATGGATCCGAGTGTTGTCAGACTCTTTTCCTGGGATTTTCTCGGTATTTAGCGAGTTCCCTCTCGGTTTGTTCCAGGCGGTTGGCGATGGTTTGGTAAGCAATCTCTTGGTCACGAGATTTATCAATGAGCGTCAAAACCATTCCCCTGAGTTCCCCAACTTCTTCCCGAGTTCGGGCCAATTGGGCTGGAGATCTCAGTCTCCCTGTTTGGGTCGGATCTTTGGGTGTCATTCTGTCCATCGTACTATTCCAAACTCGAGATCCGGTTCGATCGGTGGGAAGGTTTCGATCTGAGACCATACTCCTATTGGTGATCGAAATTCCAGTTGATGGAATTCGTTGATTTTGGATCGCGTTGATGGCTTCGTTGACGCACTACAAGAAAACACGTTTTTACCGACTGACTTTACCGACTGTATATGCAGTCGCTAAATTAACCGACTGATTCCCAACTCATCAGTGACTTCTGTGCGACCATAATAAAACAGTTAGTAATCAGTCGGCAAATACCGACTAAAGTAAATAGTAGCAATGTACTCATATATTAGCGACTGATTTGCGACTAGTACGTAGTCGGTAAATATCAGTCGTTCATCAGTCACTAAATTGGGACTGTTTAGTCACTGAAATATTTTAGGTTAAATGGTCGTATTTCAGTCGTTAAAAACCGGTACAAAACACGTGAATGGTGTTGCTAGGTAGGTGTAACAATTTTTAGCGACTAAACAAATCAGTCGGAAACAGCAGTCGGAAAGTAGTAGGAAAACAGTCGGCAAATTTTCATTATATATATCAGCACCGAGACATTTTATATACCGTCTCAAGCGTAAGAAAGAAAACTTATAGAAAAAAAAACGTTCGGTCATATAATGGGAAACAATTACAACTACACTAATTCTCAAGATTGGATGTACAAGAGGATCAATGAAGAAACCGGGAACTTCTCGGATGAATTCGTAGCGGGAGTAGAGAAATTCATGACATTTGCAAATAGCCAGCCTCTAGCACAAAGTAATCAGGGTAAGTTCTTTTGCCCTTGCAGTGTTTGCAAAAACGAAAAATTTCTCCAGGGACAACGAATTTTGAAACATATATATAGTAAAGGGTTTATGCTCGACTATTATGTGTGGTACAAGCATGGAGAAGAACTTGACATGGAATTAGGAACAAGTTACATTGATCAAACGCATTTTAGTGGTTGTGAAGAAGTTGGTAATGTAGTAGAAGATAGATATGTGGAAATGGTGAATGATGCATTTCGTGATAATGTGAGTTTTGAAAACTATCAACATGGTGATAGTTATCAAAATATGGTAGATCCGGAATGCAACCATTCTAAGAAGTTCTACAACTTGTTAGAAGGAGCGAAAAATCCTTTATATGATGGTTGTCAAGAAGGTCACTCGCAGTTATCATTAGCTCTAGGATTATGCAAAATAAGGCAGATTATAATCTGAGTGAAAAGTGTGTGGATTAGGTATGCCAAATTTTGACAGACTATTTACCAGCTGGAAACCAATCAACCGGTTCACATTACGAGACAGAAAGGTTTATGCGTAATTTAGGCCTCCCATACTATACAATTGATGTGTGTGTTAATAATTGTAAAATCTTCTGGAAAGAGGATGAAAGGTGGGATAAGTGCCAGTTTTGTGATGCACCAAGATGGAAGCCTAGAAGCGAACGTCGTAGAACCAAAGTGCCATATAGTCATATGTGGTATTTACCTATTGCTGACAGATTGAAAAGAATGTATTAGAGCAAAAAGACAGCAGCAGCGATGAGATAGCATGCGGAGCACCAAACAAAGGAGGGTGAAATGTGTCATCCGTCAGATGCGGCGGAGTGGAAACACTTTCAAGATCAACATTCCCGGTTTGCGGAGGAACCTCGTAATGTTTATCTCGGCTTATGTACGGATTGATTCAATCCATTTGGGATGTCTAATAATCATTTGTTGTGCCCAGTGATCTTGACTCCATATAATCTACTCCCTGGCATGTGCATGGATACAGAGTACTTGTTTCTCACAATTATGAATTCTGGGCCAAATCACCCGCGAGCAAGTCTAGATATCTTCCTCAAACCTCTAATTGCAGAGTTAAAAGAGTTGCGGTCTACTGGAGTTGAAGCATACGACGTTTCCTTGAATCAAAATTTTAATCTTAAAGCCGTGCTTTTGTGGACGATAAGCGACTTTCCGGCATATGGCATGTTATCAAGATGGACGACTCATGGTAAGTTTTCTTGTCCAATTTGCATGGAAGATACAAAGGCTTTTTATCTGCCTAATGGAAGGAAGACATGTTGGTTTGATTGTCATCGGAGATTTCTTCCTCATGACCATCCACTGAGGAAGAACAAAAAAGACTTCTTGAAGGGAAAACACGCTATGATCGATTTTCCACCCGAGTCTTTGACTGGTGAACAAGTTTATTCTGAGCGGTTAAAAGGTGTCAATCCACCAAAAACGTCCAAGTGTGGCGGAAATGGCCACGAGAAGAAGAAACCTGGCTATCGGAAGAATCACAATTGGCACAAGGAAAGCATATTCTGGGAGCTTCCATACTGGAGGGACCTCAATCTTCGACATAATCTTGATGTTATGCATATTGAGAAGAATTTTTTTGACAACATCATGAATATGGTTATGAATGTGAAGGGTAAGTCGAAAGATACAATCAAGTCAAGATTGGATATAGAACTTTTCTGTGATCGGCAACACTTACATGTTGATAGTCATGGTCAAGCTCCTTTTCCTCCCTACGCACTGGACGAGAAAGGAAGAAAAAGTTTATTGGAATGTGTGAAAAAGCGGTAAAATTCCCAGACGGTTATGCATCAGACTTAGCTAACTGTGCCGATACAGAGAAAGGCAAGTTTCAGGCATGAAGAGACATGACTGCCAAGTGTTTATGGAGAGGCTAATTCCATTTATATTTGCAGAACTCCTAGACGAGAACGTCCATCTTGCATTATCAGGTACTCGTTAATTAGTTATATTTTTATGATATATTACAACTCTATGTGTTTATAACTTGTGTTAGTAATAATCTAAAATTTGAATATTTATTGCAGCGGTTGGTTTATTTTTTCGTGACCTTTGCTCGAGGACTTTACAAAAAGATCGCGTAAAAATACTTAAGAAGAACATTGTTTTGATACTCTGCAATTTGGAAAAGATCTTTCCACTATCATCTTTTGACGTGATGGAGCACTTGACTATACATCTCCCTTACGAAGCTGAACTAGGAGGCCCGGTGCAATATAGGTGGATGTATCTATATGAAAAAAATTTCAAAAAGTTGAAAGCCAATGCAAAGAACAAAAGATATGCGGCAGGATCGATAGTTGAAGCATATATCAATAACGAGATAGCTTATTTCTCAGAGAACTACTTTACTGACCATATACAAACGAAATCGAGGTAAATGTTATAATTAGTCATATATTCATCTTTTCATGTGTATTTACATGCTTTCTTCTAAAATGTGGATTTCTTGTCCTTATATGTGTAGGTTTACAAGATTGGAGGAAGGTGAAGTCCATGTTTATCATGTCGAAGGAGTACCTGATATATTTACTCAAGTAGGCCGTCCAAGCGAAGAAATATAGGAAATTTGGCTTTCCGAGAAAGATTATCTACGCGCACATTCTTATGTTTTGCGTAATTGTGATTATTTTCAAACACTTGAGAGGTATAATATGACAAAAAATTGCCTTCAGTTTATATATATATATCATACTTTGATTTCTCTTATTTTAATCTTGTTGCTCTAATATAGGATGTTCGAAGATTTTCTTTCAGCAAAATGTCCAGACCTTTCCTAAAAAAGAACTCTCCGTGAAAAGAGATGATGAATATCATACATGGATGAAAGATTATGTATGTCTCCGTAATACTATTATAATATTTAATTCATGTATCGTACATAATTTCAATCTTGTATATCCTTTTCCTCCTTGGGTTCAAGACATTGTACACGGACCCATGAATAAGGCCAAAACCTGGCCAATTTATTTCACTAGAGGTTTTCTATTCCATACTCAAAAGCATGGCGAGGGACGAAAGACTTGTAACTATGGAGTATGCGTTAAAGGAGAGAGTTATACAAATGCAGCTGATGAGTCTCATTACTACGGGATCTTAACAGATATCATACAAATCAAGTACGAGGGGATGGTTGATTTGAAAATCACACTTTTTAAGTGTAAGTCGTATGATCATGTTATTGGTGGAGGCACACAGCGGAGCAATGGTGGAATCGTGGATGTTCTTTTATCAAGAAAATACTACAAATATGATCCATTTATTCTAGGTATGTTTATATATATATATATATATATATATATATATATATATATATATATATATATATATATATATATGCATAATATTTATATTTAACTTTATTAATTATATTTTTTTCACAGCATCTCAAGCACATTAGGTTTGTTATATTCCATACCATTATGTAAGGAAACTAAGGAAATTATGGCTGAATGTTCTAAACGTTAATCTGAGGAAAATCATTTCTGGAGAATATGAAGACAAAGATCCGGCGACGTTGCAACAAGGAAACGATGCTGCTGTTTTGATGACCACAGTTGAGGACCTTGAAGTCGAGCATTTGGTACTCCCTCGAGTAGAACCGATAAATATTGATTTCGATGTGGGAGATGCAGAACTAGAGGATGAATTCCGATGTAATTTATCGTCTTCAGACGATGATGATGAAGATGAAGAAGAACCGTACCAAGTTTCTTAATTAAGTTTATGTGTAATATTATCTTGCGATATGATGTTCGAAATTTCGGTTACCATATGTAGTATTATGTTTCATATATGTTGTAAACTTTATTTGTCATGTGTAATATACTATATTTTTAATATTTTGTTATATAGATTTAAAAGTTTAGGGTTTGGGTTTAGGGATTAGAGTTTGAGCTTTTTACCGACTGAAATCCTACTAATTACCGACTGAAATCCAACTAATTATCGACTGTTAACAAAATTTTCGGGTTTACCTCCAAAAATGATTAAACCGCGAAAAATTTCGGTTTTGCCAACATTATTCTAACTTTTAGCCCCTAAACCCGCGAAACCCAATTATAATTTAGGCCCAACAGTACTAATCTATCTAATATCTGAGAAAACCCTAATCCCTTTGACCAAAAAAAAAAAAACCTTATTCCTAATCTCTCTCGACGGCTCTCTCCCACCAGTGTCAATCTCTCCAACCAGTGTCGATCTCTCCCACCAATCTTCAACTCCTGTTCTCTCCGACGATGACTGGAAAGAAAAAGCGAAAAAACCTCAAACCTACTACCTCTAGGGTTGCAAAACGACCATCTTCTTTACCACGGCAGTATGACTTCATACCGACGGATGCATCTCAGTCCATCCCACCGGTTCTTCCTAGGAGTAATAATCTCCCCTCCGTTCGCGATTATCCACCTCCGAGGAATCTGTTCCGACGACGACCTTCGCTCAGTCTCCTCTCACTCCAGCTGATGGTAGTACGTCTAAACCTCAACAGCCTCAACAGCGACAAACTCAATCGACTGAAAATATCAACCCCCGTCCACCATCTCAAGTGCCTCCAGCTCGAGCATCTCAAGTGCCTCGAGCTCGAGTATCCCACTCTTCTCCAGCCCTAGTATCTCAAGCGCCTCCAGTTCGAGCTTCTCAATCACCTCCAGCCCTAGTATCTCAAGCGCCTCCAGTTCGAGCTTCTCAATCGCCTCCAGTTCGAGCTTCTCAATCTCCCCACAGTTATGAAGCACAAAATTATCATATCCCAGAAGAGGAGGAGGATATGTCTGACGTAGAGGCTCCAGAGGTTGAACTTAATCTCGCCTCTGACCATTTGGAACTTTTGAACTCCTACCTAAACCAGCCAGGTCGAGCGAGGAACCTGAATATAAATGTCCTGTCTCCCAACCTGGAGCCTAGAACCACATGGTAATTTGTCTTTCTTTCCTACAATTGTGATTAGGATTACATTTTGGATTAGCTTTGTTGTGTGATGTACCGATTTGTAGTTAATTAAATCAAATGGTAATTTAATAGTAATAGTTGAGTTTAAAAATGTTGTGTCTATGAAACACCAATCTTTTTTAATTTAAATTTGTATTTGATTTTAATCGTAATAGTAATAGTTTCTCTAAAAATGTTGTGTCTGTGAAACACCAATCTTTTTAATAGTAATAGTAATAGTTTCTCTAATATATGTTTGTAGGTTTGGTGATAATTTTATTTTGTACTGATGATAATTATTTGTTTGTAGGTTTGGTTATGACAAGTCGAAGTTGACTATGAAGATTACCAAGATTTTAAAGAACAAGTTTAATAAGCCTTTCTACAGCTGGACTCGTGTGCCTAGAGAGAACTTTACTTTCTGGAATTTGCTGTAAGTTTCTCTGTCTATTCTTGTCTTTGAGTTGTATAATTACTAAGCAACTCAGTTTTTTTAATTCTTTGGTTTTTGATGGCTAACTGATATCTTCTATGTTCATTTGTAGAAAACTCACACATGGCATCCATCATTGACTGGTGTTGTTCAAGAACATTTTGAGGCAATTGCTCTATTACGAATGAAAGACATTGTCAGCGAAGTAAGGACTTCTCGAGAGCAACCTACTTGGATACACGACACACTCTGGAACACAATGACTGACTATTGGGACACTGATGCTGCGGTTGCAAAGAGCTTGATAGCATCAACAGCTAGACTGTATGTACGTCATGGCCTTGGTGTTTACACACATAACTCTGGCCCGAAGTCTTATATGAAGATCCAACAAGAGATGCTAAGTCCCTACTGCTTAGTGGTTCAGCCTGATATGTTTGGTTTTTTAATTATTCTGATATTTTCTTCCATTTCACTTGAGGTTGTTGAATTGGGAAGACCAGTGAGCTTTGGTGAAGTATTCATCAGAGCTCATACAAAATCAGATGGAACCTTCAGTGATTTCAAAGCTGAACAAGTTGCGAGCCTTCAGACTGATCAAACCGAGACCTCAAACAGGCAGCATCCAACCACTATCAACAGAAGATGAGAATGAGCTGTTTATTCATGTTGGGTTTCTTACTTTAAAAGTATATGTCTTATATTTATGGTTAAAGTCTATGTCTTATATTTTTGGTTGTTTTTGCTTGTCGTTGATAGTCTGATACTTGTTCTTTTTGTGGGCCACTTTCACCAATGAAAGGGGACAAATTTATGGTCTTGGAAGCTTGAAGAACCAGCTTACTGAACTGCCATATGACCCAAGAAGCTTGGCCTCCTTCATGCAATTGCAACGGCAACTTGAAGAAGCTCAACGCCAAATAAAAGAGCAAGCTGCTCTTCTTGCAAAGGCTGAGGAAGAGCGTGCCCAAGCTGCTGCTGCTGCTGCAGCAGAGGTTGAGGAAGAGCGTTCTAGAGTTATAGCTACTCAGCAGGCTACAATCCAAGATATCTCAATAGTTAAGAAGTTCTTGAGCACCACAGAACAGAGATTCTTGGACTTCGTCTCCACAGAAACAGCTTCATCTGATTCCCATCATGTTTAGGTCTTCCTTTTACCTTCACTTGAACTCTGTCTTTTGGATATGTGTAAAACTTGTAAACTCCTTATGTGTTGGAGTTCTTTTGGATGTTTGAAACTTGAAAACTCCAAAGTCTTGGAGTTCTTTTGGTACATGTCTAGATCATTTTATGATTTCAAAATCGTTTTTAGTAGTTATTAATATCAATTATTATTAGCAGATTTAAATAACAAATTATGAACAATAAAAAAAACAAAACACCAAAATAATGTATTTAACAATCAAAAATATGGTAGGACAGTCACATATCAGTCACAAAATCAGTCGTAAAATTTAAGCAACGTAGTCACTAATCAGTCGTGATTTGGTCGCAGAAATATACCGACTGTTATCCTACTACGAGATTTAGTCGTTAACGCAGTCGTTAAAGCAGTCGTTAAATTCAGTCGTTAAATCAGTCAGAATACCGTCGTAATATAGTCACTACATGAGTCATAAGTCAGTCGATAATTGCCTACTAATTAACGACTGAAATTACGACTACCAAAATAGTAGCAACTCAGTCGGTAAATGCCGACTGTTTTCCGACTAAATGATTTAGCGACTAGGTGTTTTACGACTATTCTAATCAGTTGTAAATCAGTCGGGAAAGCCATTTAGCGACTGATTACCGACTCATTTTGTAGTCGGAAACGACTTGTTTTCTTGTAGTGACGTTCGTTTGATCGACAGAAGCCGGATTGGTTCCTAGAGCGGTTCCAGTGGGATCAACATCGGTCGATCTTGATCAGGCGTTTTTGAGGTTGGTTGCGTTGGGATCCATAATCGTGCTTGGAATTCCTAGATCGGGTTCTTAGCAAGGGCGTTTTTCGTTTATCTTCCCCATAGTCGGCGCCAAAATATAGATCCTAAAATCCACACTAAGTATTTTGTACTGATCAAGAGTTTAATCAGGGGAAGACAAATGATGTGGGCAACGATACTCTTAAACACAACGATAAAATCGTAATTCGGTTGACAAAAATGGACTTTATTGAATATGGGATTCGATACAAAGTAGTAAATAAGATCGAGAACAACAATGAAAAGTAAAAGTTATGAGCGAACTATAAGTCTATGGAGTGAGGTCGATTTGATTAGTGATTTGCTCTAGGTTTTTCCGTGTCCTCTTGTGCTCTGCTTTAGCTCTCTATTTATAGTTTATCTTCTTTTAACTGCTTCTATGATCTTCGGGATACCATTTCGACTTTTTTGGGTCTGATCTACGTCGAGCTCATGATGATCTTATATGGACTTGGGCTTACCTAATTAGATGCAGAAATTGAGTCCAACAAAGACTATTAAAATAAGAATAAGAATTAAAAGAAAAAGAGTGAATATGAAAAAGATAAGAAATTTTTTTATTCTATAGTTCTTTAAAATTTAAGAAATGATAAAGAATCATACAAAGTAAATTTTCCTCGTAAACTGTGTAATTTTCAAGGAATGTGTATAAATTGATTATTTTCCTTAATTGTTTATGTCACTAATTAGACCTCATAGTTTTTTGTCATTCATTCTCAGATCTACTACATATGTTAAAACTTCCAACTTAAACATTTTAAGGAATTCTTTTATTTTTGGGATATTTGTTTGTTTTAAAATACGTATTTTTCAAAAAAAGAAAAAAAAATTGTAAGAGGGCATCATTTTATGGTTTTGCACTTTAGGCGCCAGAAGACTTCGGACCGACACTAAGTTCACATGTGGTCAACTGACAAATACAATAACACAGCTCTTACACATATATAAACATCTTTTCATCAATCGTAATTATGCTTTAAGCGGTATGGCTCGGAACACAGCTCTTAAATACGGATTCTATGGATTCAAAAAATAGTTGACTGCATTATACTTTGTGGATTCTTTGGAAGATATGAGAAAAACAGAAATCTTTTAATCTACCAAGCTGAGTAAGTCAATGGCACTACGAAATACGAAAGGCCATAAAAGAAGCCGAAGAATGGACACCAAGCTGCCAAGATGAGTGGAGGATATCCAAGTTTCTTCAATTGCTGATTTAATATATTGGCAACAAAAATTTCGTATCTGTTGATTTTAAAGGGTTTACTGGGGGTTGCAACAAGGAACCTGATCGATAAGTTAAAGAATCTCTTCAATGTAAGTCTTATTTTTATGTTTCAAGATGTCTGATATGATGATATAGGGTTTCAAGCTAGGTTGCATGGAATCGAAAACAAATACGTGGAAACGACACGTTTCGAAACGTGGAAACGTGATTTTTAAAAAGAATTAGAAATGGAAATGTTTAAGAAACGTTTATATATATATATGATTAATTAACATGTAAGCTTTTTTTTATTTAACTAAGAGAGAAAATCAAGTTATTTAAGTGTTATTTTGTGGTATTTTTTATAAAAATTCTAATGAATATTTAGAAAACTAACACTTGTTCCATTCGATAAAATGTGGAACCGGCTTCATTTCATATCAAATCATTATACCAAGATAATAACAAAAATCAAAAAATAATATTAAAATATAAGTTAATAAACATGTAATCATTAACATTGTTGGTGTCAAAAACCGTAATCTCGAAATCAACGTCTACGATAATTTCTATTAAGAGTAAAATCATTACTTTCCGCAAAAGGAAAACTAAAATAAGTTTTATAAAACTTATTTAAATCATTTTATAATACTCGAGAAGCCGTTTTATAAAATTCTAATAAAGTTTCCGAACAAGGGGAATCTGCAGAAAACTCGGAAATCGTTATCTCGAAGGAACAAAACAAACGCCGATTACGCGATCTTCCGAGTTAAGCACAAAACCGCGAAAAAACCGTAACCGTCATAAACCGCGAGCTGGTTCGGCCGAACTAGCTCGCTGTACGGTTCACCGTACATCGAGCTAATTATCCCAAGCCTCGATCTCCCACATCCTCGAATCAAGGCATACGTCCTTCGGCACGATCATGTTCCAAACCACGGTCGGAATGTCTATCGTTTTATCTCAATTCGTCATATCGTTCGAGTTTTACGTTAAAAACCGTAAAGTCTTGTTTTCTTGAAAGAACTCAAGGAGATCGTATAAAACGACAACGGTTAAAAAAAACCCCGAACATTGCCTAAGCTATACGATTTACTCGAGATTTTTCGTGAGAAATCATAAGAAACGCATTTTTAATAAAAACGTCGAGTGAATCATAAAAAACGGCGACGATTAACCGGAACATCGAACATTGCCAAACTTTACGATTAACTCGAGAAACTTACTTAAAAACGGGATCGCATCAGGAAACGATCTCGTCTAAAAGTCGTAAAACGGTTTCTTATCGCTAAACGGCTCGGAAAGTACTAAAACACGATAAAAGCCTATCTTGCGACTTTAACGAAATCTAACCAGAAGATACGGCGACGTTTTGACGGTTTACTCGCAGAAATAAGATAAATGTCAAATTCAAAAATAAATGGCAAGTTTGAAGATAAATAGAAGATTTCCGCGGGAAAAAAAAAAGATCGAGATAAATGGAAGATTCTCGATAAACTCGAATCTGGGCGAAATGGAAACACTAAACCGCCTAGGAAGGGAGTATATAAGCAAGAGGCAGAGGACAGAAGCAGAGGACGAAAATTAGACCTAGAGAGGCGGCTGTTAGCTTAGGCGAATTTAGGACTTAGGTATTTAGACTAGCAAGTCGGATCCTTAGAACGTTTTGACGTCTAAGTTCCGCAATTTTCTTTGTAACAGCAGTCAATCTCTTATTCAATAAAAGCTCTTACGCAAATTCTTTATCTGTATTCTATCGTCCTTGTTCTTGTTCATATATATTATGTTGATTTCTTTCGTTTTAGTGATTTTCACAGAGATCCATGACCTTGGGAGAATCAGAGTTTTCCCTAACTTCCCATAATTGACGGAAAAATCGACGGTGTGAATCTCGGTTCCCACAAACATCAAATGGTAAATAGTTATTTTTCCGTGTTTTCAAATAGAATCACGAGTTTCCAAATTAGAAACGCAAGTTTCCATCATGTTTCCAAAATGAAACTTTTAAGAAACGTGTTTCCAAAAATTTTCTCCAAGTTTCCAAGAGATTCATAGTCTGAAATGCTTCCTAAACAAGAAACGAAACTTGACCGGAGTTTCCATGCATCATAGACTTCAAGGTACTAGTATTTTAATATAACTGAAGAAATATGACATATTCTTGGGTGAACCTCTAGGTTCACCATCCAATAGGATTACATTATTTTATATATGATATCTTTTTAAAAATGAAAAAAAATCTTATTAAATTATATTATCTTTTTAAAAATAAAAATACAAAAAAATAAATAAAAAATAATTAATAAAAACAAAAATAATTCTATTTAAAGAAAATATTTTAACACTAAACTCTAAACTCTAATCTTAAACCCTAAACTCCTAGGTAAATCATAAACCTTTGGATAAATCTATAAAAATTTAATGTTTATGATTTACCCAGGGATTTAGGGTTTAGGATTATAGTTTAGGGTTTAGTATTTATGATTTACCCAAGGATTTAGGGTTTAGGATTAGAATTTAAGGTTTAGTGTTAAATTTTTTTTTTTCGTTTTTATTATTTATTATTATTTTTTATTTATTTTTGTATTTTTATTTTTAAAAATATAATATAACTTAACAAGATTTTATTTCTTTTTTAGAAAAATATAAAATATGAAATGATTCAATTTTATTAGATAGTGAATCTAGAAGTTCACCTTATGGGGTGAACCCAAGAATAACTCAAGAAATATATATTAATCCGAGCAAATTATTTTATTTTTTTGGGCAAGATATTAAACTATAGATAAAACAAGTGTAATAGTAATAATTCCGGACTGAGCACAAGTGTGAAGTGTATCTTTACAAGATGAATAGAGCTATTAATCAAAGTCTGTTGAGTGGAATCCTATGACTGTGTTGATGAGCAGTTCTACTCTTTGTCCTGTCCACATGAGATATCACTTGCGGCATAGTCATCCCCACCGATACTATAATCTCTGCAATCCAAACAATAGAATCCGAATGTGCTTAGGCATATTACTACGAGAAGTGTACAATTGATGAATAAAAACAAGCTAAGACTGACCTATTCCTTCTCGGATCGATAAATTTGGCCTAATGATTTCTTCAGTGTTCACCAGAAAGACATCTCCTATGTACAGATGATTCGTAGGCACATACACACTACACAGCTCTTCTTCTCCCTGGTCCGTCTGCGACCGTAACACATATAACTTTGTAAATGCTGTTTTACAGGAATTTGATTATTATTATTTATAAAATTCTTGTCCACTTACCTGAAGTGTCACCGATGATGTGATAAATCCAAATGCATATTCACCAATGCGAGGATGACGGATGATTGCTACCTCTTTAAAGGCGGTTGTGTTTTGGTCTGAGAACAGAAACAAATGTTACAAAAAGGCAGACAACCTAGCAGCATAAAACTACTTGTGTCACCAAATTATTAACATGTATTTTTTGTACAAAGAAAGACAAGAAAAATCATAAGGATGTCTGAATCATACAGCCTTACCCGGAGAAATAGCAGTGCTAACTTGTTTAGAAGCTGAATATAGGTGCCTCACAAAGGGCATTCTCCTAATAAACTGCTCCCCAAGCCAGAAAACCGTAGAACCAAGCCACGAGGAAGCAAATATTCCGACAAAGAAAGTGAAAAGCACCGATGTAATGAACCCAAGTCCTTGCAACATACAAAAAAACAATTAAAAAAGGTCATTATCTGAAATTTAAACCGCTCGGAAATTAAGGAATCTTTGACCAACAAACATAACACTAACTGCATACAATAAGAAGCGTTTTCAGCCTTACCAAAGATGTCAACACCAAGGCTCTCGTATATGGGACTGAAGAAACCATCAACGAACTGGATAAACCACCAGGTGATGAGGAATGTAACAGCAACAGGAAAGAGGACGACACTACACACCCAATATAAATAAAACTCAAAGAAAAGTCGAAGATTTTAGACAGAAAAAAATATAAATTGTGGTAAGAAGAGAGTGTGATTTACAAGCCAGTCATAAACTTCTTGGACACCCAACTCTGAAGAACAGCATAGCAAGCCTGTTCAAATGCAAAATCAGATAAGAGTAATAATCAGCTTAAACCTCCAAATCTTAAATCACTTTTACAATTTGGAGTTCTCTATAACCCTAAAAAGTTCTCAACGACCTCAAAAGTGAATAAACTGTGAGAAACCCTTAAGAATTGTCAACAAATGAACTTAGAAAATTCAAGTATCAGAGGAAAAAGCTCGAAGTTGATTTATAAGAACTCTTCAACCACAGAGAAAGAATCGATCAATAAAAGGTGAACCTTGCGAGTAGAAGAATTGGGAGAGTTGGGAGGAGACTTGGGAGGATCTTCAGGGTCTTGAGGAGCGAGTCCTTGACTGAGTGAACTCGTCGTAGCTTCTTTGTCTTCTGCCATCTCGGATTAGTGAAAGGACGAATCCGAGTCGGAGTCGGAGTCGGAGTCGTAGTCGGAGTCGGAGTCAGAGTCGGAGTTGGAGTCGGACCAGATCTTCGATTTCTTTTTTTTTTTCTCTTTTTTTTTTTATCTAAAGCGGATCATTTGGGACTTCTATGACACTCGCCTTTGAGTAAGGCATACTTTCTTTGATCATAATCTAACGATTTATATTCCAACACGTCATCTATCTGTAAGACACAAAAATCAACGTCGTTTCCTTTTTCCCGGTTTTTCATTGTCTTCCGTATACTTAAATTCTCTTATGAATATTTATTATTTGATGTTTCATTAATTTAAAAACCAACATAATTTATACTATTATTTTTAATTTTTATATTTAATTATAATTTTTTTATCTTAATTTTACATTTTATAATAGAAAACTATATTTTCAAGATAACAATATAATGTATAAGTTATTTACTTTCTAAAAATATAATATGATATTTTTTTAATTATCTAATATTATGGAAATTATGACATATAAATAAAATTACCCAAAATCATGAAGAACTTAATGAATCAGCAAATTCATTTCTTAAATAATTTTTTTTGAGTGATGATTTATATTTAGTTATTAATAGATAATTTTTTCTTTTACTTTTAAATTATATAATATAAAAATATATTTTTAAAATAACAACATAATACATAAGAAATACTTTATTTTCTAAAAGTATAATATTATTAGTGTAAATTTATTTCAATTATAGAATAACTACAACTTTTATATCTTAATTTTAAACTTCTAATAGAAAAATATGTTTTCAAGATATCAAATTAATAAGTAAGATTTATCTTATTTTCTAAGAATCTTATACCATTAATATAACTAGTTGCATACCCCACGCGCAAGCGCGGAGCCGGGATCATTGATTTTTGCTTGTGTTTTTTTTTTGTTGTGGGTTTAGTGGGTTATTCTAATAATACCAAATAATGATGAAATGGAAAGAATGTATCAAGAGTGTAAAGTGAAAATATTGTATATATAATGTGTTAAATTTTATTTATATGCGAAGTAAGTTTTATAGGAATAACTAAATTATAATATAGTTTCTAGTGTATAATAATAGGTGTTTATCTTCTTTTTTATGTTGGAAATAGTTTTTATATCGGAGATCAAAACTTGATATAATTATTTATTTTAGTATTTATAGTTGTACTAAACGATTTATCAATTTGAAAATAACTTTAATTTAAGCTAATATTTGTTGTTTGGGTTTCAATAGATAGGTTTGGATATGTTTTTTTGTAAGTTTGGATTTTTTTCATGAATAATGTGGCATTTTTATTTACGGCATCATCGACTGTGGAAATCCATTCGCTGGAGTCTGTTAAAAATGAAATTATAATAACTATTAAAAATTGAAAAGAAATTACATAGTTATTTTATAAATAACAAAAAATACATAAAATTTGTTGTTTTTATTTTATTTCACATACATAATTTTCTTGAAAATATATATTAGGAAATATGTTAAAACATAAAATATATATTAGGACATGATAGTGCCGCGTGAGACTCGTTTTGTTTTTTGTTTTTTGGGTTGTTTGTGTTTTGATCCATTTTTAATTGTTTTGGGTTTGAATTCGTCAAACTTTAGGATTTTTTCTACTATTTTGGGCTTTAAACAACAAGTCCAAAGGTAAAAAAAATACAAACATTAAAACTAAAAAGTCCATATGATAATAATTCAAACGAAAAAAATAAAATACATAACAGCTGCGTGGTTTGAACCCACATGCTTACAGACTTAATTAGATGCCTTATACCACTTTGTTAAAGTGTATTCATTGTTCATAGTCATTTAAAAAAAAAAAACCTTTAAAATTTAAATGCGTGAGACCCACAAACTTGCTGACATGGACAGCTTTAAGAGTCTTAGAAGTGAACTATAATAATATAGATTTTGTTCTAAATATATAATAAATTATATATAAAATTATAGAACTTATGATAAATTATCAAAATTACTTAAAATCGTGGAAAATATGACAAATCAACAAACATCAAATTCACTTCTTAAATAATAATATAAATTTTTTACATGTTAATTGTAAATTTTATAATAGAAAAATATATTTTCAAGGTAACAGCTAATACATAAGAATTAACTTATTTTAAAAATATCATATTATTAATATAAATTTGTCTTATTATATAATCAATAATAAACAAATTAGAGAAATTCTGATAAATGATCAAAAACATTAATGGACATAAAGATAAGGGTTTATTTCACAAAATTGTTAGTTAAGGGTTTGTTTTACGATTAATCTTTACTTGAGGGTTTAAATTACTAAAAACCCTATAGTAAATAAACTATTGAAAGAAAATTAATAAACAGTTTATTGGTGTAAAAAACAAACTGATTAGAAATATACAACCACAGACATATAATTTATATAAACATATGATACATAATGTGGTAATTTATATTAATTTATGTGGTAGAAACTTTTAAGAATTAATAAATGGAATAAAAAGTATCTTATTTTCTAAAAAATCTGATATTAATAATATAAATTTTTTTAATATATTATAAATTATATATAAAATTATAGAAATTATGATAAATTATTAAAATTATCTAAAATCATGGAAACAATGACAAATCAACAAACATCAAATTAACTTCTTAAATAAGAGTATAGATTTTTTACATGTTAATTTAAAAAATTTTAATAGAAACTATATTTTCAAGATAACAACATAGTACATAAAAATTAAATTATTTTCTAAAATACCATATTATTAATATAAATTAGTTTAATTATATAATCAATAATAAACAAAATTAGAGAAATTATGATAAATGACAAAATTACCTAGGATCATGGAGACAAATCAACAAATTCACTTTTCAAATAATCTTTTTGATGATTTATTTTTAAATATTAATATTTTTATATCTTAATTTAAAGTTTTATAATACGAAAATATATTTACAACATAAAAACATAATTCATAAAAATTATCTTATTTTAGAAAAATATAAAATTATTAATATAATTTTGTTTTAGTTATATAATAAAGATAATAATTTTATATCTTAATTTAAACTTTAATATATAAAATATATTTTTAGATAACAACATAGTTCACAAGAATTATCTTCTTTTTTAAAAATAGGATATATTCATATAAATTCGTTTTATTTATAAAGAAATTATATATAAATATTAAATATGGTAAATAAACAAAATTACCTAAACTTATGGAGAACATGACACCTCAGAAAAATTACTTCTTAAATAATAGTATAGAAAATAAACTATTGAAAGAAAATTAATAAACAGTTTATTGGTGTAAAAAACAAACTGATTAGAAATATACAACCAAAAACATATAATTTATGTAAACATATGATACATAATGTGGTAATTTATATTAATTTATGTGGTAGAAACTTATAAGAATTAACAATTGGAATAAAAAGTATCTTATTTTCTAAAAAATCTGATATTACTAATATAACTTTGTTTTAATATGTTATAAATTATATATAAAATTATAGAAATTATGATGAATTATTAAAATTATCTAAAATCATGGAAACTATGACAAATCAACAAACATCAAATTAAATTCTTAAATAAGAGCATAGATTTTTTACATGTTAATTTAACATTTTTTAATAGAAAACTATATTTTCAAGATAACAACATAGTACATAAAAATTAACTTATTTTCTAAAATATCATATTATTAATATAAATTAGTTTAATTATATAATAAATAATAAACAAAATTAGAGATATTATGATAAATGACAAAATTACCTAGGATCATGGAGACAAATTAACAAATTCACTTTTCAAATAATTGTTTTGCTGATTTATATTTAATTATTAATCATATATTTTTATATCTTAATTTAAAGTTTTATAATACGAAAATATATTTACAACATAAAAACATAATTCATAAAAATTATCTTATTTTAGAAAATATAAAATTATTAATATAATTTCGTTTTAGTTATATAATAAATATAATAATTTTATATCTTAATTTAAAATTTAAATTTTATATATAAAATATATTTTTAGATAACAACATAATTCACAAGAATTATCTTCTTTTTTAAAAATAGGATATATTCATATAAATTCGTTTTATTTATAAAGAAATTATATATAAATATTAAAAATATGGTAAATAAACAAAATTAACTAAACTTATGGAGAACATGACAACTCAACAAAATTACTTCTTAAATAATGTTATAGAATTTAAATTTTATATATAAAATATATTTTTAGATAATAACATAATTCACAAGAGTTATCTTCTTTTTAAAAAATAGGATATATTCATATAAATTCGTTTTATTTATAAAGAATTTATATATAAATATTAAAAATATGGTAAATAAACAAAATTACCTAAACTTATGGAGAACATGACAACTCAGCAAAATTACTTCTTAAATAGTGTTATAGATATGTTACCAAAATCTCTTATACATTAAAATAGAAGCATTATAATAAATTTATTCATACTGTCACTAATATGTGTCGGCCTCAGAATCATTTGACAATAAATGTGTTCATACACTAATTTTTTAAATTCATTATTTAATAGGTTTATACACTATTTTTTTAATTAATTCATTTTTTCTACATTTTTAGCTTTTGTACTAATAAATTAAAAATTCCTACGTGAAACTAATGAATAATATTTTATTGTACAAAAGTTACAAAATCATTAAGATTTGCATCAACTAAAATGTTGGGATGAAAATGTTTGTAGAAATTGAAAATTTCGTACATTGATGAAGTTGGTCATGGTTGAGGCTTTGGTACATAATAACAACAAATAAAGTGATTAATTATGAATTAAAAAAGCTGAGGTGAAAAACACCACACATAAAGTCGGATCTTTAGATTAGTCAAATATTAACATTTTTATAAAGTTTTCATATCAGGCCAAGAATTAGAAACAAAATCAAATTGATAGAAAAAAAATCAAAAATCAGGAAAGCTTTAAAAAGAAATAAAAATTACAAAATCGATTAAAACAGAATTCAGGTACCAAGTGAAGATGTCACTTAATATATATTATTTTTATTGTTTATGAGTACAATTTGATTTTCTTCATATGAAAATGTTATTAATTTCTAGGTTTGTTTTATTTTTACTTAATTTTATTTAAGAATTTACTATCATGTGTTATTTTGAACAAAAATATTTTAAATCTTAATAACGGTATATTCATATATTTATCATCACATTTATATAATTTTACATATACATACATGTACACATTGACATGAGCGACTATATAACTAAATATTCACCACAAGTGAGAATTTTAATTCTTATTAAAGTTGGATTTTTTTGATGTTTTCTTTCACTATCGCCCAAATTGTAGTGAAATGTTTTATGTTAATAATTTTATTTTCTTTTTTTCAAATATTATTTAGATTTTATTTAATTTTCATGTCTTTAGAAATTAAAATAAGAAACTATTAGTTCGATATAAAAAAGGTCTAAAATTTGTATAAACGAAAGCAAACAAATAACAATAGTTTTTGTTATTATCGAAAAAATCAAAAAACATTAAACCTTTAAACCAAACTAACCAAAATAAATATAGATTTAGAATGATAGTTATATTTTAGGAGATTAAAAAACAACGTAAAACTGAACCAATATTCATGCTAAACAGACATAATATCATTTTTATCTTAAAAGTAACAAAAGTAATAATCTCATTCTGCGCAATGCGCGGATTATTACCTAGTTGTATAAGTAATTTTAAGGCTAAAATAGCTGAAAAAACATATGAGGAGTAAAAATTCAAAAAACAAGTATGTAATAAAGTGGTTGTCTCAGAGCATGATTATCCCACAAATCACTTTAGAATGTCTTATTGATTAATTTAATATCTCTTAGATATCAAAAGAGAAGCATTGCATTTAATGCTTTCACACTACCTTTTCCACATGTCGTCTTAATAGAGCTTCTCACTTTTTTATTTTCATATTTGCTTACAGTTTTAATTTTGCGAATATGATTAACATATTAACACAACAAGAGTTACGTATCCGAGAAATAAGTTGCAGGAATGTTCCATCTTCGAAACAATCCCTCTCAAACTATCTGCATCAATATTAGCTGACTTCTTCACATATTCAAGCTTAGTGCTAACCCTTGACACTTTCTAAAGCCGGAATCCGCGGTTCACATGTCCTCTGCCATTATATCCTATGTTTTGATGCTCGAGAAGCTTTGGCTCTCTTTGATGGTACGCGCAGCTCTCTTCTTTCGGTTCTTATGATGTCTTGGACAAATAAGTGGAGGAGAGTTGTTTACGACAAACTGTAACTGATGGTACGCGTGTCGTTGCAGGTTGGATCATTATAAGAGTTTCAAAACGGAGAGGAATGTTGTAGACATGGAGAAGGTTTAAGAAATGACACATTCTCTGAAAGTAGAAGTCTTTTGCAAAACAGAAGGAAAGAAGATTTCTAACAGTTCAAGCTTTGACCACTCTGAAACGTTTAAGTGGAATATTAGGAGCTATACTTCATTCAGCTTACTTCCCTTTCTGTAATAGAAAAACATATGGGTTCTTCTTGCAGATTCAAACAATATATGGTTCCTCCAGAAGGTTACTTTCATGGACAAAGTTGAAGCTATAAGCACTGCATCGAGTGCTATTAGTTAGACATTGAATACTTTAGGAGCAAGCGTCGAGACAAAACATAATGCATTTAGAGAAGTTCTGACTCTGTGAGAAGATTAAGAGTGGGTCTAGATTGGTTTTGCAGCCATTTTCTAAGGTAGCTGGAATTAAAGACGAGATAAAACCGTCAATGCTCTTGCTAACCACTCTAAATTTAAAAGGCTTACGTAACAATGTTTCTTAAAATGTATGATTGGCAGGTCTTCCCCTTGGTGTTCTGAACATAGTTTTTGGACTTGGTCCGGAAATATATATAATGCAAGTTTCTTGTACCAAGCATGAACTTCCAATAAGAAAGAAATACGAAGAAGACATAATATGAACTTCATACTCCGCGCCTTGCGGTTTCAAGACATAGAAGACATATCATGAACTTCCCTAACGATCTCTCTCTTATTTCATGGAGAAGACTCACAATGGTTTCAAGCAATCAGTCTCACCAAAATTAGACATAGAGGAAGCAATGATTACTTTTATAGCACCGAATGAACTCTACGTTATATGGGTTTCGTTTCTATACGTTCATGATTTTATAAGACATGCAGTGTTTTGTGTTTTTCTTTATACAAAACTTACCAAGTTTGTTTAAACCGGATTTTTTTTTTTATAATTTGGTTAAGCCATTTAAATCGGATAACTTAATGTATCTTTTGTTAAATCGCATAACTTAATGTATGCTTTATACAAAACTTACCAAGTTTATTATTATTTTTTTAATTATTTTTAGCCGTGAAAATAATAACTTAATGTATGCTTTTGTTAATTCCTGGAACTCAAGATATTATAGTTTCACATACACGTCCATTGTTTTTCTCCATGCTGTGATTAATACTATTAAACCGATTAAACCGATACTGGTGCAAAATATCCAATACCCAATCCGTTTTAAACCAGAAATATATGTGTTAATGTAATATTTAATGGTTTTATGTGTTTGGCAAGGCAAATTAATGATACTGAATTTGCAATATTTGCCATTTATATGTTATGGTAATATATATAGCTTAGAGTGAACGGCAAGGTGAAAATATATGGCATTAATGTCAATTCGGTGAGCCATCTAGCCCATAGGAAATTAGGTTTACGTTTCTTATATAAGTCATCTTCCTCTCATTCATATATTGCATCTCACATACACTCTAAAACTCTTTTTTTCTGATTCTACTATAATGGCTGCGATAACTGCTGTGTGTGATTTGAAACCATTCGAAGAAGGTATTGAATGTACCAAATGATACCATTGATGATGGAGAAGATGAAAGATGAACTTGGTTTCCACTACTATTGCGTTAAATGCAAGGTGAAGAACCCAAAGTTGATGCCAAGGTAATTACTATTCACTAGCTTTCGTAGATAATTTCTTGAGTACGGATATGTCTTTCTTAATTTAATATGTTGTCGTTTATGTTAGATACAAGTTTCATTTGGCAGTGCTGGACAATACCGGCAATGCAAAATTTCTACTGTTCGACAATCTTGACTCCAGTTACTTCATCGCCCTTGCAATGAGCTAACTGGAACTAATATTGATGAGGTAAGGCGGGTTTTATCGTTGTGAACTGCCAATAGTCATTGTTTTATGTCTTTTAACAGAATACATGCTAAATTGACAGATGCAAGACCCGGATGATCTTCCTTTGACACTCAAAGTTTTAATAGGTAAAACCTATCTCTTCAAGGTTGGCAATGAGAAAGAAAATTTTCTCTACAAGAATGGCACATACAAAGTGCTAAAACTCGGCACCAACATTGACTTGATTACCGAGTTCGAGGAGTGGAGTCAACCAAAGGTAGTATAAAAGATTGTATGTTTTATTTTATGAATCATTACTATTATTTGTATGTTTTTGACCCGCTTTTTTCTTTGTTTCTGCAGGGAGGAGTGAATACTTTGGCTTTGGAAAACTCGGTAATTTCAGATGCACCAGAGGTATTGTGTTTTATTTTTATTTGGGTTGACCTTTGGTTCTTGCAATCAATCTAGAAGTGTATTTGAACACTTTTTTTTATGTATTATATAGGGTTCATTGTCTGGAGGGTCGTCCCAGGAAGCTGAAGCTAACACACTCACTCCTACTAAACGTCAAGGAACAACCATTTTTAACTTGGATGAAGGATATGATGAGATTTCGGTGACAAATAATTTGTGTTCAATTCAGATAAAAAAGGAGAAGACTGACAAAAGTGGCTGAAGGCAGATATGTGCAGGAAGACGTTTAATAGAGGCTTTCATTTTCATTTGGTGTTTTTATTATATTGCAATTATTTGTTACAAGTGTTTTGATTCATGGGTGATATGTGTTTCTTGAACTTATTTGTTATTCTTAAATTAATAAAAAGCCTCTGTATTATTATTTTGTTCATTTTTGTTTTATTTATTTATGATGTTTTATATTAACAACCTACTTAAGATTTTGAGTTTTCACCCAAGTATTGCCAGTTTGAAAATATTGTTATTTGGCTTGGATATTACGCAAATCTTAAGTATGAATATTACATTTATTCCTGATTTAAATCTGTAGGTTGGATTTGACTTAGATATTATGCAAATGAGTAAATAAGGTACCAGAAAACGGAAAAAAAAAATTCATACTTATGATTTCGAGTTTTTACCAAGTATTGCCAGTTTGAAAATATTGTTATTGTCTTTCGAGGTCTCAAGTTATGGGAACACATGGCCATCTAATGAAAATGTATTACATTCTTATTATTGTAGACTTTAAAATTGATTTCAAAACCCGTGTAGTACATTAGTTTTTGTTAACCAAAAAAAACTTGGTTTTAAATGAAGTATTTGGGCACATGGCATAATGAAACCTCTTCAAAGCAAAAACGTTCAGAATTCATATGGGTTGATGTTGGTGACTTTTATATTTATATAGTTGTAAGTATATTTATAAAATATCATCATATCATCTAACCCCTGTTATATATATTTCTGGGATCCAAAATCCAAACAAACTGTCCAATACCTAATTATTAATTGAAGCTTTTTTTACAATACCTATTTTATTTAGATCATTCTTTGTTTTCAGAAGAATGAGATATGCATTTTTATTATAAATGGAATTGAGTTTATTTTATTTACACTAGATTTCTCTATCTTACTTATTGATTTATAGTTCCTATAAAATATCTACACACATCAAAATTCTCTATCGTATTCAAGATATAAACTCAAGAATACTTGTAATCCCTTTCATGCATTCTTGGATCAACATGAACACAAAGGAAAGATCAACAGCCCTTCCCTACATTCTTGGATCTTTCACCATTAGTCGAAGAATAAATCAACCTACAACCAAACCGATGTCCACATTAAACAAATCTAATATTTTTTATATGCTAAATAACGAGATTAATAATCTCATCCCGCGCCTTGCGCGGGTTATCACCTAGTATAAAAGTAATTAAGAACTTTTGATTAAAGACGCCTTAGAGCATCTTTATCCCTAGAGTCCATTAAAAACTCTTAATCAGTTTTTTAATAATAAATTTGTGTTAAGAACTTTAGTTAAGAGATACAAAAATTTGTGTCCTCCATTACAAGCTTCTTAAGTAAAGACTCTTAAAAAAATTGAAAGAATTTGAGAAAGAAGAAAGAACTAGAGAAAGAACATTTGATCTCGGGAATTACACTTTTATTATCCATATCATTTATACAAGTTTCTGATAATACAACCTTTCTTTAACTCAACGTACAAAGGCTAACATATTACCTAACTTCAATGTTCTGCAATTCACCAAAGAACAATTCAACAAGACCTACGCACTGTCTTAGTTCTGCTAGCACAAATAGTTCAAACTACCACCACTGCTATGTTATTAAAGCTCCACTCTCATGTCACACTAGATAATTACCTATTATGCTGCTTAAGAACATACCTCAATTGTGTAGCTTGAAGGGTGGATTTGCAGTGAGAACACTTGAAGCAAGACTTCTGAAAAGGGACACCATCAGCTGAGAGAAGCTCCATAGCGTACACTGTCTTCTCGCACACCCTCCATTTCTGCTGCGTAAACGACATCCTTTTTTGGCTTTCTAGCTCACTACACACCAAAACAAAAACCTGTCCACATATCAGAACCAGAACACAAAGACAAATCCCATCAGTCCATCAAGCATTCTTAACTTATCGACATTGACAATGCTTAGCTGTTTGCATCAAATCAAGATACTCAAACAAGATGAATCAGTAAAAAGACATCAAATTTTAACCGGACTGTAACAAATAATCAAAGGTTCTACCCATCACATGCTATTGCTATTGCATATCAGGTCAGATACTAGGAATCGATTGAAGAAATACTATACATGAACTTGATCGGTGGTGCTTGTGAGATTTATTTTCCTTCTTCTCACTTCTCCTCCCATCTTCTTTGTATGTTCCTCTATGCCTCTTAACTTTTTCTTCGCCTGCCCATTCATAAAGACAAAAACTTGAACATACAGTCTCAATCTAGAAAATCATGTCATCTACAAACACAACGATTCAATACTAAGTAAAAGTTTTGACCTTTCAACCGACTCAAAACTACCAATTAAAAACTGAGTATGATCTCGGAAAATCCATAACCCATTACAATCGGATGAAAGGAATCTAAGAATCAAAACTAAAATCTTTTCACTTGAGTAATCGTTTTTCTATGAAACAAGAGAAACCTAACCCAAAAAGAAAAAACTATCTTGAATATGAACAGAGGACGAGGTTGAGGAAAGATTACCGCTTTCTCGCCGCCGTCATCCTGGCTGAAGCCTCCACCGCCGACGGCTTCTTCCCCATCCTCCTCTGTCAAGCTTCTTCTTCATCCTCATCCACCAAAAATTAAATTCTATCAATCAAATATAATTGAGTGATTGAGAATCAATCTGGAAGAAAAAGAAGAAGAGACAAAAAGATGAAGAGATAGAGACACAGAGAGTAAGAAAAGAGACGCAGAGAGGAAGAAGAAGAGGAAGAGAAGAGACACAAAGATCAATCACTTTTTTCCATTGTATGGGGGCTAGACATGTGTCCTCTAAGACACGCTTCTTATCCAGTTGTCTTCCTATCCACTGGTATGACACTTCTTCAAATCTTCACTCCCACCATTTGATCTCCCTTATCCAGTTGTAAACACCAAAGTTCATGTGATTATAATTGAGAAGTTGAACTGCTTGTTGACAATCTCATTCAATAATGATCCTCTGATAACCTTTAATCCAACAGAATTGTATAGCCATCAAGATCGCATGTAATTCACTCTCCAAAGGTGTAGTAACTCTCTTCCCTTCCGCTTGGACAGCTCCTTTGTAAGTCCCTCAGTTATCTCTTATTACCCACCCTGTAGTACTGTGTAGGGCTGGGAAAAAAACCCGGATCCGAAGAACCGAACCGAACCCGATCCGAAAAAGTAGTATCGAATCCGAACCGAAATTGATTTAATATCCGAATGGGTTCAAAATTTTGGTATTTAAATAACCGAAACCGAACCCGACCCGAACCGAAGTATTTCGGGTACCCGAATATATCCGAAAGAGATTTATATACCTATATATATTAGTTATTTTTATATTAATGTATATATAAAAAACTTTGAAGTTATTCAAAATACTTGTAAATATATGTAAATAGTCAAACATACATGTCTAAAATTACTAAAGTACACTTAAAACATCAAAAATACTTTACAAAATTATTGATTCCCAATCCAAATATTCAAATCAAACTAACTTATATGTTAATTTTAGGCATTTTGACTTATGTTATTCAATTATTTGTAATATGTTATTTTCTTTATAGATTTTTAGAAATGTAAAGTATATAATCAATTTTAAAATTTTAAAAATAATTTAAATGGGTTATCCGAACCCGCAAAGATCCGAACCGAACCCGAACCGAAATTTAGAAATATCCGAATGGGACTAAAATTTGTGAACCCGAAAATCCGAAACCCGAATAGATCCGAACCGAATCCGAATGGGTACCCGAACGCCCACCCATAGTACTGTGGGAATCGAAATTCACATCGTTGATTTTCTTAAATTAAGGAACTTAGGAAAAACCCTAACTTCCCAGAGGTCCCGAATATCTGCTAAACCACACGCCAAGCAATCAAAATACAAAAATAACATAATAGACAATATGAGAATTGAAAAGAGAGCAAAGAGATATCTTATTCCGATTTCGCATAAGAGCAGTACAACAAGGTAAAGCTTTGGCCACATGAGCTGAAGGCGAGTTACCTAGTTCTGGCAACCTAAGACTAAAACCGTAGTTGAGACGCAGCTCGATAACAAAAACGGAAAAATTGCCTATTTGTCCTAAGTGCTAGGTTTTTCTGTGAGATGAGAGCTCTGAAAATTCGTGTCTTCTTCTTGGCCTCGACATTATGCTTATATCCTCCTCCTCTAGGCGATTTAGTCTTTCCTTTTCAGCCTTGATTTGTATTTTTCGAAAATCTTCCATTTTATCTCGATCTCCATTTTTATCTTGGAAAACTTCCATTTTTCTCTGAACTTGAACTTTATCTTCTTCTTGCACATAAACGGATAAACCGTCATTGTATATTTGGGTTGTTCTCCGTCTAAATTCGTAAGTGGGCTTTTATCGCGTTTAGGACCTTTCGGGCCGTTTTGCGCCTTAAGCGTTTTACGATTTTAAACGGGATCGTTTTGCGATATGATGCTGTTTTTATAAAACATCTCGAGTTAATTGTATAGTTTGTCAAAGTCCGGTGTTTTGATTAACCGTTTCCGTTTTATACGATTTACTCGATTTTTTTAACGAAAAACAAGCCTTTAGCCGTTTTTATCGTAAAACTCCAATGATAAGACAGATCGAGACGAAACGAGAGATGTTCCGAACACAGTTCAGAGTACAATCGAGTCGAGGGACGTATTCCTTGTGTCCGAGCAATGCGGATGGTGAAGCTCGGGATATTCAGCTCGCCGGTCCGGCGACCTGAACGTAACGGTTCAGCTCGCCAAGACGGCGAGCTGGTTCGAGACGCTCGACGGCTTGGCGATCTGGACGAGACGGTTCAACCGCAAAGACCGCGAGCTGGTTCGGGACGACCAGCTCGCGGGCTTGGCAAGCTGGAGGGGACGGTTCAGCTCGCCAAGCCAGCGAGCTGGTTTGGGACGGCCTGCTCGCTGGCTTGGCCAGCTGGACAGGACGGTCCAGCTCGCCAAGAAGTTGAGCTGGTTTGGCTCGGCCAGCTCGCCGGCTTGGCGAGCTGGACGGTCTCGGACAGCCTTGCCGTTCCGGTGAATGGGTCGTCCACAGAAAAGGAAAAACCGAGCGCTCATGGGTGAAATATAAGAGTCCCGTTTTTGTTGATATTTGGCCTGTTCCGCGGATCCCACGACACTTGGCGACCCGCGATTGGTCCTTTTTGTTAAAAAAATTTTCTAAATCCGAGAAAAAAAAAGAAAAAAAATTAAGCACCCCCCAGATGGGCTGATGGGATAATGATGGTCTTAAGTCTCTTAATCACTTGTTTAATAACAAATTTGTGTTAAGAATTTTAGTTAAGAGACAACTAAATTTGTGTCCTCCATTACAAGTTTCTTAAGAAAAAATGAAAGAACTTGAGAAGGAAGAAAAAACTTGAAAATGAACATTTGATCTTGTGAATACACTTTCATTATCCATACAATTTATAAGAACATTTGATATTTGTCTTGCCGAGTTTCGTGCGGATTTGGCAGAGAAGAAGGTCGCTCGTCTCAAAGAGGAGATTGACGCTAACTCCTTTCGTGCTAAAGAGTGGGCTGAGAAGGAAGTTGCACGCATGAGGGAGGAACACGAGGCTGATTCTCGTCGTGTCATGGAGCTTTCCAACAAGAAAGATTGCTGTGCTCGTAGAGAGGGCAAGAGAGAAGCTGCCGAGATGGTGAAGGTTCGCCGTGAACAGTTTGTGATCCAATACTTGGGGATCAAGGATGCGCAAAGGACCGTCGGCGACTATCGTGAGTTTTGTGGTGTAGTTGGTGGGTTACATCTCACTCAACTCGCGGATTATTTGTTCGAGAAGAAGTACACCAAGCAAAAGGCGCGCATGGATAGGAAAGAGAAGAAGCAGTCCGAGCTTCTTGATCTTGAGGCGCGGATGTGGGCGCAGTGGGATCCCATTGTGGTCTCGATGGACTTGGTTGAAGTTGGGATGGAGATCCCGGATGAAAATGGCGAGGTTGATCAGCCGGGGGTTGACGCGAACGCTGGACAATGTTCGGCGTCCGGGTTTTATGGATTTGATGGATTATGATTTCGACATATGTTGTAGTGTAATCGTTATAGTATTTGTTTCGGGACTGGCCGTTGGTGGCTTTGAATCCCTGCCGCTGGCCGGCGTGTATCAAACGATGTTTATATAAATGAAGTTTTTCTAAGTATGAAATCTGTTTTTTGTTTAACTGTAGAGGAAAGAGTACGAGTTGTCGTCTCGTATCTAACTCTATGTGTAGATCGTCCAATTCGTTTGCTCGTATCGGAATGTTTCGATCTTTCGTGAGTGTTTTAGATGTGAACAAAGAGACATGCCTTTAGGATCTCATTTCATGCCTTGAGACGTTAGTGTGCTGGGTTTAGGGCAAGACCTAGGTTTACTTTTGGTTTTAAGGCTTTGCGATGACTAGTCGGCTTTCGTTTTGCCTGTTGTGATTTTAACCTGAGTTCGTACCGATTTAAAGTCCGCGATAGGTTCTCGGCTTATATGACTTGCCTAGTCGAAATCGAGCATCCCCGAAGGTGCTAACCAAAATTTTGGATTTATTTTATAGCACGCTATTTTAATATAGTCGGAAGTATGGAGCAGTGGGTCGTATGTGTTTGTTTAAGACGGCATGTGTGCTCGGCGAGGCCAATCGACGAGCGTTTGTGATTTTATAGTCGCGGATGGACTTGTGAATATTTCCCTAAGACTTTAAGCGGCGTCTCGCTGGTTGTTTTCGAAATATTGATATTGATACGATGTATAAGTTTTTGGTCGAAACGAGCAAGTGTTTTTTTTTTTGTAACTGGTTGCGGAAGCAATTTCTGTAAGTGTTTGGAGTTTGGGTCTGTTTTTAGAGTTTGTTTTACGAGAAGAGATTTTGTAATATTCTAACGTTTCTTTTATTGAAATGTTTCAAAAATCTCGAGTAGAAAGCGAATATTTTAAAATATGGGAGTATACTAATACTCGTATACACACCCACTCCCCCCTGTTTTGGAGAGGGGGATAGCTGAACTCGTCTTTAGGCGAGCTACCAATGTATCCTTTTCGAGAATCAACCCATCTCGTAGTTCTGATCGTTGGTGCGAGTGTGTTTACTCAGCTATTGTAGACGCGTCGATCGCTTTAGTCGCTGGATCGGTGTCTTTCTCCGGGCTTTTCTCCTCCATTCGAGTAAGAGCAATGGGTTCGGAAACTTGCTGTTTCTCGACCGTTGCAGGGCTTGCTGGTTCGGGGCCATTTTCCGTGGTTGGCGGAGTTGATTTTGCCCGTTTCCATTTTACGATAGCGATAGCAATTTGCCTTAGCTTATGTTCCGCTAAAAAGCAAGACCGCGACTGTCTCTGGCATCCCCAAATTTCTGCAACTCCTGTAGGAGTTGGAAACTTGATGCCTAAGTGGTACATCGACGGAACTGCCTTCATGGCGTTTATTCAGGGCGTGCCCATGATTACGTTGTAGATGGCCGGACGATCGATGACTGCGAAGGTAACGATCTTGGTCACTTTTTTTGCGGCCACCGCGAGTCTGATCGATCCGAGTGTCATTGACGTTTTGCCTGAGAAACTGGTCATCGGTTTTGGGGTTGGTTCGACCTCCGTTAATCTTATTCCCATTCGTGTCAAAGTGTCACGGAAGATCATATTGACGGTGCTTCCAGTATATACTAGGATTCGGGCGACCTCTAAATCGCTTATGACGAGATCGATAACAAGGGGATCAGCATGTGGGTCGTCAGTGCCGAGCGTTTCTGCCTCCTCGAAGGCGATTACACCTCTTGGAGCATCATCCGACGGCGTCGGCCAGTTCGAACCTGTCTCGGCTTTTCGTTGGTAGGACTTAATGGACGAGAGGGTATCGCTGTAGTATTGCGACTCGCCGATGATCATGTTGACCCTTCGGCGGTTAGCATCGTTCCCTCTCTCGTCTTGTCTTCGTCCGCGTTTCTTGCCCGCTTGGTTCCCTTGAGGCGAAGTGTCTTCCTGCAACTCCCTATCGGTTTTTTTGGGGGGGGGGGGTCTGAATCGCGGATGAGGTCCTTTACGCTGGATACTTGGGAGAGTTCGCCTGCGAGCAATTTTGTGGCCAACCTTGTCCCGAGAACTTTATTGTTCATGGTTAAGCTTTCCGAGATCGGGCAGCTTGACCTTGGTGATGCGGGCCGTGAAAGGCGTTTTCCGAGACTCGTACAGCAGTCGATCTATTTCGGAAGCGACGCTAGTGGTGTGGTGAATTCGAGACTTCACTGCCTTTACCGCTGCGGCGGTTTTTGTGACGTAGTCACGGTGATCGCGAATCTCATTTGGCTCGCCTGCAGTTTTCCGACCCCGCCGACGTTTGCTGCGAGTGGCCTGAGATCGTTCCTCGGCCGTCTTTGCATGTTCCATGCAATAGAGATCCTCCTTGTCCTCGGTGGGAGAGCGTTTGAGAGAATATTCGGTCTGAGGGCTGCGATCTTTCCTCCTTCATGGATGAACGTCAGGGTCTTCCTCCGACGGATCAGAACCGAGAACTAGAAGGAGAAATATCTCAAGAGGATTCAAACTTTGAATGGAGAAATAGTGTTTGGAACCTGAAAATATCTCCAAAGGTGAAGTTATTTGTTTGGAAAGCTCTCCATAGAGCCATTCCGGCGAAGGAAGCGTTTAGAGCTCGTCAAATTAATGTGGAAATGCAAGAGATGCAATCATCCTGAATCTAGACATTTGTTTTTTCATTGTCTTTTTGCGAAACATGTCTTGTCATCAGCTCAGGTTTTTCCTAAAATTGATTACAGCATATCGATAGATTTGAGAAGTATCTGGAGCTCTCTATTATCTAGGAAGAACCTACCACCCTCTGGTGTCTCCAAAGGATCTTTAGCTCCCTGGATCTTGTGGCACATCCGGATAGCAAGGAATAATCTGGTTTTTAATGGAAAAATTTACACTACAGAAGAAACTCTTTCTAAAGCGATTTCAATAGCTCGAGAATGGGTCACAAGCCAAAATCAATCACCCCAAGGCGTTCGTGCTCCTCCGATTACTGCTAGCTTCCCTGAAGGAACTCTACTGGTCAAAACATATGCTGCTTGGAATGATTCTTTGTGTATAACATGACTAGGATGGACGATTGCAGAGCATATAGAGTATCTTCCTACGCTTCTCGCTCCCATCATGTGGTTTCACCTCTAGTAGCTGAGGGATTTGCTGTCAAGGAAGCCATTTTGAAGTGCAAAGAACATGGCTTATCCAGAAGCAGAGTCGAATCCGATTCGGCGATCCTGATTAAAGCCATCAAGGCATACTCATCTCTTGCGGGGTTTTATGGCATTTTAAGTGATATCAGGGCGATTGCCTCTTCCTTTGAGTTCATATAACTTAGATGGATCTCTAGAGACAACAATATTGTTGCAGATGCGTTAGCTAAACATAGTCTGTTGAACTTGGTTTAATTATCTCTAAGGATTTTTAACGTTAAAACCACTCAACTAAATTTGTTTTGGGTAAAAACCCCCAAACCAAATATTTAATGAGAAAACCCCAAACTAATTTTATCTAATGGATTAAACTCTCTATCTAGGGTGCAGGTCAAAATGACCACTAGTACCGGTAAAATCTTTAGTTTAGGGGTTTTTACATTAACTAAACATAATTAAGATGTTTTACCACTAAAAATTTAAAAACCAAAAATGAAAAAATAAAAATATAATACCATTATCTAAGAACTAGTAACTTAAATTTGCAACTTCAGCATTTTAAAAATTTATGAAAATATATGAGTATGATTTGTTTTTAAAATCAATACTTTATATGTAGAAATTCAAATATAAAAAAACTAATATATAATAAAAATTATTTATTTACCATTAAAGATATTAAAAATCCAGAAAACATGTAAAATTTAAAATAGAATTACATTATCTAAGGAAGTAACTTAAATTTTTAAATGTTAGTTACTGATTTTTAGATAATTAGTTTTACTCTAATACCGATCAAAAGATCTATTACCACCAATCAATTTATACATATATAGTGTTGAGTTTAAAACAAACCAAACTCATCAATATTAGTCAATTTATATTTATAATAATGATGAGTTTTGTTTGTTTTAAAATCAACACTATATATGTATAAATTGATTGCTGGTAATGGATATTTTGATCAGCATTAGAGTAAAACTAATTATCTAAAATTAGTAACTAACATTTGAAAATTTAAGTTACTCCTTTAGATAGTTATTCTATTTAAAATTTTACATATTTTTATTTTTGGATTATTATATCTTAAATGGTAAATACATTATTTTTATTATATATTTAGTGTTTTATATTTTCAATTTTTACATATAAAGTGTTGATTTTAAAAACAAATCGTACTCATATTTTCAAAAACTTTTAAAATGCTGAAGTTGCAAATTTAAGTTACTAATATTTAGTTGAAGAAGTTTAATAATAAAAATCCTTTATTTAATGGAAAGTTGTGTTTTAAAATAAAGAAGAAAAGAGATTGTCTGAACAACCATTTTGAGATACAAAATTAATCTCTCTACTATTTTATTAAATTTTTGATTTTCTTTTAGTTTGAGAACTCCAAGTACATACTGCTGTTGGATATGCTCTAACCATCAAATGTTTTTTTCGTTGTCAAAAAAGAAAAAACCATCAAATGTTTTTACCATTAAATCAACACAAACAAACTTAATCCAGGAACCAACAAAGTGAAAAAAAGAAGAATGCAGTAAAGTCCAAACAAGAAGCAGAAATGTTTGAGTTAAACAAACACACATTCATAATCCTCACCATACCCAAATGTTATTAGAGGAGACAAAGAAGAGGGAGAGGCCTTTCGTCAACTTTAAATCGTCTGTAGCTGAGAGAAGGAGATTCTGATAATTGATCCGCCTAAAGAGGTCGCGTGCTTGCAAACCAGTGCTTCCGCAGCTTCCTCCTCGTTCTCAAACTGCACCAGTGCTTGCTTTTTCCCGTTCATCTCAAACACTTTTGTGTTCAGTATCGCCCCGTGCTCTTGGACATGGTTCACCACTTCTTCCTCTGTCACGTCTTGCGGAAGAGTCGACAAGTGAATCATCCTGGTAGGGGAGCAGCAATAGCGGTAGTTCTTTGCAGCATTGCGGTTGAAGCGGTTCAGGTTCGAGTTTACATAATCATGCGAGTCTGTGCCTGGTGTTATATTTGGATGCTTCGAGTAGTTTACTTCTAGCCGCTTACCAAATAGCATCGCTCCCTGCAGCAAACACAACATATAAACAATCCCATTTTTTCACATCATCAATCTTCTTAAACTCAAATGCAGACCTTGAGGAAATGTACTGCAAGTTCAGCCTGGAAACCATCTCCCATTTGGACAAGGGCATGGTCAGGTTTGTTTCGAAGAAGCTTTATCCTCACAATGTTTCCGTAAAGAGAAAACAGATTGAACAGCTTATCCTCATCAACGCTCTGAAACAAAATGAATCTTCTAAGCCCGGGAAATTGTGTAAGAAAACTTTTAAGTTGTGTAAAGCAAATTGGAAATGACCAACTTACATCTGTATTAAGATTAGAGACAAGGATTGTACACCTATCATTTGCGCCAGTTATACCCGGAGGCAAGCCACCGCCAAAGGCAGCTGCAATCGCAGATGTGTTTGCCATCTAAATAGCATCAAATGCATGAGATCAAATATGAGTATAATCACTTTAAAGAAATGACAAAGCGACCAATCAATGGTCAACTAGAAACAACATCCACTTAGTGGAAACAAAAAATATTCTGGCGCAATCTTTGACCAAAAGAGTTGCTACCCACCTGAGGATATGCCACTGTAAATAGAAAAAATATGAATTAGCAAAAGACCACAGTATAGAAGAACAAATAAAATCACAATCATGTAAGACACATACCTCCTGTATCACCATAGCCAGGCTGCAAGTAAAACAAAACAAAACAAAAAAATACAGAATATTAAGACGGCATCAAAGGATACAAAACAAATGTGATTTATAGAAAGCAGGTCATACGTGAGGTAAACGGCCTTTTTGCTCTGATGGCAGGTTTGGATTTGTATAATCCCTATTCAAAGGCCACATAAAATGAGATATATGAACAAGAAGATAACATCAAATTGTAAAGAACATAATGAATACCTAGATCGATCGTTGTTGTAATTTACTTGCAGCTCCTCAAGGCTGAAAAGGAAAGACCAGTCAATACTCACGACCCTAGAGACTAAAAAATGTAACAAGCAAATGCCTTGAGAAAAATATGTAAGCAAACAGAGTATACTTTGAGAACTGGATATCCAACTGACAGCACCCGTCATATATGTTACGACCCTGCCACAAAGAAGATAACATAAATTTATTTCGTTATTAAAAAAAAAAGTAAGGAAGACCTTATTTTTTTGGCATGGAAATGCGCACCTGTAGAGCAGTTCTAGCAGAGGCAGCACACTGTTGTGCCTGATACTGTATAAGAGCTTGAAAACCTATAAACAAGGTTCAAGTTAAAGATGATCGAACTAAATTAATATTAGAACATGAAAAATGTATGAAAGGATGAAACAAACAAAGAACAAAGTAATGGATCAAGTAAGCAGAATAGAAGAGGGAGAAAAGAAGGAAGACGGAGAAGCTGACCAGCAGACTTCTGGAAAGTGACAATCTTCTCCACAAATCCATAGGGAGAAAAAACTTGATGCAGGACGTCAACAGTAATTGGATATAGCATGTGATGGACCGTGACCAAGAGAATACGATTCGGCTGCACCACCCACCACGATAAGAAAAAGAAAAAGATAGAAAGAAAAGAAGAGTGAAGAGTGAAGAGAAAGGTTAAGATGACATAATTGAAAATGACACCAACATACATCTTAGATTTTAAGTGATAATAAGAATTACAAACCTCATCTTCACGTCCATGAATATTCTGCTCTGCGGTTGTCAATTCTTGGTGAGACGAAAATTGGATATACACATTCCTACCTCTATAGTTGGAATAAAATTTAGTGAGAACTGGATGGTTCAAAGAAGAGGAATATGAAGGAGGAGAGGACCCTACCTTATGGTTGGCTGCACATTCGTGAAGAACTGAAGAGCAGTGATTGCTGAAGAAACATCTTGCATCTGGAGAAGAGCCTAAGTAGAGACAAAAAAATAAATCTAAAACTAAGCCAAAGAAGAAAAGAAGAGAAGCGCTATAGAAGAAGACCTGATTCTTTGCCCTGAGCATGACGAGCTTAGTTATGACACCAAATGGTTGGAAAAGCTGAAGCAAATCATTCTGTTTGAACACGTAAAATTGATATATAAGCTCTCTTTTGTCAGAAACTGAACAAAAAACAAAAAAAAAGAAGAAAGGGGTTTTTACTTCAGAAATCTCATGTCCAACATTGCGAACATGAATGACTTTGGATGATTCCGCCATTAACAACCTGCAAACCCCCTACCAAACTCAACATCAATTCTTCTTGAATTCGAATTGGAAACAAGTTAGATTCAGAGAGATAGCCAGACCCCAATCAAAATACAAACATATAGCATTGGGTTGGGATGAAACTGAATTGAAGATATAAAAATTCGAAACTATTTATCTTGGGAAGCGCCTATTATTCAGATACAGATGAGGAGAGAGATAGAGAGATGAGGAACTCGCCTTGCCTGCGAGAGAGAGGTAGAGGAGAGAGAGAAGAGAAGTGTAGATCGAACAAGGCTTTTTCGTCGTCAATGCTTTAACCCTATCTCTACTATTTATCTTTATATCCAAGTTTTTTTTCTCTCTCTCTCTCTCTTATTTCTTCCATTTTCAACTTTACAAAGTAACCTAGACTAAAAAAACTCTATAACTTAATTATTATTTTCGATAAAATGACATCCAAATATTAAACTGAACAATTTGAATTTACACAAACAATACAATGTTTTCTTTTTGTTTATACTAGTTATACTAGGTGTTTTGTCTGCACTTGCGGGCTTAATAATTTTACTAATATCTATAAATAAATATATAATCAAGTTATGTAAATTAAAATAAATTATTGTTCATAGACTCAAAATATTTAATAATAAACTAAACCAATTATTTTTATTTATAAAATTTTTCATCATCATATAAATAATTTTCATTACACAACTTATATTTGAAAATACTCATAAACTTAAAACATTTAGTAATAAATTAATATCATTTTTAGACATAACAAAAAAGTATAAAAAATTATCTTTAATAATTTTTTGGATAAAACAATATAAATTATCTATACATAAATTCTTTGTAAATTGATTTTTCATGATTAACTATATATTAAGAAATAGAATTATTTTTTCAACGTTAATAAAGACTTTATAACACAATATAAAAAAGTTAGATAAACATAATTATCAACTTCATGAGATTCCTTTTTTAATTTAGAATTAATTATATGTTAACAAATATAATTACTTTTCAAGATTGATAAAGACTATCACATTTAATATAAAAAGAAATTAAAATAAGGATAATTATCAAATAAATGAAATTCGATTTTAATTTATAATTAATTATATATTAACAAATATAATTATTTTTCAAGGTTAGTAAAAACTTTATAACCCAATATAAATAATTTTGGATGAAGATAAATCTAAATTCATTGAAATTCGTTTTCTATTTATGTTTAATTATATTAAAATTTTTAATTATTCATTAAGGGTATAAACGATATTAACCGTTCTAACTTTCAACGTGAGAGCTTTCTTACAAAAAATCATTCACAAATAATAGTATAGATCACCTAAATCACAGAAAGTTACAAATTAATCAGCAAAATCAGAAAATTCACTTAGATTTTATAATTGAAAAATATATTTTTAAGATAACAATCTAATAAAAAAGAATTAACATGTTTTCTAAAAATATAATATTATTAACATAAATTCGTTTCTATTATATAATAAATTATTAAAACATGAAAATAAGCAAAATAACCTAAAATCATGGAGAAGTTGACAACTAAGAAAATTTAATTCTCAAATAATGTTATAGATACGAGTTTAAATAAGTTTTATTAATTTATAAAATTATATCATATTTTGTATTAGTCCAATTTGGAACTAATTTTGTATTAATTAATCATTTATTAGTGTTTATTAATTTTAGATATTAATTTATATAATTTTTTGTCATCTAAATTTTCGTTAATAGCTCAACAAATTGATCCATTAAAAAAAACCATTTACACACAAGCTACACTTTAGTTAAAATAGATTTTGAACAGTAAAAAGCACAGATCACCAATTTATGAGCCCAGGAGTGATTTCAAAATGTTGAGACGGCACTTCATGAACGATTTACCATGGACTTATGTCACCGGACACTGTTAACGCCAATGTTTATTGTGAAAAAGTTCCAAGTCTTCACTATTGTAATATCCGAAACAATAACTAGATCAAAAGTCAACCAGATGTAGCACTTAACCAACAGGAGATCCGAGTAGCACATAAACGTTGAGGACTTTCGCTATAAAACCAATCTCATGAAGTTTTCATGTCAAAATAAAATTATATTAAAAAGCTTCATAGACCAGGAAGTTATCGGTTTTACAAATTGTAGGTTTCCTAACTCATTATCTATCAGGGAATACCAGACTTTAAAGTGGATTCCAATCCAACCAAGAGACGGCCTAAACCAAAACCAATACAACTTCAAGACTGATATCTTAGATTTCCAACAAGCCGATAATTATTAGAAATGGTTATGGAATTATCAAGTAATGGTCTATTTCCCAAATCGGGCCAAACAAGTTCTTCACTTACCTAATTTGGAGGCTCACCAATACAATCAATTCCAAACCAAAAATTGACGACCATGAGATACATCTATGACTTCATGAGTCATATCCAATGATTAAGAAGAGTCTGAGAAGTTTGTACCGTGCATCCAATAGCGGTTTTGCCTTTCACAAGGCCACAAGCTAACTGAGAAAAAAAAGTTGGGGTTAGCATATTCAAAATTTAAAGTTGGGATGCTAGTGTAAAGATGGATGTTTTACACCACTAGACTGAAGAGACTTATGAAAAAAAATTGGCCGAAATTAAATAATATTATGGAAGGCCAGAAACCAATGCTTCTTTAGCTTCTCCTCAAGGCCTGACCTGCATGCACTAGAGCTTACATGATCAGGAGGATCTTCATTCTTGTCAACTTACCATATCTGGATGCTTTCACAAATGGAATCTTTAAAAACCAATGGATTCTTCATCAAACCTGCTGCACTTTCATTTTTTATTTGGCAGAAATCTTGTTCTATGTAGGCTCAGTTACACCCTCAAACTGACCAGATACATGCCAACAATCATATTTACTTTATTCAGCCCAAATCCCCTCATATGGCTCCAACAGCTAGTTTTTTGTTTTTTTTTGTTTTGTTTCCTTATTTTCTTTCTTTCTTAGCAATGAGCCACGAACATATAATCTCATCTTAGACCATTGTATTACTCATCATTAAATCAACAACAAAATTATTAAAGTTTATTTTACTTTTATTAATGAGTGTCTTTGCATAAAATGTGTGTTTTAGGGTTCAGTGAGTGACTCGCTGTGTTTTATTGATTCGTGTGATTTAGAAGCCAATGGTTCATAGATTGAGAGAGTCAGTCAACACACCAAACTAAGTGAGTCAATCCTTATCCATCATCCATTCCCTGGAATTGAAAAGAAAGTGTTGTACGACCAGCTTTCATCTCCCCACCATCCACAAAATCAGATGACACCCCTCTGATTGTGTAACATTTTTCGTTAAGCTTCAGATCACGTTAACCTTTTTTTGTACACAAAGTGATTTACAGTCAATAACCAGAACAAATTGACAGAATCTGAACTTGATCAATTGGTAACCATGAATCCAAACATCTTGTTCTGTGTAATAACTTCTTGAAGATAGTGGCAACCATCACCCGAAACATGAGTATTTTGACACTGACTCATTCCATCTTTACTATCAAATATTTTCTCCGGAATATTCACCAACATTATAATCATTTCTCTATAATTAGTAAAAGAGAAGATGTTTGGATATAACTTCCAGAGTGGTATCTCACTGATGGCTCGGCATTTGCATCACGGTGCTTAGTGTTCTTTTATCACGCACATGGACACAATAAATATGTTTCTCTCCACGTAACATGCTTAATTGCAAGAGGACTGGCCGTAGGCATTAGCAACAACACATCTACCAAGTTTTTTGTTGCGCATTAGCAACGCTTTTAGTGAACGATTTAGTGTAGCTAAATAGCTATAGATCTCTAGTATGATTTTTCCTTAGCAATGTTGTAGCAAATGTAGCTACAGATCTGGTTACAATTTTCTGTATAAAAAAATATTGTATTTAGATTAACATTGAATATTTAGCAGAAGTTGTTGCCTTAGTTTGTTTTTCTTTTGTGGATATAAATCTGAAATCTGAAATTCACAAAACTTAATATAAACATTACATTCACTACTAGTAGAAAAAAATGTTAAACCAAATATGTGAAAACTAATCACAACAAAATTTCAAACTACAGACACATAAGATTTTAATTGTTATGTCTTTAATTTTCACAGAAAAATGTTGTAGAAAGTCATCAACATCATCTTGATTCTCTGCTCACTGGTGTTAGGAGGTGACTATAGAGAAGGGTTGGTAGATGCATCAGTGGCTGCTACTCCTATAGATTCACACAAAGCAGTGAGCCGCTGACTCACCAAGTGGACAATTCCAGTTAAATTAATCAATTTTCTCAAAACAATCTTGACAAGTAAGAACAACAGCTGTGGATCAATGTGAGTGCAATAATTGAATATTTTGGTGAAAGATATACGCGTTCATTACAAAGATTGGGGGTAAAAATTTGTCTTGCGCCAATTCGTGATTTAGAGTAACTGAGAATTTTTTTCATTAATTTCACTGATTTCTTTCTCTACGTATTCTCTATAAGATCATTTTGTAATAAATTAGACTTATGAATATATATATATATATATTAGAATGAAACTTCACTGTAAACATATTCTTTAGAAGATCACTATGTAATGGACCATTGAAAGTAAAATTTAAAAAGTCGCTTTAACCTCTCACTACAAAAGCATAGGAACCCTCACTCCAATGCAGCGAAAGCCGTAGCCGGAGGCTCCCTCTTTCCCTTTCCTCTTTTCATTTTTCTCTCAATTCCAACGTTTCTTCTATTTGTCTCCTTGCTTGCCGTTCTGGAAACTCTGAAACAATCGGAGATTCGTAGTGTTTCAACGGTGATGGTTTATGGCTACCTCTTGAGTGACAGCAAGACATGTAGACGAGGGTAGAAGCAAGCGTCCACTTTTAGGACTGAAGGAGAAGACAAATCTAGTTTTTCTTTTTTAGATCTGCAGTAAATCCTTCAAGATAGCGGTGCGTGACGAGGTGAGGCATTTCCTCCACCATGGATCTCCTTCCCTACGTGGCAGTGAGATGCTTGGAGGAGAAAAACAAGGGCTAGTGAAAGACGGTTTGACGTCCAATTCTCGGGATTAACACATTTCAAGGTTCCCGACGTCGGAGTGGCATAGTGATGGAGTTAACCTTACGATGGCATGTGGCAGAGGCTCTGCATCCCAGCATCGACGAAGACATAATGTTCATAACTGGCGACAAGTTCTGCACCGTTTGGAAGCCTTGGATTTGCATTGCTTGCTAGCGTTCGTTGTTAAAGTTCGCCTTTCAGTGGACACGACTGTTTGTATCCTGAGGATCGAGGCATTGAAACCCAGATTTGTGAGCTGAGTTTTTGAAGATGCGCCTCTGGAAAAGTTGTTGTTGGGGCATGAACTACACTCCTATCTTTTGGAACCAATAAGCTGGTTATAAATATGTTTAAATTAAGCTTGTATCTTTTGTGTGAGTATATATCTTGTATCATTAGGTCAAAATAGGTGGTTTAACGGAACGATATCATTCCTTGTCGTGCGATAATATACGTTCTTTTGGTTAAAATTCAATGGGATTAAGTCGGGTATCGTTGGATCCTTTATAGTGATTCAGGCTAATACTAGATCCTCATTTGCATATGCGTTGAAAATCTGTTGTGGATTGAACTGGTTGTACTCAAAAAAAAAAAATACAACTTTTAAATACAACCAGACGACTTACAATTTAGTCGTCTTACAGAAGACTTATAATTCAGTCGTCCAGGATTTTATTCCGAGACTCTGGTCAAACCTCGTAAATCCTGGACGACTGAATTGTAAGTCTTCTGACGGACGACTGAATTGTAAGTTGTATGGTTCTAATTAAAAGTTGAAGTTTTTTTCACAATTGCAAAACTAACCTACGACAACTAAAATGTAAGTCGTCTAGTTTCAATAAAATATTGATATTTCAATTTTTTCAGACGAATGAAATGTAAGTCGTCTGTAAAAGTCAAACTTCTGAAATATTCTAGTCAAATGCAAAACTAATCTACCTCGACTGAAATTTCAGTCGTCTATGTTTTTGGAGATTTTTTTAATCAAACTAAATCAGACGACTGATATTTCAGTCGTCCCAAATACAAATTTCAAAGTCAAATGCAAAAATAACCTCTGCATTTACCAGACGACTGAAAGTTTAGTCGTCTGGATGACTTGGATTGAAGTCTTCTACGTCTATCTTTACTTTTCTTTGTTCTATGTTTGCTAATGTGTTTTATTTTGACTTTTTTCAGATGATTCGTCAGTTACATGCAGTGTATGGAGAATGGTTCTTGGAACATGGATGTTGGAACTTTGTGGATGATCGTTTCAAATGAGCGAGGATCTTATTCTTGTGTGAAGGTTCGACAAATGCTGATCTAGTTGCAATGGCTCAAAAAGATTATAGCATGAACATGAACACAGAGTCAGTGCAATTAACGTACACAACTCAACAAATGGCTCCAGACCTTCATCCTATTCATGTTACAAGTGATAGGCAAGTTCAGAATTTGCTCGAGATAACTAAAACGCAAGAAGTACGTCTTTGTGTATCAAGATTTTGCAAGATGAGAACGATTTCAGAGGAAAGGTTAAAGACGAGGATGAGGAAGAAGATGATGAAATCTGTTTTGAAGATTACGGAGGAGCATATGGTTGTGAGGGAAAAGGATTATCTGCAGAAAGAATCTGTCATGTCCCCGATCCTGAGTATGATCGTCTGGACAGACCATGGTGCGAGGAGACGCGTCAGTCAGGTCACGAGACCTAAAGGCAAGCATACCATGGTCTAGGAACGTGGTTAAGGTCATCAGAGCGATGAGACTTAGCCAGATAAAGAAGGAAAATGAGTTAAAGGAGCTACACGAGTAAAGAGGTAACTCAACAGGGTGTTGGGACAGCTCGACCTAGCTCGGGGAAGCTTGGGTAAGCTCAGCCCAGCTCGGTCTAGCTTCACACTCACTGGTCAGCTCAAACCAGCTGAACCGTCATGCTCTCATTTCTGGAACTTGACATAAGGCTTAGACGTTTGATAGAAACGAGACAACTTTGGTTCAGATCATGAGAAATGATCGTGGCCAAGCTAGATTAAGTGAATGATCAGAATGGAGCAAAGAAATACTAAGTCTAGGTCTGTGAATAGACCAAGGGACTTAGAAAGATTGTACAAGATGAAGATATCAAGCTGTACGAAGTGTATCACAGCTGGGTGATGCGAGCAAGAAGCTCAACCAGCTGGACAGAGCTCAGTTGGAGCTCAAGTAGAGTGTGCCAGCTCCCTGAGCTGGACTACTAGCTCACTCAGCTGGACCAGCTAGGGATCAGCTCATCTTATC